>JAHLSL010000017.1:5923255-5937998 GCA_025920805.1 Petroica traversi
AAGGAATTGTGTATATGTGCAAGAGGAATAATCTATGTGAATTAAGTACAACAGATAAACACTCCATCCCAAGCATATGTTAGTATCTTGGAGAATTTAGTGCCAGTTTCATACATAGGGATCTGACTACATCCACATTGGTTTGATTTTAATAACACATTTATTGGTTGAATTTGGTCAAGTGTAGTGGCAGCTGCTGCATAAAAGCCTTACCAGCATGAGTTGAATACTCCCCCAGCTGGAGAAATTCCTTTCAGGGCTCCAAAAGGTGCAAGTGCTGTGGATGAGTTTGAGGTAATACTCCAGAAGCAGATTGTAGAAACTGAAAGTGACATCTGAAGGTGGAAACCTCTGTTGCTTTGTGTTAAGGTCTCATCCAAGGTATCTGCAAAATATCTCCATCACCTGTGATCTCCATGAATTTGAGATCAAAAGTAGATCGGTTGTAGGGGGGGGTCCCTACTTCCCCCAATATTGGTGTATGCAATTACACCAGTATTGCATACAACAGATTGTTTACCTGAGCTTTTATTGGAATCGGTTTATCCTGCTATCAGTTGAGCCTGTGTAATCTTTAATGTGAGGATAAGTTGTGAGAACTCGCCTAGTTTCAGTTTAGCAGCACTGCTGGCATACCCAGATACCTCATCACCTGTCAGAGCCAATACTGACTAGCTGTGCACCAGAGATATAAACTTTTAATAGTTTGGGGGCACCAAGAGGCAAGATAGGCCAGGAAGACCTGCTGACTTATTCAATGATTTTTCACATCTGAACCACAGGGTACAATTTCATACCATGAAATGCCAAGCTGTATCAGGAAGCAGCAAGAGGGAGCTGCTCCAGAAAGAGAAGCAAGTTGGAAGATGAAGTGACACCACTGAGGCAGGCAGGGCAGTGGCCTCCTGCAGTCTCTGAATGCAGAAGAAGCAGATCTGGGGATGATAACAAGGATCAAAAAAATTACAGATCTCCAGACAAGATCATAGGCAGGAGATGGATCTGAGGTCAAGTCTGCAAATGAGGGTGAGGATCAATGAGGTGCAAAGTGATTCAGAGGTGTACCTGTGTCCTGGTTTAGGGCAAATATTTAGGAGGAAACTTATGGGGGGGTCTCCTCTAGGGAGAGCCGATTCCAATCACTCCTCCCCCTACAGGTCCAGGAAGAATTTCCTTAGAGAAAAGTGGAAAAAACTATTTATTTAACAAATAGAATATTCACAAGCATAGAAAAGAAATTTGGATAATATGAAAACAATGAAACCTCTCCTTCCTCTGAAGAGATGGTAGATTCAGAGTCCGTCTGAGTCCGGTTCAGTTCTCCAGTGAGGGGGCCGATTGCCGGGCCCGGCTGTAGAAGTCGGCAAAGGGGGGGCCCCCGGGGGTTCCCTGGTGTCCTGGGCCCACGCGATGCCAACCAGTCCCAGGAAGAGGAAAAAAGGAAAAAAAATACCCAGCAAAAGAAACAAAGTCTCTCCCTGCAAAAAGCTGGGAAAAATCCGAGGAAAAACCCTCCACTGTGAGCTCTTCCAGCACCCACACCAGAGAGAGTAAAAAAAAAAACAGAAAAAAAAAAGAAAAAGAAAAGAGATAACGCTGTCCGCTGGAATGTAGCCTTGCTTCGTAGGAGTAGGAGTAAAGGTATCCTGCAGACAAACGGCGAGTGGTTTTTTTTTCTCCTCCACCTTTACTCTCTGTCTTTCTAGGACAACTTACAGCTGCAGAACTTAAGGTCCAGCATAAGCAAGAGGATGATTGGGGATACAAACAGGTCATATGGCCAACCCAGGACAACCTGCAATGTAAAACAGGCTGAGACTGGGGCAAGGGCTTGAATTTAAATTCAGCATCCACTCCTTAAATGCAGGGGAGAAACCAACAAAGTTTCTCCAAGCTCTTCCTCCTTCATCAAATGTGTCACCACTATCTGACACAAGGTTACATGACTTTGCCAGTCAGAAGTGGCCTTGAGCACAGCCAGACAAACCCACAGGAGTGAGATGAGGCTGCAGAGCCTTTAACTGCACCCAGGGCCATGACAAACTAGATAAGAAGCTTTTCAGCTAAAGCAGTGGCTAAAGGGGCATTAATGATAGTCTGTACTGAGGATAAAACTGCTTGGCTGAGAGGTGGATGTGAGTAAAATCAGATAAGGACTCATCTGGGAACTGATATGACTTAATATTTTCATGACTTTGCATTAAAGAGAGGGGCTTAAATTAATTCTGCTGATAAAATAAGATTGGGGAAGACAAGTGTATCATTTTGTAAATTTTTTTGCATTTATGTATACCAATTTTCATTGTGAGTTTATATAATTTTTATTCTCAATGACTCAAGCATAAAAAAATTAGAAAATCCTAAATACTTTCAGATCCTGGGTCATGGCAATAAGGGTTATCAGTAACACTTTCCTGTGAGAATGATCAATAAAGAATATAACCCCAAACTCCTTTGTGGAAGCCACTGAGTCACAAAGCATTTTTGAGTCCCCAGAATGATGCAGCTATGAAATAAGCAAGTAGTGCCTAGGATACATAAAGCCTAACATCAGGGAAAATATTTCCAGTGAAGATATGAAAATTAATACTATTGCATCCCACCTAGGGTATCAGAGGAAATTACAGTCACACATGTTCAAGAAGAGCAGAGGCCTCTGGGGAAGAAAGAGCTTGTCTGAGACACATAGATTAGAAGGGTTTGATTTGTTTAACCTAGGAAAATAAGATGTGAGACAGTTTTAAGTGTAACAGGTATGTTAATGGATGGAATTGTCATAAAAGGAAAAGAGCATGAGCAAGATACGGATCAGTATGGGCTGGAAAATAGAAGATAGTTTCTAATCATAAGGTATGGAAACAGCCTTTATTAGGAGAGCAGAGGGGAAAAAATAATCGATTGAAAAGTAGACCTTGGCAGATTTATGAAAGTAATTCCATGACAAACTTGCTGGCAAAAGGCAGGAGGAATGGATTTGATAACCTGTGTGACCCTGTGCTGTGTTCTTAAGTGGATTGCAATCAAAGGATAAAGAAAATAAACATTAAAAATGAGCTTTACAGGATAAAGAGAAGATTCGGATACAGCACTTAGGATGAGTTGAAATATGTGAATCACAAGAATCAAAGAATAAACACATTTAAGGGGCAAGGTGAGACACAGTCTGTGATTTGGTTCCAAGTCAGGAGGAACCAGGATGTACTCATGCCGGGGTTGTGATCCCCAAAGCAGGTGTTAGGGAAGGGGCTGGCAAAAGACAAGTTAAAAGACAGACAAGGGATAAAGAAATGGGATGTGTGACTAGGAATCAATATCAAAGTAGAGACCAGAATTAAAGATCAAAGTAGACAGAGGACACATGAAGAAAAGAACGAATCTAACACTGATAGAAAACTATTCTTGTGAAGCCCTCTGTTGCCAGGGTCACTGAGTATTGTCAGTTTAAAAGCTGATGCAGATAGCTGCAGGTCAGAAAGCAATCCTGTAAAATTAAGGGGGAAAGAAAGGAAAAATAATCAAAAGAACAGGGGGAGGAAAGGATAGGCCTGGGCCTAGGTAATAAAGAGAGAGTAACTATAATTTGGCAAGAAAGACTGATGAGAGGATGACAGCAACGGCAGTCACTGCATGCTGAGGAGGCTAGAGTCAGGAGCAGAGTTGTTACAGTTTGATGAGCTACACATGGCATCAGGATGGAGCTCATTTCAGAATAGAGCTCATTTGTTTCAACCCCTCCATTTTGCCTTGCTCACCACCCCTGTAATTAGTCAGACTAATTAGTACACCCAACCCACTTACTGTCATAATTTATCATTAACTCTTATAAAAGCGAAATGCTCATCTGTTAGTACCTCAGTAGTGGTACTTATGCATAAGGAACAGACAGGAGTCATGGTCTTGCTTGATATTCTGTGGGCCACTTGAAAGTGCCACTTATTTCTGGTCTTGATTTCTAATAACTTCCTTTATGCCTATGTGGCTATTTTAAGTGGCTTGGTGTTCATTCTGGTCCTGTGAAAAGAGCAATGTCAGTGACATTATGTTAGCTTATGTTTAGCTAAGAATTTGAAGCATAAAACAAATAGAATTTCTCAGCCCATAATTAATTTTTATAACCAAGGTAGTGTCCATGAATAATATACCTGATGCAAAGCCTTTTGTGGTTCTTTTTTCAGAGAATCTGATAACTGCCAAAAAAGACTTACTGGTTTTAATAGCTACTCATTACAAAGAAAATAGAACTTAGTCCGAAATGACACATAATTGTTTCAATTTTAGAATGCATTTTAAAATACTTTCTATCATTCATTTATTTAGGAGGTCTTTGTGTGTGAGAAACTGTCAAAATTGTTAGATCCAATTAATAAGAAAAGTTAACATCTACCAATTTTACCCCAAAGTATACCTTTGCCTCTCATGGAATGAAAATAAAAATTGTTTGGCTGAATCATCAGTGTGGGTTTTGTGTTTCCCTGCCAGCCATTAATGAATTGTAAATATTAAAAACTAAAAAATAATACCAAAACGCAAGATTAAACCAATTCTGTGGAATTAGATTGACTTGCCTTCCTAAAAATGGATATTACTGCAAAACATGCAGATAGCGAGAGAAACAGATGGGCGATATCTGACAAATAAAATTTCCAGATACTGCCCCATCTGTTTCCTTCTACACAGTTCAGCTATAAGCTTTTTAGCATTATAGGGTTGCTGAGGTGATATTCCTCTTTGCAATGACGTCACACCCAGAGAGCAGCAAAAGCAGGTTGGTCCAGTAATCTGAGAAGAAGGATCAGTTCACTAGATGATTACCAATTTAAATCCTCAAACTGATACTTTTCTAAGCAAAGTTTATTTTTCCTCTCTGTGACCCCGATGCCTTAATTTATGAAAGAAAAAATGTGTCATCAATATTGCTACATTTTACGAGACCAGAAATCATCTGGGAAGTATCATGGCCCTATGGAGATAACCATGCAGGAATATCCAAAAGGCAGCACAATCCCCCATGCCTCCCATACACCTCCCATACACCTGGATGTGCTTGGAGACATCAGAAATGATGAGTATGAAGTGTTAGAGTCCATGTAATCAGCTGCAGGGTTATAGTTGCACACATGATTGCATCCTACTGAGCTGGCCATACTGTGATTTGATAAGGAAAACTCTTTGACATGTTTCTAGATCAAGGCCTTTAGAATGCTGTAACATAGAATAATTGAAGTTGATGACAGTTTTGTCTTAGAATAGAGAAGCTTGTGACTAACTAGAAGGCAAATTATCAGAAAAGAAAGGAAGGAAAAGGGCAGGAAGAACGAAGGCAGGAACACAGGAAGGAAGAAAACATTGAATCTCTTAAACTACGGCAGAGTTTTTCTCAGCTGATTTACTCCAAAACAGAAAGGGCCAAGCAAGAGATCTTCATTAAAGACTTCTTCCATGCCGCTGATCTGCAAAGTAGCAGATGGTTAGTGCATTCTTCCTTATTTTAATAAAAAGTCAATTGGTACACTTAGTTCATTAGGAAATCCTGGAGAATTTTTTAAAAAGTGAAGGTCACACTTAATTCAAATTACATATTTGAAAGTAGACAGAGGACAAATTACATTTTTTTATGAAATCAAAACACTCAACTGTAGCATAATTTTCCAATCAATAAGAAGCCTCCAGGTCTTATCTTGCATCCTTGAAATTGTGTTCTTAGAAGTAGTTCAAGAGTAGATTTTTCTGACTCATTTGAGTTTTGGGTTTTCTGAAGGAAAAAAGTGTGAAAAATCTAGAAACTTGAAATTTGTAAAGGAAGAATTTTGAATGCAATGCCCTCTTTGAGAGAACAGTATATCATGTACTCTTTAGCAAAAGCTCTTGTGTACATCTACAAAAACATCTCTCTAAGGGTCAACTTCTATACTGATAGAATACATTTCCTTTAGCAATCTTAAAATATAAAAGTTAAGGGATGTTTCTAATGTGCATTAGAAAAGAATGTGCATCTCAAAGAGAAATTGTGGCTTGATGCCATCAGGACATTGCTTATCCTACAAAATCATAATATTTTTGAAAAAAAAAATAAATGGCCAGATTAAACAAGCATATTTAATTTAAATAAATAACCAATCAGACAACCTTTATTGATAAGCATACTGTACTACTGGTAGGCATCCATCTACCCACTGGCTGGATGGTTATTTTAGTCAAATAAAACTAATCTCTGGCATGAGCTCTAAAAGCTTTCACTCATGGTATACCTGTCCATCAGTTAGCCTGCAGAACTCTGAGTACAATACAAATACTACCTTTTCTAGGCATCCAAAATAATACCATTTCTGCATAGAATCAATAAAACATAGGAAGAAAGAGGCATATGGAAAGTAACTCTACTAATGAAACAGTTGATCTTGTTCTTTATTTATAGGCAAGAAACAGAATATTTTTCAGATACTTCTCATCAAGCTTTAGCTTGACAGCTTGACTACAATAAACAAGATACGTTCCTACATTAATTTCATTTCATTACTGGATGGTCAGAAGAACAGAAGGCTCTTCTCCTCAGTTCAATGTTGTAGGCTTTTAGAACTTGCTCTGAAATCTGTTTCTTCATTTAAAAAATAAGAAAAAAAAGAGCAAAAATGTGGTTTGCACTTGACCTAGACAACTGAGGTCTGTACATTTTGTATGAGACATGGTTTTTGTTGTCTTTTCAGGTTATTGTCCCAAAGATGTTAAGACAGCATTATTTGATTTCTCTGCCATGTACAGTTGTTTTGTAGGGGGTTCATTTGCACATGTGTTTGTTTCACTTTTAGGCACTGTCTTTGTTTACAAAAAGGAAAGAATGGTTTGACACAAATGAGGGCAACACAATAAAGTATGACTGTATGCACTGGGCAACTGATGTGCTTTTTACTACTCTTTGCTGTTATTTGTTGTTTGATAGAATCTACCTTCCTTTAGCAAGATTTTTGACATCTCCTCCTGCAGGGAGCTCACAGGAAACCTGAAGACGCACGAGCTGGATGAATCAGCTGCAAGACAGGCTGAGAATTAGCTGGACTGCCAAGCTGAAAATGTCATGATTGATGGCTTGGCAACCAAATGATATCCAGTAGCAAAATGGACTAAAGGACTTCTGAACATCTCATCCAACCAACATATTTGCCTGTTATTTTTGTGACATGTGTATGGCATGCTTGCTCTTGCTCAAACAATATGATTCTTTCCTGTATAAATTGCGAATTATCTTATAAGAAAATCCGTAGATTCTCATAAATTAAAAGAGATAGGAAAAATACTTTTCCTCGGCATATTTTAGGTAATGTATTGCAAACCATTCCCTTTATAGCTAGTTTTCAAATTTGTATTTTACATCTTCTTATCCAATTACTGCAGTTACAAGATACTTGTTTTTACAAATGGATAATGAGGTATTTGACATAAACTGTTTGCTGTGTTTGGAATATTAAACTCAATAAGGTCTTAAAATACGTATGAAATGAATATTAAAACCATGCATTATGCTCTAATAGCATTAAATATAACATTAAAATAACAATATTAAATGTGCACTTATAAATATGCTTCCAGAAGTTGGTATATATGGTTTTAATTTTCTGCTGGTACACACACGCGCACACACACACACACACACACACACACACACACACACACACACACACACACATATATATACATATATATACATTCCCACTACTTTGTAATGAAAGATAGATCCATTAATCTATGCAAATGAATGATATATGTCTCTCATTAACACTCTCCAGCCTATCAAATTTTTAGTAATACCATTGTTTTAAATCTACCTAAGTGAAATTTGAAAAAAAACTTGAAGTTGTTTGAAAATTACTTGTAATTTTGGACTTTAGGAAGCTGATAAATTAGTACGGGCAGAAGTCTCCTAGCTCCATGTTTTGATTTTATTCTGCTATAAATCCTAGAAAAATCTCACTAGGGACTTGTCAAGATTAATCTATTGTTTATGAAAAACACTTAAGAGTCTCCCAGTTCAGATTATCAAAGATATATAAACAAAAAACAGTTGAATATGTTAAAACATAAATGAAATTCTACCTCAAATCTACAAGAGGAGATTACTGCTCCCTTACTGCTGTAGCAGAGGATACTGAAGTAATGTTTAGGATGTCTTGCAGGTTATGCATATGTACAGAATGCAACTCTGCCAAATCAGTCCCATTTCCTAATCCTCAGGTTGACATAAAATGGGTTCATACTCCAAAATGGACTAAATCAGTTAATTTCCAGGACAGCTGGGAATTGCCAGCATTAATCCTCCTCCATCCCTGGAATCCTGGACTCAGGAGCAACTGTGATACATTAGGGGCTTTGAGGAGATGTGTGAGAAGCTGCTTTGGGGAGCCTTCCCCTTGTTCTCCAGACCAGGACATAAGCTCAGGCTGTCATCCTGCTTCTGTGCCTGAGTCATGCTGCAAGTGTGGTTGTTCATACCTCCCTGATTCTGCCTCCAATCCACACATCTGGCCAGTCACTGGGCCATGTCCAGCTGTGGTTCCAGTCAACAGAATGCTTTCCTCATTCAGGTATTTGGCTCTTTTCATCAGGGCTGCTGCCTTCCCTGCCTTAGTGTTGTCCTCAGCTTCAGGTTTGCCTCTGCTGCAGAGCAGACCCCTCATGCTGCTCCCAAACACATGAGAATGTGCATAAGGATTTCAGCGCTGCAGGGCAGCAGGGAAGTGACCTGAATAGGCTCAGCCCACTATGGTTCTCCAAGGATGTCCCAGGAAGCCTGATACCACCAAGTTAGGGATTCAGAGCAGGTCATTACCCCCTGCCTTGGATGGATGGCCCGGTTTGTTGAGGTGCAGGGGACAATGAGTCGGTCCTTGAATCACAGTGCTCTCTCTCCTGCCGTAGTGTCCTGCTGGAATGGATGCAGATCCTTGTCCCAAAGGACTTGAATCATAAACAATATACATACAAACCCATTTACGTTACTTGCTGTAGAGAACATTTTCCAGCATGATGATTGAAGGGAATGCAATAAAAAGTACAGCTTTAATGAGAGACAGCCTTGACCTTGTAGACCTTATGAAAAAAGAAGAGTGAGATCAGCAGGGTTAAGATAAGCAGATGGTAGGAAAAAAAGAAGTAAATAAAAGACTTGAATTTTGGCAAATCAGATTAACAGCTAAGATTTTTGAAGTATTTTTAAATATATGTGTTTGCTACTATAGTAGTTTATTCCAAAATATATTGTATGTGTTTGCCAATGCTATTAACATCCAGTGCTGTACTCATCTAGTGCAGCCTATCCTTTAATTCTCAGTAAGAGCTCTTCAGGCAGCCTAAATATTACTCAAAGTATCAAAATATTATTTTTTTTTCTTTGAAGGTCCACTTCCTTGAGGCAACTGATTTCCTGTGAATATCAACTTAATTTTAAAACAAAATTACAATTTACAGGTATATTGATTGCAGAGGGAAACTTGATCTAAGTGCTTGAATTGAAAGAATAAAGAAAAAGTAAATAAAATAACACGTTAAAAATATATTGAATTCTTAGAGATCTGAAATTCACTGGTGAATGCTGAGTGCTTATAAATGTCAGCACCAAGTTGAGCCTTCTCTTCAATCAAAATATATTTGGGTTAGGATTTGGGGACAGGGATTTGATTTGAAGGAGTAAGAAAAAACATCCTTAAAATGGCCAGATATTTCTGTTGAAAAACATGTTCTCACCTGTGCATTAAAAAAAATTGAGTGAGAAGCTGGAAAGACATCCAGCTTAACTTCTTTCTCCTTTGTGCAGCAACCAGGAGAGCTTCTCCCAGCTCTGTCCAGCCCCAGATTACACACCTGCACCATGTCAGAGCTAGGCTTGGGCGCAGGGAGCCCACTGTCCAGGATGTGTGTCAGGCTGCACCCAGAACCCTGACAAGGACTGGGAAAAGACAGTGCTTTGTTCTGTAGGGTAAGTGTAGTCTGTCTGTGTGTCAGTACAGTTAACTAATTTTGAGACTTTCTTTACTGTGGTTGGACGGCGAGATTTTTTGAGGCAGTTTTGTGTCTAGGGATGAATAAATGCTCTTGGTCTGTACTGAAGTGTCAGAGCAGAAATCACAGAGGTTTTGCAAAGGGTGGTAAAAAAACCCTTTTTGATTTGTTACTATCCATAAGGGAAATAGGAAGTCTTAAGAAAAAGTGTATGTAGATGTCTATTACATCTATCTATTCCACAGGTATTCTGGTTTTACAAAATAAGACTGATGCTTCTGTCACCTGAAAACATCAGGACTTTTAAATTTTATAGTCATTGGATCCAGTAGCCTGAATTGTTGCTAAAACAGATGAAAGCAAATCAGAATGAAATTAGCACTGTCCACAATTGAGGAAATGGGTCTTTTTTCATCCCTGTACTACATATGAACCTGATTCTGAAAAATGAATTCTTTTAGCAGGATTAGCATAAAAACATTGAAGATTATAATCAGAATGAGTAAAATAATAGGGGTTTTTTTCTTACCTCATAAACGAAAAAGAAAAAAAATGTGGTTTAGAAAGTACATTTATGAAGGTTTAGTCTTCTGAGTAGCAAGCAAGGATTACTTTGGCAAGCTGTGTAGGCATTTATATCTGAAAAGCAAATGGAATTTAATTATTTTGACAAATCACTGTGGTTTTCAAGATTCATCACTCATGAAGAAAAATTAATATGCTTAATAAGTGATCATTCTTGTTCCAGCCTAGCAATTCCAAACTTTTAAATGCTCTTTTCTTAATTCTAGTTAGCATATTAAGTATGGAATTATAACATTTTAAATATATAATTTGAACTATAGTGGTTTATGTAGGAAATGTGTTGCAGTACTGGTCCAAGCAAAAACTGCTTCATTTCTGCTACCAGGTATTAGTCTGCACAGTCTCAGCTGTGTTTCCAAGCAACATGAATTCCCTCATCTTTTTGATGCATTTCACCTCAGTTTCTGTAACACTGAGCTCCTACCTCACCTTCCATTGTGACACAACCTGGTTTTGGTACTTCCCAGAAGTTCTTATCCAAGTGCTGGTGTACTTTAGAATCAGATTGTGGCATTTGGGGAACCACAATACACAGACCAATACCTACATTTACAGTATTCTGCTGGATCTGTTACAATGGCTGCCCTAACAAGAATATTTTTGGGACATCACAGCTTCAATCATATCCATACTTTGAATTTCTGGGACGTGTCTGAATATCATACCTCATATCACTTCACAGGCCTGCTTGAGAGAAACTCAAACATTAATGTTTACAGATAGTACAATTTCACTTTCCAGTTTCTGGGATGATCCACAGCAAGCTACCAATTTCAAGATATTGAAGTCCCCCTTCCAGGACTTAACACTAGGTGTGGATATTTCTGGTCCATTTGAAACCTAAGACAACATTATCGGGTTCCAGTGGGGAAACATGCCCAGCTGTTCTCGGCTTTAAGCTGATACACATTCCTTCCAACATCCGTGGAAAAAAATCCCTGACTTAAATAAGGAATGAAAGAAGAGACAGCTGCTCACAATACTTTGGTGTCTCTCAGTCACATCTTAGCAGCATTAGACACATCAACTATGTTTATGATGCCCAGTATTTTTGAAATACCAAACAGACTACTGTACTGTGTTGATACTCATTGCATGAGTTCTTACCTCCATTGCCAGTGCTGATACATGTTTGCCATTGCTGAACTTTTAAAGTGTTACGGTCCACCAGGGCTGCATGTGATACTGGTTTGATGATGTGTCCTTTACAACCTAGAGAATGAGGAATCTCACTCACATAGTTGCAGTAGGAATTAATGTTTCCTAGGCCTTTGCCCACCTTGTGCTGTGTTAATACCCTTGCAGATCTGGTTCCATGAGAAAAATATTTTCTACCGTATCATCTGCAGCTACACTGATTCTACTTGTCCTGATTTATCTGATTTGCCCTGATGTAAAGAGTCCTCATCTTTATATTTTTCCTTGGTCTGCTTAGCCTGGAGGAGACCTTGCTGCAGTTACAACTTCCTTGTGTGGGGAAGAGGAAGGACAGACACCAATCCCCTCTGTGAAGCCCAGTGACAGACCCAAGGGAATGGCCCAAAGTGTCAGGGAAGGTTCAGGTTGGATATTAGAAAAAAGTTCTTCACCCAGAGGGTGGTTGGGCACTGGCACAGGCTCCCCAGGGAAGTGGTCACAGCACCAAGCCTGACAGAGTTTAAGTGTTTGGACAATGCTCTTGGGCACATGATGTGACTCTGGGTCCTGTGTGAGATGAGGATGACCCTGATGGGTCCCATCTAACTTTGTGTATTTCATGATTCGGTGATTTGGTGATTCCTATCCTTCCTCCTGTCCTTTATCACTCATTTCCTCAAGGCACTAGATTTCTTTATTTCTTCTCCTCATTACAGGCAGAAAATTGATTTGGCTGGCTAGAGTAGGGAAAGAACATTTCTTGTATCCCAAATGGTAACTTTCTGTTTTACTCTCACTTCTCACCGTGAAATAAGTTTCACAGCACCAAGCCCAAGGCCTCTCTCACATCCGTATGTAGCATCCTGCTGTTGTGCATGCCCAGTCCTTTTAGAGAAGCCTGGGTCCTATGAGTGCTGAATGAAAAACGTCATTTTATTCAGTGCCTAACATAAGGCATGGTGGGCGGCTGCCCACACATGCAACAAGTACAAAAATCTGTCTGCAGGCTGCTTCCCACACATTTCCCAATCTTGCCTTGCTCCCCTGATACCATCCTGAACCTGGAGCCCCGAGTCAGGACATTTTACCTCACCTTTTATTCTTTTATCATCTTCTCTGAGGTCTCTACTTCTAGACTAAAAACTACTAGAATGTGCAGAAAGCTGTGGAAGACCTCTCTTGTTGCTTGGACTACAAGGAGAAGGGGTAGACAGAGAGGTGGGCTTTGAGGCATCAGTGCATCAAGAACAGGCTTATGTTCTCTTTCCCCCTTCAAATAATGTTTTGTTTTATAGTACCTCTCTACATAAGCACAGAACAGAACCACTTTACTAAACTTGTCTCCTAAGAAGAATTAGTCACTTTCCTACCAATCTGGTCATGTGATTTGGAAAAAGAGACAGCAACTCAAGATGCAGCCTCTTGGCGAGATGGTGCCTCTCTGTCTCTCAGGGGCCCATTGATGGACTGGGAACATTTACCTACCTGAAAGCTCAATTTCAGGCTGGTGGTATTTGTCCTCAATAGGTATTAGCAGAGCAACAATGCTGGAAAGAAGATTTCTGGCTGTTGCTTTGACAGTGAATTACAATGGTAGCCAACGGGCTGAGGAATTCAGTCCCTTGCTCCTCTACACTTCCTTTTGACTGCTTTCTGGGATGGTCTGGCACTCTTACACAACATGCCAAGAAATCTCCTACTTGACAAAGGAAGGAATGGGTTCAAGAAATACAGGTTTCCAAGACAGACGACAGCTCCACTGAGAACTGTGAAAAAAGGTCAGAAACATCCCTTGTGTCTAAACAGGGGGTTCAGCTTTTGGTGCAGATCAATGATAGGTGTCTACTAGCCCAGATCATGCTTGTGCACTGGTATTTTAAGAAAAGATCATCAGTGACTTTTTTCTTCTCTGGGATAGAAATGCAGCTTCACATTAGCCTGTGTAGACTCAGATCATATAACTTCTTCAGGAAAATCAGCTCATTTTGTGAAATAAGAAAATCTCAGTGGGAGAAGAATGAACAATCACAAAACAGTTATATATAAGAATATTCATTTTTAACTAACTTTCATATTGTTTCTGTGTGTTGAATGAACTAAATCGCTCTAGGATTTGTTTACCATGATCCAGTTTTCTTTAGACATAGTACTGTAAAGGGGATATTGATCCTTGTGAGGATAGAATTTAAAAAATGTGTAAGTGTACTATTGAAACACTATATTTAAGGAAATAAGCAACTGAACTTTACGTCTGTATCAAGATACAATGAACTTTGCCTTTGTGTCAAGATGCAATAAACACAATATTGTGTGAAGTTAGAAATATCTCTGGACACCTCTTGCTGCTAACCCCTACCTCTCTCTGAAGACCTTTAGCCAGATCTGTTCATAATGAGTGCTATAGGGGCAAAGAGGTGAATGGTGAGAGCAGAACACAGATTGATAGAGAAGGGAAAAATTTTTGCTTTACAGTCCATGTCAAGATGCTAAAATTTACTCTAAAGCAAATAGACTCTGTATGACCTATAACAACACAACTGGTTTTAGTAAATGTAAATATTTCCCTTGTCTCTGCCTAGGAAATGAAAGTTGAGCTGTACTTTCAGCATTCAGGACTCAGTCCTTTCAATAGTTTATTGTGAAAAAACATGATACAGATAATAATTATGATTGCACTATGCTGTGGATGTATTACCTTAAACTAACAGCAATTTACTTTAACAACTTTTTATTACAGATTTTCTGCATATGCCAAGAATTATTATTACAAATCTGAGAAATTGAGAGTATCTGCCAGACAAAACAGCCATATCAATGGGTATTTTTTTCCCATTCCTGTGGTTTATATGGAACATTGTGTGGAACCTGGTATTGCTTTTCAACCCTTTTTCTCTCAATTGCAGCTAATGGTCTCTGGTTGAGAAAAGTGATGATGATAATTTTTAAGGGTATCACAGAGTGATAGTTGCTCATTGGCTCTTTATTCTCCTCTCCTCTCCTCTCCTCTCCTCTCCTCTCCTCTCCTCTCCTC
>JAHLSL010000017.1:5944199-5990495 GCA_025920805.1 Petroica traversi
GACAGTTCTTTTACCATATCGTCTAAAATTACTTTTGTGTTTATTTTTGTAAAACTATTATTTAAATTCATCAGGACAGGAACAAAACATACCATTTTTACTTAAGTCTAAGTTTAAGTTTGTATTATTTTATCAGCCACATGAATTGAATCACTGTATAGGTACAGTTTCTACCTGTGCTGTGTGACACTTTGGTATTCCCCACAACTGAGATCCTTTCCTAGTACTGTGGAACAGGTGCACCTGTATAGAAGGGTGTATCTGTTTTAAAAGTGAGCCTGAAAAGGAAGTGCTGAACACCAGTAAATTATATTTATTACTTGCTATTGTAATCTTAATTTAGCTCCTTTATGCGTCATTGCAATAGTAATTTACCACATAATCACATATTTTCACCCCATCTTATTCTGTGCTCCAGGGATAGTCTCCACATAGCAGACAGTTATTCAGAATCACTTTTTAGTCCACATTCTTGCACTCAAGAACCGTGAAACTCCTACTCTCCATAAGATGATAAGTTGACAATTCAAGAAATGCAAGCATCCAACTTCCTAAATCAATGAGAGAGAGTAACTTCCAAATAAGTTAAGTTTAAAATATTGTGCTTATTGCTTTAGAAAATGAGTGAATTTTTTTCTACTGTAACATTTATCAATAGGGTTAATTATTTTAATTTACATGTGTTTACATATCTGAACAAATTATTGGCACAGATTATTGGCAAAAAAATGCCAAAATAATTGATGGATTCTACTTCCAAATTTAATCAGTATCTGGTGAGAACAGTAAGATGGCCTACATTGCAGCAGCAGTTACAAATTGAAATAATCATTCAGGAAATGCACACAATGGGATTCACTTCACCTGCCTTCACATGACTACAGTACAGACAGGTATAGAACTCTAAGCTAATAATTCAGGATTTTATATACAGAGGGAGAAAATTTCCAATTTCATGCCACTGTCCTATGGCATCCAGCCTGCTTCAGATGCCAACTTTAAGCTGAGACAAACAATTCTTTAGAAGCATCTGGTTTTTTCAACTAATTATATGAAAGGGACCTAAATGGGTAGTTCAGAAAATTTCTCTTCTGCTCAGAGGAATCCCATCCATATTAATTTATGTAAAAACTATGGTGCAACTCATCAAACTGTAACTTAAGTGTTGCAGACAGAGAGAAAATACATTTCTGTATTAGCTACAAGACTACATTGTCTCTTCTAGAGATCATAAGCCATTTTAGCTCCATAATCCTTTCCTAGATAATGGTGATTTCTCTGCAGTGAACTAGCCAATAGGAAGATAAAAACCTCTAGACATTTAAGGACTACATCCTGATACACATATACAAATGTCTTCAATAAAGGTCAATGCCTACTTCTATCATGTGCACCTCTTGAGAGCTTGATTTGTAGCACAAATATTCCTTGTGGGTCATCCCTAGGATATGTTTAAATCGCCACTCTGTCTTTTTCCTTGACATTTTCTCTGATCCTCATAAATTGCATTTCTTTTTCCAGCAGAATATCCTTAACTGTGAAAATTGCCAGAACTTATTCTCTTTCCCTCTAATGCAAGAAATAGAAAGAATATTAGCATGTAGGAACTTTGAGACACTCAGAAAAAAATCCACAATTCTGGTTACGTATTAAGCTTTTGTGGCTCAGGAAATGTCTTAGGAAATATTCTACCTAGAGTAATAAAAAATCTTCATACTATGACATCCTGTCCTTGAACACTTGATCTTCCAGTTTCCTCTCTGTCTCTATGCATGTTCTTATCTTCTGTTACACCATGCAGACCCATGTTTCTTACAATCTTCAGTCCTAGTGTTTTCTTTCTTTCTCCTCTATGGGCTTAATTCCTTCCATGTCCCTCAGGCTTTGAATAGCACCTTCTCTTTCTCTAACAAGAGCAGTCCTCTACAAATTCTGGCTCATGATCAAATTCTTTGAAGAAACTTTCCAGTACTCATCTGCTCAATGTTAACCACTCCATTCTTTCCCTTTTGTTTTAAATTGGCATCACAATAATTGTTTTCTATCTGGATTACAATTTATCTTCCTAGGGCAGGGATGTTATCTTTCATATTCCTCTAAAGTGCCACATGCATTTACATTCATATATATATTTGCATGCTTGAACATAATTTTAAATACCTATTGAAAGAGTTGCCAGAGTACTATGCATAGAGCATGCCTCAATACAAAATAATCCTTCAAAAGCATATAAATAAACATAAGTGAATACAAAGAAACCTTTTCAAACACATGCAGTCAATTACTAATGCCATCTTTCATTGTGTTTCATTGCCTTTTCTGTGTCTGCTTTCCAAATTTGTATAACTGGCAGAAATACCTACAGACTAATTTTGTTAAGAAACCTGAGCATTCAGTTTAGAAGTATCAGTTAAGTGTGATAAAAAATGTTGCAAATATTTAAATTAGGGATCCATAGTACACAAAACTAAATCCTTATTTCACTTTAAAAAAATTCCTCATCTCAGACACCATTAACCTTCGTCATTCAGAGGGTGGATAGATAGTGTGATTTTTTTTTCTGGATGTGTTTGTCAATCTGAACAATGCTTTCTTTGAGGTATTTTATTCATTTTGCACTGTCATGTCTATTTTAGTTTAAAATTGTTCAGGCATCACCAAAAGTTGGAGTAATACATCTAAAAATTTTCTTTACCAAAAAGGGCCTTATTAAACTTCTGGGATAGTCAGGATGTACCTAAACTATGTAAAATGGGCTCTCAGCAGTGCACCTGCATTCCTGGTTGCTCCATCCCACAGCTTCAGAGTTCTGTGGGAATACCCCACAGGCATAGCTTTGCCTCAGATTTTCATGCTCTCAGACCCAAGTTAACACATAGGCCTGGTGCACATTGACATGGAAAGACTGGAAAAGCTCTTTAGTTGCAAACTGATTCCATTATGGTAAGAAACAGCAGTGTCTATCCTCTGAGCATTTATTTCTTATTCTAAGTAAAACATTTCATGTACCTGGAAGAGCTGTGTTTAGCCCAGCTACCCTTGGGTTAACAATGGTGACTATTTGAGATTCCCTTTTTGTGGAGAGAGCTCTTCTCCCTTGTGAAAGGGTACACTAAGCAGCAACAACATTCTTACTACCCCAATACTTAACCCAAACCCATGTCCTGCAGCAAAAGCGAGATTATAAAGATTCACCATTAAATAAATGCACTGCTATGTAGAATAAAAGCACATGGGGCTCATAAACTATTTTATTGGCCTACTTTTTATACGGCTCTGAAATACTCTTCTTGATAGGTAAAACTAAGGGTCCTACAGCCAAAAAAATCTTGAACTAAACCATGACCATCACAAGTAGCAGGTCTGAAGACCTTATTTCCTTGCACATAAGCAACTGCATTATGAAATTTTACTGACCAAGGAAGATGTCTCTTCCAAGCCTATTCATGTGCTCCTCCTGTTCCTGAAATTCAGCCCTGTCAAGCTTATGATTCACAGTGACTGTGTGCTGCTTTCAAAAAAAAATTTGAATCTCAGTTTAGGTACTGAAATAGAAATAGGTGAATAGGTGCCAAGGACAATGATAACCACACTTACGGGCCTACCATAAATCAGGAAGTTTTTCCTAAGACGAGACGTAACGTTTAATTAAACTTAAAATATTGACTTGTGTGGATAAAGAACATCTGTAGTAAGAATGTCTAGCAGAATCACTGCATGGGAAAAGTAAAGACCCTTCAACTGAGTCCAGTTCTCATTTGTTGCCTTTACTGCTTATTTCTGATGGCTTGGAAGTAGCACAATAAATACAAAATTTACTGCAGTCATCCAGACAGCAGTTTTTAATGCAACAATAAAACTGGTGTTGATATATATTCCTTTCTTCATTATTTATGTCAGTGAAAGAACCAGTAAATGTACAGTGATGTAACTAAGAGCATAATTTGCCCTACTAGCTTGAAAAATCAAAGCTACAAGGAATATACAGAATGAAAAACCCATTCCCAGTAGATGAAGGAGGATAGACTCCCAAATCGCCATGTCTCTGTTTTCACTTGTTAAACTGTATACCTTTCATAAAAAAGCTGTCTCCTACAAGCTGATTTTAAGACACTGAAACCAAAGGTGGCTGCTTGGATATCTAAGCAGCATTGAACATACATAATAATAAATATTGTAAAATGATGACTGGTGTTGTCCTGTGCTATGTTATGTGTCAGAAATTAATAGTGATATTTCATTGAAACAAGTCATCCAAACATTATACCAAGTTTGGGATATCATATAAATATTTTATTAAAATTCAGATCGTTCTGGAAACTTATAGATTTAGTTGCCTTTGTTTTGATAGTTAGCAGGGAAGCAGTGAATTTAAACCAACTAAAAGACAATTTTTTAAAAAGAGATTTTTCATTACTTTTGAAGTTCTGCGTAACCATGAAAAAACAATTTTAGCTATTATTTAATTTTTCTGACTTTGGATATGATGCATCTGGTAGATAAGGGATCTGAAAATGGGATTCCTTCCAGTGCTGTAAGAGGGCCCTGGATAAAACTGGGTAATTCCTCTCTATATCTGCGCAGTCAAAATAAATGGCTCTATAATTGATGATGCCTCTCTGGTACTAAATGTACTTATGCTTCCTTTGGTTTAGATAGCTGCATGAAATCCTAACTAAACTACAAAGAAAAAAATACTTAAATAAAATAAAGAATAAAAATAAAGCAAAGAAAAAGACCCCCCCCCCCCAAACAGCACTCATTGCTGTCTCAATAAATTCTTTTGAATAGAAAATAAAGATCCTACAAACACCAGATAAACAATGCAATTTCTTATGTAATACTTCATTTGTAGCAAACAACATTTACATTTGATAGAATTCAATTCCTCAGGAAGTTAAAATGATAATTAATTGATAAAAATCTCTTTTAAAATGCTAATTATCTATTCCATGGCTTTATGCCTTTCCCATTAGATAAAGCCAATGACAACAAAATGGTTCAGTCCAGAAATGTAAACATCTACAGAAGTAATGCTTCAGAACAGATTGAAAATAATGTTTACCGCTTCCGAGGATTCCATTTGTGTATCTCAGACCATTCTCTATATATTAGGAAAATTAATCATGTGATTTCTAACTTTTTTTTCATTTTCAGTTTATAGATACTGTTGCCAGGTTTACTTAGTTTGAGCACTATCTGCACCTATCGCAGAATATTGTTCTCGGAAATTTTCATGAAGATTCCTAGTGGAATGTCTTCCATTAAAAAAGAAATAAACTAAGGTCAAAATTTGCTGTAAAAACTTGTATTTTCAAGTGCCTTCTGGGTCACTCCAGAAGACCATAATATGTTTGGGAGATGGCTAGCAACATTCACTTCAGTCTTCAGAATTACTAATAAATTCATATTTTAATGAGCAAGAGACACTTTTTCTCAGTTCAGGTCCGAAATCAACAAATTTCACAATATGTAAAAGAATACTCTAGAGCATTGAGTGATAAACACATGGACATGGCACATACAGATGTTAGTGATGAGGCTTGAACCAGGTAGGCACAGGAACATAATCCCATACTATTGGTGTCTCTGAAATATTTTTATTTTTTAGGACATGTTATTAAACTGTGGAGAGCTTGAGAATATTATTTTTCTGATAAGAACAAGAGTAATTTCAGTGTTTAATTGTAAAAGACAGAACAGTGAAGGTTGTCTCCATGTTTATTTAATCCTGAGCATCTAAGAAAAAGGACTGCATGATTCATTTTGGAAATCAGCAAGTCCTGAGAGTAGCTAATGAGACTGCTGATCATAAATGCATACAATATGACAGAAAAGTCAATGGTTCAGAATTCTTGTTCAGAAATAGAAAATGCTAAAATTGTTTTGAGAATTCCTGAAATTTCTTATAACAGGAAGGACATGCTAGGGCAAACAAGGATTATCACTGCCCTCACTTGCTCCAAGGTCCCCATGCCAACCTTTTATAAGTGAACATTTTTTTCAGCATGATCAGCAGTGTTGTACCAGTTATTCAGTTAATGTAGAAAAGCTTAGCTGTTGAAACCCAGTATTCTTTAGAAAGAAAAAGGGAAGAGGAATGTAAGGCAAGTACAGCAATTAACAAAAGAAAATGGGCATAAATAAACCTACGACAGTAACCCAGTTCTCTCTCTTTACCAAACTTCACAAATTCCATGGGCCATGCCCAGAAAGAAGAGGATACTTTTGTAGATATTATTTTTAGGATTTTACAGTGTGAATAATCATAATATATCATTTGCATCCATAAAGTAAATGTATCATCATACCTCTAGGTCTTTCCCCTTAATGTTGATGGTTACAATTAAATATAATTATGAACAAGCTAATTTTCTTTTTCATGTTACTTTAAGCTCTATTAAGAACATTTTTAAAGTTCTACTGACCTCTGCAGACACTTAAAACACAGCAGAAAATGCTCACATCTGGAAAAGCGAACTTGTTTACATGCATTTTCTTAGCAGTCAGTCCATCAGCTCTAGTTTTTAATGAAGCATTTTTTTTCCTTTTGGCAGAACTATTTATTTCTATTAGAAACATGCATAATTTCAGGGAAAAGATTCTTGCAGCCACCTGTAGATGCTTCATGAATGACTGATCTGCTTAGATACCATAGGTAAAAGGAAAAACAACTTGAATTGTAAATTGAAGCTTGCAGACTTCTAAATCTTGCTGCATGCTACTCTGGGCAGTATGTTGAAGACCCTGGAGATATTTCTGTAGTTGCCATTTGAAACAGGCAGAAATAAATGAACCAGGGACAACAAACTCCATTATCACAGCTATGCTGTCAAGGCTAACATACCAAAAGGAGTGACAACGTACAACTACTGAATAAAATAAAGACATGGAATGAAAGATTTTACTTTTTATGTTTGGTATTGAGGATGGCTCACCTGAAGCAGACTTTTTCATCTCTTTTCAACTGCTTTAGGGAAACACCATGTCTCTTTTCAGGACTGGTGAGGTGGGACAACTGCCTAGACACTGATGAAGAGCATGTGAATTTTGCTAGAAAAGATGAACTGAACAGAGCTCACAGCGAGAGCAGAGAGGAACCAGATGGACCCCTGAAATTTGAGCTTGATATTTGTGACCCGGATCCAGAATACAAGTCCCCAGCTCCCTTGCCACATGCCCCGGTCAAACTGATCACCAGCTGGGAAGCAGGATGGAATGTAACAAATGCCATTCAGGTAACCTTTTATTTCTACATTTATTCCACTTATCATTTGAAAAACCTGATCATCACTTAGCCTGCTCTATTTTACTTAGCTGTACCATCATTTTGCGTATTCTAAAAGGTTTCTATGAATTTATTACTCACATATTTGAATCTTTCTGCATAAGATTAGCACTCTGATAAAACAGAGTTCCAAAGGGGAAAATGATACATATGTTATCTGAAGTTTTAAAAGTGTTTAAATTAGGTGAAATAGAAAAGGTCGTGATTGCACCTGTTTTGGAAGTGCCAACATTATCTTTAATAAGCATATTTGAATTCAGTGGCAGAGATGTTTGATAGAAATGTGAGGTAAACTTCTAATAAAAAGAGAAGGGTAAGAGCCAGGCTGACGTCAGACATAAATTTACTGACATGTAAGTTAAACTAGAAATAAATTGAAGCACGAAGCACAAGAAGTGTAATAATACTTGTCAATGTTAAAGAAAATAGTTAGGTTGAATAGACTGAAAGCATTTGCTCTCAGCATTCTGTGTGGAATTTAAGTGTCTTTCCAAATCCTTAAATTTAGCATTAAATGTTTCAGAATCTTTTTCTCACTTTTCATGATTCATTTCCTTACATAATTCTATCATTACCACTAACTTTCTGTCTGACATGGTAAGAAGAAAGCAGCATCCACAGACACATTTAGTCCCAGTAACTGTTGCTTAAACACTTTTTTATACCGCTTTGATTACAGAAAAATAATCCTTCCAGTGTCCCACAAGTCTGATTATGCCGGTGAATGTTTTTTCATATCCAGCTCATCCCTCGGCTCTACAAAGGAGGAGAAAAAGGACATATTTCTAACCCTGGTGTATTTTCAAACATGAGCACCTCCAGATGAGAGCCAGTGCAATAACAGGACACTGTAAGATATCATACTCCGAAAGTGTTCAATTGCGAATAAAAGTGTGAAGTCCTAAAATACCCCATCTGCATTCTAGTAACACATTTTATCTTCAATCTCCCTCAGCAGCATCTAGTCAGGACAGGAGTCTGGGATGAGAGCCCATTGTCTCTGTGAGTTTTGCATTTGATTTCACCAAAGCAAAGATTTCATTCTGGAAGTCAGTTTTGTCAATATTTGCTGCATGACCTTTTGGCAAATCACATTCTCTAACCCATTGTTTTCCTTTCTGGAAAACAAAAATAATAATGTGCCCAAAAAAATTCTAAATATTGTTGTGTACAAAATTACTGTTAATTATTGATAATATAGCTTTCGGTTAAAAAATAAACTAATAACACATTTTAAAACACAATCAAATATGAAGTTGCCTATTTAAAATAAGGACAAAATTAAAGCTAAATTTTCCAAACAGATCAGTAACTCTGGTCCTGTCAGAACTCTCAGCATGCTGAGTGTTGCCTACTGGGACTCTCATTTGGTAAAATATTTTAGAAATTATCATTTAAAAGCAGCTGGCTACAGCTGTATTGAGGTTTTGTCCTAAGGCAGGCTGAAGGTTGCAAAGCCTGGAAACTACAGTTTCATTAATAATATACCCAAAGTGCCCTAATGATGTGTTATTAAACTGTGTGCATGTGTGGCCACATATATGGATTTATATTTCTATTTTTCCTATTTCCCAGTTGGGAGCGAGCAATTTGGTTTAGGAACAAAGGTAGAGAGCAGACAAAGAGAAGGGAAAAGGCAGGAGAGAAGAGAGGGGAGAATATTGAATGGGCATCTGTCAGTAGAAAATAGCAGTTTGAAGAAATTTCTATTAATAGCTTTGAAAAGAAAGTCAGAGTTGTGAACAGAATGATTAAAACTATCCTAACATTCTTGACTGGTGAAGACAATCTTTGATAAAATGACAGTTGTTTTGCCCTACCCAGAGGAAAGGGCAGAAGTGTTTTGCATGGCAATTAGAGGTAAATATTTCAGCAGAATTTTGAAGTGTTCTGAACAGTTATTCCAATGAATTAAATGAGTATAAAAGTGAAATTATTTTGAAATCCAGATTTATTATGGGAACAATTAAATATTTGGTCTCCAAAATTAAATACAAGGGTTTCCTCACATTGTTTTAAATATAAGTCTTGTCAAACAAACAAGAAGAAATTCTTATTTTGTTCTTTGTTAACTTGAACTGGAAAAATATGCAATTTTGGTGCTTATACTGTATGTGTAAATGATTGCTTCAGACATTTAAGTTTCCAGGGAAACATGTTTCGTATTCCAGCACTGCACAGACAAATCAAAACCTGTGTTGGGTTAATCTGGGTGAGGACAGAGATCATAAAGCTGAGTTAATTCAAATGGGAAAATATACAGCATCTTGTGGCAGAGTGATGCAAGTTGCATTTGTTTGTATGTAGCAGTAAAAGGCCAAAATTATTTGTAATGACTTGTACAGTGGTGCTGGATAGATAAGCAAAGCAATAGTCACAAAGAAGAAGGTAGTTAAATTCTAATGGTACAGTATTTCACAGCAGAACCAAAGGACAATAAAGACAATTTGTTTGCCAGTCATGTGTAGTAGGATTTTTGCAAACGCTATGGAGAAAGTCAAACTAAAAGAAAAAACCATTTGTTATATAGTGTCATGAAGGGTCACAAGAGAATGGAGAAAAAACTAGAGAAAGAGAAGTGAAATAATGGAAAGAAGTGAGAAGAAGTTAATCTCACCTGAAATTTATACCTGTGTAATTTGCGAGTCGATCTCCATTTAGGTCTCTGGAGGACCTAACAGTGAAAAAGTCAAGCACTTTACCAGAAAGCTTCAAGTGACTTTCAGTACTATGATGCCTGAACAATCTCTAAAATACAGGCTAATGCAATTACCCAACTTTTCTCTGAATGTCTAGTAAAACATGATGTATCAAATCTGTCTGGAAAGCAGCCCATCAGAAAAGGACCAAGGGGTGCTGGTCAACAGCAGCTGATATAAGCCAGTGTGTGCCCAGGTGGCCAAGAAGGTCAATGGCCTTCTGGGATGTATCAGCAATAGTGTGACCAGCAGAACCAGGCCAAGTGATTGACCATGTGTACTTGGCATGGGGAGAGCCACACCTCAAATCTTGTTCTCATTTTTTGGCCTCTCAGTACAAGACACACATTGAGTGCTGGAGCATGTCCAGACAAGGCCATCATACCTGGAGGAGTGTCTGGAACACAAGTCCTGTGAGGAACAGTGAGGGAGCTGCAGCTGTTTAGCCTGGAGAAGAGGAGGCTCAGAGGACTCCTTGTGACTTTCTACAACTGCCTGAAAGGAGGCTGTAGCTGGGTAGGGGTTCATCTCTTCACCCAGTCAACCACTGACAGAATGAGAGGACATAGCCTCAAGCTGTGCCAGGGCAGGTTCAGACTGAACATTAGGAATTATTTCTTCACTGAGAGGAAGCATTGGAACAAACTGCTCAGGGAGGTGATGGAGTCACCATCCCTGGAGGAGTTCAAGAAATGACAGGACATGGCACTTAGTGACACAGTCTTGGTGACAAGGTGGTGGTTGGTCAAAGGTTGGACTTGTTGATCTTATAGGTCTTTTCCAACTAAAATGATCTGTGAAATCATACTGAACATTCTCTTAGATTCAAAGCATCTCATACCTAATATTATCAACATTCATATCCTTCCTTTTGCAAAAAATTAGGCTGTACAAAGATTAGAAGTACCTGCAGAAGATGAACTCTTTCGTTCCATGATCACAGTGACACAATAGGGTGTTGACTACTGTGAATGTTTCTAGGAATAACAATAATTATTATTGTTACTATAATAATACTAGTATTATTAATCATTATTTTTCAATGTGCCAGTAATGAATTACCAATTATTTGCAGTAGTAATCATAACTATTCTCATTATATTTATATTCTGTATATTGTACCTTAGTTTAGAAAATACTCAAGACTTCAATAATTTTAAAATCTGAATATCCATTTATCTTCCACTGTATACCTTTAAAACCGTATTTCTCTACTAGGTTCCAATTTAGTTCATTTAACTTAGGTAGCTGCAACTTCTAAATACTTGACTGGAAAACACACTGATGCTGAGGATCAGAATTAGCAGACATGCCTCTAAAGATAGAAAGGTAAACATCTGAGGGGCGTCTAAATACCCCTCACATTAAGCTTTACTGACACAAAATTTAAGCATTTTCTAAATATAAATATGTACATGCTTGTGTGCTTAGAAAACAGATCATTAAATGCATAATTATATAAATCCTCTCATCCTGAACCTTAAATAATTTAGTCATGTTTGGATAAACAGCCACTTGGATTTTAACTGCAGCACTTGATCTTAGGTATTTATTTTCCAGATGTGAGAACAAGGGTCAATCCTTTCTTGAGCACAAAACAGTAACTTCCTTGAATTCTACATTGTATATTGAAGCTGAGGGCATATGCATCAAAGCTAAAGTCGTACTCTGAACTAAATTCTAGACATCTGAGAGAAACTAACTTCTGCATTTCATATCAAGATGTGGAACTGAGAATTGAAGGGAGATGCCCAATGCTGATATATAACCTAGGACCAGAAAGTAATTCAAGTTTCCAAATGAAACTTCAAAAAATGACAGCACAAAGCAAAATTCCAGAATACTAGGACTACTATGGTGCACATAAAAATTCCAAATAGTGAGTATTATTTAACTGAAATGCACTGGCAGTACTGGCAAATTTATTCCGCAAAGGCTTGCAACCATAAACCCTTATAGCCAGAACTGCAGCCCCCCAAAAACCTGGTGAGAGCCATCTAAATACAGATCTGTTTTTTCTATGATAAAATGTCACCATTATGCAATGCAATTCATAAAAGATATATTTTAGGGGAGAAGACTCTGTAACTAATGTTTGTGCCCTGGTTTTCCCTTCTGATTTTCTCTTGAGGGGAAAAAAAGATTCCAGGCATACATCACTACTTTGTATAACCTTTTATTTCATCTCAGACCCCGTGGTAGGCTTCTTTTGTGCACATATTCATATAGAACAGAGAGGGCTGCATTCAGGATATATATCTTCTCTATTCCCAACCCTATTTCTTATCACAAAAGCTTTTTGTCAAAAATGTGTTATCCTGCAACAAAGAAATAACATCTAATTCAGAGAAATCTCTTTATTTGACATGTAAGCATGGTGTAGCAGACTGATTTTGAGTTAACTAACTGCCATTCCCATAAATCTCATTAGACAATGCACTTTATCAGTCTGCTTTTTCTTTGGTCAGCTACAGACACTAAAAATGTTATGAAGACAGAACTCATGAGCACAGAGAAATGGTTCATCTAGAATTGTTCCAGGAATAAATATATGGATAATTCTCATGGATTATAAGTTGCTGTTTTGTAGGTTTTGACTTTTATGTAGTTCGTCACATTGTTTGGGCAATGACCAGGTGTGAGGGAGGGAGTGGTGAGTGGATTTACATCAGCATATTTTGGAAATGTTAGGAGTGTCAAATCCATTTTCCTTAGCCCCTCTATGTCAGGTTCTTCATCAAGTAGAAGCTGTGATAGAACATAAATAGTCCGCAAAATTATTCCTTGGACATAGAGATAGTTCCAATACATGGACTACTGGTTCAGAAATCACTATACCAGCACTTGAAGTCCAGAAAAAGTACATGGGTTACACAAGCAAAAGAACAAATTATTGCAATTCTTTAAGTCTTCTAGGTGTTAAAATGACATATTAAAATATCTTTAGAAGTTAAAACAGTCCTGAGATCATGCTTACCCTTACCACGTGTTCAAAATTGCATTTCTTTACAGATGAGTTACAAGGGAGTTACAGGAGGTCTCTCTGTGTCTCCTTCATAAATGATTCTAAATAGTCTCAGTATTTTGGCTATGACTTATATAGATTATAATATAATTTATTATATTGATCTATTTTAAGCTAATTAACATATGAGCTTTTTATCTCATATGAGCTGAGAGGGAAATATTCTAAAGTATAATACTCAAAAAACCCATAGAATTTAATATGCAACCTCAGCATTAAATCTGAATATCTTTATTCCACTGAGTGTAAGATAGATATATTTTAAAATATGTATTCATAACCAATACTTTATTTTATCTCTTTAACAGATTTTTACCTGAGTTTTACAGACATACCTGTCTAATGTTTCATTATTTTGATAACAGTAATCAGAAGCACTGCTGGGCTTAAAGAAATATGAATAATTCTGTTCAGAACCTCAAATTATAACCTTACATTTCAAGAAAGTATTTATATGACACTTGATTTTTAGCATTGTCAATTATCTATAATTTCCAAAAACTTCAGCAGAAACTCTTCTTGCTTTGTACTTTTAAAATCTGTATGTTTCAGCCTCTAAATTTCAAAGCCATCATATTATCTTCAGTTTACTCCTAGAAACAGCAGCTAAGTCACTGCAATGCATAGTATACTTATCCTGAGGTTGTTGTTAAATTTATCAGTCTGGTAAAGAAAGTGCTGGAGAATTTGCAAGGGGCTGTTTCTTGTAAGTGAGGACTTCTCATTGACTGTTCAGTTGTCATAGATGTTTGAAAATTGTTTCATTTGGAAAATTTTCTACTATTAACCATTTAGAACTGCTATTTTATAGATTTGAGTCCTCTTACATGAAGCAGCTTTTAAGAGAAACTCTGTGCATGTAAAAGGACAAATGAACTAGCAGGTAAGCATATAATAGTGTGGCAAGTAAACTGTGAGAGACCAACCCAACTCTTCTCCTCAGAGAGGTGCTTTCCAACAAATAATAACATGAACCTGAAGCATTAACTGTAATTTGAAAGTTGTTTTAGCATGCTGCCAAATTCAGCCTTCCAACAGACCCCTAATGAGGACATAGAATCATATAATAATGGAAGATCCTGAGATGAAGGGATCCATAAGGATCTATCATTGGGTCCAACACCTTTCTCCAGTACCTGCAAGGTGCACTGCATGGTCCTGCCTCCAACATTGACAGAACTCTGTGGGCAGATGCACTGGAGGAGTCTGTCAGTATTTGAGCTATTTTATGTCTTGTCCAGCTTAAGTGCTTCTCCATCCAAGCAAGGGCTTGGGCTTTAAATGCTGCTATCAGTGCTGTTCCTATAGCTTAATTGACAGTCTGCCAAGTGACAGAGGTATGGTTTACATACATATATTTGCAAAAAGGATGTGTTGATTTCCATTTCTCCCATAACACATACGAAATAAATGATACATGTAAGTACCTCAGAAACCTGAACGTTGTGCCTCCTGCTCCCAGGCCTCTTTTTTGTTTTCATTTCATCATTAGGAAACCTTCAGAGTACCCTGGAGATGGCCTGCTCTAGTGGTGTTAATGCCTAAAGACAGCTTTTGCATTGGTACACTGATAACTTAGAAGCACATCCACTACACCACTCTTTTTACTTTTCACTGAAACATTTTTTTATAAGGAAAAGTCTTATATGGATTAATATGTAGGGTCATGAGCAGCTTTGTCTGCTCCGTACTGCTGTCCCAAACTGGTCACAAAGCTAATGCTGGCAGTGTCTCCTGAATGTGTGCCTCATGCTTTCCTCCTTAAGGCCATTGCTTACACCAGACTCAGGCTCTTGGGGCTCTACAGACGCAGCTGATGGACACCACATCCTTCCCCACCTGTGGGAGTGTGGGACTGAAGCACAGTGTGTTTTCCTGGGCTGGTTCAAATTCCCATCTTATTTAGATCTCGCTGCTGCATACATAAAATACTTGTCAGTCTTTCCAGCAGTCAAGCAGCTAAACAGAGTCGTCTATCCAATGTCTGCCCACACCAGAATTCCTTCACTGCCTGTGTAAGTCCTTGTCCTTGCTACCATGCAGACCTGTCATCTGGCATCATCTTCCAGTCAAGCCTCTTTCTACATCCTCACACTCAGACTACACCCATGTCCTGCTTATTTTTACTGTAAAATCTCACATAAAGTGGTTTGCGAATCCACAAGGCTAAAACCAATCCCTTTTTCCCTAACCTTTCCAAGCTCACCCCATGCATACCCACCTAGAAAGCTGATGCAGTTCCACAACTCATGAGGCCACCAGCTCTTCCAGGAAATTCTTCAACCATCAAATTAAATGTAAGCTGCTCATCTTTTCTATAATATTCTACTACTTTTCTTCCTGCATCTATTGACTTCGATCTCCTTATTCCAGTTACAGTTACCATTTTCAGTTTGGTAAATACTGAAAAAAGCGTTCCACTGAACTGATAGGAAGATATAACTCTCATACTCTTAGAAATGTCCTTTTGATGAAAATTGCACTGTTATAAGCTACATTGAAACTACCATTTCCTCTCTTGACTCACAGTATCTGATATTGACTCGAAGTTTCCTCAACTCCCTCCTCTACCTGTATTTGTTTCTTGTTATCTTACCCCTGGATTTTAAATACTTTGGAGAAGAGAAAATCTTTTTGTGCTTTGTTTGCACATTGCTTTACACAATGGGATTACATTCAAGGACTTCCAGGTGCTCCAATATTGAAAACAATTTTAAAAGTGAGTCTCAAAATGTTTCCTATTTTACAGAAACTCTTTACAAAATAATGATTGTTTAAATGTAGCCTATGATAAATCAGCTTGACATTTGATTCAGTTTCCTCTCTTTTCTCTATAAGGAATTGATTCTCCTTGCTACTGAGACTCATTGTGGGGGCTGAGCACAAGATAAATCAGCAAAAGAATGTGATAAGAGTACCTTTAGAATATTCAGCCATAAAAATGGGCATTCCATCTTAAAAATCCAGATGGCCAAGAAAGAAAATGACAGAAATATGGTTTCAAAGATAAATGGGTAGTGACATTATGAAAATTATACTCTTTGAAACAATAAATGTTACCAAAAACAATGGATCAAGTAACTGTCAGCTGCTTGAAAGTAATGATCCCTTTTTTCCATGGGAGAACCCAATGTGCCACGACTTGTTGCAGAACAAGGATCTCTGGCTCCCTCAGGTGAAGGGAATAGCTGATGTACTTTGCCACTATACTAAAATCAAATTAATCTACCATACTTTTTGGTGTCATCAATCCCTGGGAGCATTTTTAACAAGCTGAATTAAACACAGATGGTACAATTTCTCCTTCTCTTTTTGAAATTCATGGCAGGTCACATGGTATTTAAATATACTGTTATTAGGCAACTTTGAATTTCTGTATTTGTTATATTTGGCTACTTCATTGTTGTGATGTTACATTTGACAGTTAACTTTCAAAACAAAGCCCAAATTACCTATCATAAGTATTCACCAGCTTTCTGTGGCTGAGATAATTTGTATACTTATTCCTCTTTGTGGTACATGCTGTTGACCAGCTATCACTACTGTAAAACATTATTCTTTAAAATGTTCTTTCTGCCTCTGTTCTTAAACTTATGAGGTATATAACCTCAGAAAATTTGCTTTAATAAACCATATTTAGGCATATAACTCCTCCCAGGATAACAATCCTCCCAAGAACAGAGTGACAGGCAACACAAAGTAAAATATTTTGTCAGATGGTATTCCTTTCCTGTTTTTTCTAAACTTGTTTCACTTCCATTAGCAAATTTGCAGAAGGAAACTCATTTTTTTATGAAGTAAAAAAGTGAGCCCTAGGGTTCATCAAGGAATAAAAGTTGACAAGCTCAACATTTGCAAGTGCATATGAGAATTTAATGCTGAAATTAAAGGACATCTGAATTATTATAATGTACTGGTAGAATCACAAATAGTGATGTTTCTCTAGCAGACTTTCCACATGGTAAAGCTTCTTCGACACAATCCATAGATGGTTAACCTACAGTTTACTTCAGTGTATATAATTCCTGACAGCAGTAGATTCACTGAAATGGTACAAGCTCTGCCTGAATGAGCAAATGGAGCTATTTGAGAAAATAAAAAGCCCTAAACACTGATTATATGCAGTATTGAATATGATATATTGTAACCTACTTCTAACACAGTAAGCTGTATAAAACATTTTACCCCTAAAGCTAAATAAAGAAATTTTCTTCTATTTGCATGTCTTCCTCTTCTCCCCACATACACCACATTTCTTGCAAGGCAATTTTTCTCTGTATTCTTGGCCAGTGGCACTTGTTTTGCCATATGCACAATGCTGTGTTACTAAATAGCTAACAAAAAAAAAGAAATTTAATATTTACTTCTCAAAAATGTAAACATGTGAGTCAAAGTGAGGAAACATTCACTTCAGCTCATACACACAGACTGCTATCCATTTCAGTTTCTCCCAGTCCATTTCTTGAATTGACACAAATCACAGCAGTAGATCGTGTTTTGTAGTCTGCAGCAAACATTTTTTTGTTGTTTTATGTTATCAGTAGCAATGGAAATTTCAGACCTTTTCCTTTACTCTACATGGATCTTTCTATTCACAATGTTTTTTGTTGCTAATTTCCCTGCCAGAATCAGGGCTAGTTCCTCCCTGATAAGCAAAGAACTTCTTTTAAAACTCATTCTAATTTAATTATTTCAGACTGGCTATTTCAGAAATTGTGAATAGTTCTACTGAAGCTTGAAAAAATGTGGATTGAGAATAAGAATTATATGCAATGTAGACTCAATATATCTTATTTTTGAAGGAATTTTTTTCTTTTGTTTATAAGAAGTTTTCTATTTTTTTCTGTTACAATGAGTGTTATTGCTCTCATTTTACTGTCACTCTAGAAGTTGGCACTGAAGTTTATTCTATCTCACTACATTTTGAACCCCATCTCTTGTCTCATTGTCTGCATGATTTCTGCAACTCCAAATGACATCTCCTCAGCCACCTTCCCTTGAGGGACTTGAAAATCTCCTTCTAAGATGTAATTGGAATCTGGAGTTTAAAATGAATTCTCCACTCCTGCCCTTGTTGCCTTTACTTGCCTGCTGATTTCTTTCACTTTGGCTGGAAAACCAACTGCTCTCAGACAGAGCTCTTTCTTTTATATTTTTTCTTGTTGTCGTCTCAGGCTAAAAATAAAATATCTGCACAAAACTGTAGGCTTCCCTGTGCTCCTTGGATGGGATTTCAGAGGCTCTTTACTTGCTCCTAAATTGTGAGGAGCTGCCATTCCAACCCTGAAGGTTTCCTTTCCTAATCAGAAAGGATAATCAGCTGCATAATGTATACTTTCCCTCTAGCTTTCTCCTTATTGCTGTCTTATGCTTAGAGTTAGGTATTATTCATATCCATTTTTCCTCACAGCTTCTTGCCCATCATATTCTCCTACCCCTTGTTTCTACCTCATATGGCTCACAGCCTTATGTTCTAGTGTTGTGAACTTTACCTAATGGCAGTTTTTTGCCCTCTTCCTTTCTCCCCTGGTGCAGTCATGTTACCAAATTACCCAGCTTCTTGCTCTTCCTTTGCTTTTCCAGGACACACCACCATCTCGTTGCCTTTGTAAAGGAATTCACCTGGAACTACAGATGACAGAGAGTGACATCTATCTCTGATGGAGACTGCCAAACCTAAAACAAGTGCCCTACACTGTGGGAAAAAGCAGTCGTCTGGTGATCCTTATTTCTGTCGGTCCTTTCTGGAGTTACCAGATCCCTTCCAGCTCAGATATTCTGTGATTCTGTGATCAGCTTAAGTTTTTGCTGTGTTTGAGAAAGAAAAGTTAGGAATCCTGTTCCTAGTAAGAGTGCATCAAAGCAAGGCACATTTGTCATGTGTGTCTCCTCTACTGCTGTGTGCACTGTGCATTGAAAGTTTTTTTAGATAGAAGTTGGGTGAGATTAGCCCAATTCATAAATGCTAAGAAGTGATAATGTCCTTGGGCACCAAAGACAGTAAGGAAGTAGTCACTTTAGTCACTTCAGTTATAGCCACTGAGTTTTCACCTAAAATTCATTAATTACCCCGTATGAATAAATTTTGATTTTGCTAAAAATTTGAATGTAAGAAATGAAATCTATTTAGGAGAAAGGAACAGAAACTAAATGCAGCCTTGAAGTCAATTTCTCAAATGTGAAATCACTACAGATCTCAGCAGCAAAGTATGAACAAAGGAGAGATCCAATAGAAATGAGGAGTTTTCTCTGCAGTATGAGAATGACTCAAGTTAAGGAAAAAGCTAAAACTCTTGCTTTAAATATAGAAACTTTTGCAGCAATTTCTTAGCTAGCTTCATTTTAATAATGAAAGGAGTGTTTTTATTTCAATTCATCCAGACAGCTTTTGTATGTAAAAGTTAAGAATAAACCTGAGGTCCTCATCAAGGGTCAAAAATAATCAAGGTTTCCAGTTTGTTCCCTCAGCTTTTGTCTTTCCAGTGCAATTTCAGACTAAGAAAATAAATGGGGAAAAAAAAGAGGCAAATAAAACAAAACAGACAGCACAGAAAAGCAATATTACTTATTTTTTAATATTACTTATTTTGGGTCAGTAGAGGTCAAGGACCTCTCTCACAGTCTGTACAACAGAATGCAAAATACCTCTGCAAGCAGTAATACTTCAAGTACTTTGCATCTAGAGACCTTAAAAAGATGTTTTCAATGTGTAGTTTATGTGCCCTATGCCTGGTTTCACAATTTATAACCATATTAATTTATTTTCTTTTTATTTAAATGAGAGTTTACCTAACTTTGCTTTTATGATAATTCAGAATATGCTCTAAAACCCACTCACTGTTCTTTTCTGACCTTTATTTTTTCTCTGTGTTATTAATTATGCATATTTGGGAATGTCTGTCTAATCTACTTGAAATTAGGGGAATTATTCTACTTTGTTCAACATTAGGAATGATGTGGTCTGTTAGGCCATTACAGGACAGAGACACCTCCATTATGAGAATTCATTTGCACTCAACTTTCTCTGTATCTGTGCATGGTGAATTACCAGGTGGTAAAATCAGTTGCTGCTTCTTTTATCCTAAAGATAGAAGTCTCCAGGGGTGCCACTGAATTTTAAGTGAGGTTAAGAGAGGAAAAGCAATAGAAATTTCTTGTCTATACTCAGCCAAATGGTAAACCAGCATTTTTTTCTCACTTATTCCAGAGGAGTACATTATGATACTCTGTATCATTTTACTGATTCCTGGAGACCAAACATAATAGTATACAAATCTTTATATCCTTCATCCAGACTATTAATTATATTCTCCCCAGACTGTACTCTAAGACAAATTTCCCTTTTATATACTGAAATCTAGAAGTCATTATAGCTTGACTAAGAGTCCACCTAAATTTGGTGGTTAAGGTCTGTGCTGAGAAAAGAACAGGATAATATCAGCCAGGGGAGGATTCAGTCACCTCAGCTTCCAGTAAATGTAACCTGGCTTCCTTTTCGACTCTCAGAGGTGAATAAGGTTTTTTTTCCAATGCAAAGTTCTTTGAATGTGGTGTTGTTTTCTTCTATTTCTTCTTCAGCATTACTTATTAAAAATGACAGGAACTGTGACTTGTCCCATCCAAGCAGCATTCAAGAAAATTCCTAATGAGCCAAATGCTTTCTCACAGCCTGAGTTTGAACTTTCTATGCACTTTAATTTTTCCTTTTGTTATGACAGTGCACACTCAAATAAAGTTATTTGACTCCCCACTGCTTTGCTTTTCTTGTAGTCTCCTAAAGTCCCCCTCTGCTTCCCCTCAAGCTCTTTTGGCCATACATTCATGGAACTCACTTGCATGTTGCTGTACTGGATATTTGCATTACTTGCCTGCCTTCAGGTGAAGTCCTGGGCTATAATGAGAGAAATAGATAAGCAGCCAGGGAGTCCATGTTGCTTACCAGAACTAACTTTCAGAATAATGTTTGGTTTAGTTTTAACTGCCTTACTTTTCCCATCTCTTTTTCCTCTTTGATGCATAACACATAATAAGAATCCTCCTTCTTTTTATGAAAACCTTCTTCCTCCTTTGGGACCAAGCAAAATAATATTTTCTTAAAAGGTAATTTGCTTGGGAGATTTTCTTTGTGTGATTCAGTTCATTCCTGCAGAGAGCTCTGGATTTATGTAAACGAACATTTTCCATCAAACCATGAGGAATTAAGCATCAAGCATATTTTGATTTTGGAACAAATAATTAAGCCAATAGCAAAGCCTTTGGGATCAGCTGTCACATTTTATAGCAGCAACTCTTCCCCCTCCTTATTTTCCCAGACATTTTCTTTCCTCTGTTCACTTTTCTTATCTTTAGAGATTCTTAAGACTAATGTGTCCACTAAAAGGAGAAAATAATCAGTGGCCCCTGTCAGTAAAATGGACACATACATTTTGCTGTGCAGACTATGCAGCTTCTTTACCTGCTTACCTTATTACAGTATCTTCTGAGCTCTCTATATGTACCTTATCATCTACTTATGGTACCTCAAGGATTGTCAGGTAAGCACTTCTAAAGTTTCTGTCAGTATATAAGGCAATTGAAGGCATTAATCACAGAATAAGCATCTTAGTGCCTGTCCTCCCTGCAGCTGAAACAGTCTGGCCCTGGCAGAGAGAAAGAATAAGAAAAATCAGGAAAAACAAGATTGCTGGGGGCTAATTCAACCATCCCTGAAGTTAAAGGAAGATTTTTCACTGACATTAGAGGAGATGGATCTGCTGTTAAGGTCAGACAGGCCATAGACAATATTTGAAGTTTTCCACAGAACAGCTCATAGTATTTTTGAATTCAAACTCAGCTGAGCTGTGAAGCAAGAGGGGAAGTAGATGAATTATTTTCCTGACATCTGTAGAGCAGTGCCAGGAGTTTGGGTAGCCAGTCAGGGAAATGTAAATTCTTACTGCTGGGAAGTAATAGGATATAACCGATACTGCAAATACATGATAGAATGATCTATGTAGCTGGAACTTAAAAATTAGATAAAGCATGTTAACTAAAATGAACAGGCAAAAGAAATAAGGGTGGCACTCTGTGTTAGAGATGATTATTAGAGCTATTGTCTGAAAAGAAAAATCATACAGTTCTTAGTGGCTTCAGTTTTAAAGACCTATGGTACACATTGTATGCAGTATGTAGTAAAACATCATTGAAGTTTCTAAAAATTATAGATGATAATTATCTAACACAAAAGGTATTGAACCTAGCATAAGATAATTCTCTTTTGAGCCTCATTGGATAAAGAGGACAAATTGGAGGATCTAATTACATTAATTATGGGAAAACAGAGGACAGTAATATATCTGCTTGGTACTTCAAAAGTGAATTTTTCAAACCTGGAGAAAATAATGAGAGATGATTTATTAGGAAGAATAAATAAAGACAGCCCATTGTGAGAGAAACTTTAAAGTAGTTTAACAAGAATTTATGAGATGTCCAGAAGCCACACTCCATAATGAAGATATAGTGTACCAATGTGTTAATACCCCTGCTACTTCAGGAGTGAAGTGTATGTATCAATTACTTTTTTTTTTAAATGTGAATGGCAAAAGGGAGAAATAAAAGGTAGAGTAATAATTATATTTTATGAACAGTAACAAAGAGAGGAAATAATGCATCTCCCAGTAACTAGGACAATAAAACCCCCAATTTTTAGGAATTAGGAAAAAAAGAGGCTAGGTTTAGTGTAAAGATTTGCAACAGAAATACTAATCATGGCAAAAGTTTGGTATAAATGGAAGTGTGTGTCTGTCTATGGGACTATGTATGCTTGTCTGAAAGTACCAACAAAAACAGCAGAACAAAGTTAACAGGGAAGGTGTGTGTTAACTGCTACACAGAAGCATATAAGTGATTTCATTTAAAAGGAAAGATAGAAAAATTCACCTACAGATAAGACTTAAGGGAACCGAGTAGAAGACAGTATTTATAAAGCATACAGATAAGAGAAATACTTCTGCTGAAAAACAAAAATTCTGCCTAATATTTATGAGGGATGAGACAAAATAAAGAGGCAAAATGTTTAAAACTGCATTTGTTCCAGAAGAATATAGAAGGTAAATCAAAAATGTGTTTGTCTTCATTATTCAAGAGGCATAATGCGAACTGGGCTGATGGCATCCCTTGTCCCCCTTGGAGCACAAAAATTATCCTGGCCAAATCAAGAATAGAAGGATGTAATAATAGGAAAAATTAACTTAGAGATTTTCTAATGTGAGTTCACCTTCATCTTCTCTGAGATCTCTCACTGAATTTTGCAACACTGATTTCCTACATTAGTAGACAGAAGTTCTAAGACTTCTTAATTATGAGAAATAGATACAGCTTTTCATAGGTAGTTCCTGGAGAGAACCAGGAGGATGTGCTCATAGCATAGAAGAAGAGTGTGCCATTTTGTAATTTTTCAGGATAGATATTATGCTATTCTGCATAAGACATTTAAAAGTTACGTCTCAGAGTTTCTACACTGTGTGTGCACACTCCATGCATGGCCATCTCTGAAAGAAAATTCATCTCAGTTCTGCTAATGACCTATCTTGAGATAGGTGTGAATTTTAAATTGATGTGCCTAATTTTTCCAAGCTTAGACTTAAACAATTAACTATGAGATAATTACAGTTGTTATTTTAAATGGATGTTAAAATGTATCTCAATAGAATTTTAAGGTCACAATGCCCAGCAAGTTTTCACTTGGAACACATAGCAGAAGACACCTCTGACCATTCAATTGCTACTACATGGGAAATTTTCAGGAGATTGTGGATATCATCCCAATATTTTAAAAACCACATAAATCCTGAGTAGTGAAACCTGGCAACAATGCTGAGAAAAAGAATGTAATTGTTACTACAGGCTTAATTGATAGAGAATAAAAAACTAGAAATATAATTAGTGTCAATCATTATGTTTCTGGAGAAAGAGTTCTTACAGTTCTTATTAAACACACTTCAAATAATTCTTTTATGACATTGTAATTTAGGCAGTGAAAGATAAATAATATATTTACACTTTTAAAAGGAATTTTGACACATTAATATACAACATGCTGATTTAAAAATTAGTGCAACCACAGAGTACATTTTAAATGGATTAACAACTGCCTAAGTGACAGGTTCCGAAAAAGTAACTGTCAATGTGGATGTATTGCCAAAGGAATAAGTTTCTAGCTGTGTTTAGAAGGTTAATTGGTAGAATAATCAGCATCTGGTCCGGTATTATTCAATGCAGTCAACATTTGTTGACTTTTGGAAGTTTTGGAAGAAGATAGAAAATTACTGATGATCTCATGATGGCTAAGAAAGAATAAAGCCCATGGAGGTCTTTAAAAAGCAAGTAACTTTCTTATCATGGCATGAGATTAGGGGTTTGCTATGTTTTTTAATTTATTACTAATAAAGTTCCTTCTTTATATAAATACCACAGCAACCAATGCTTGCACCTGTTTGGGAAAATTATTTATTTCAAATAGCAACAAATGTTAAATAACATAACTAAATATTTTGTGGAATTCTACTGAAAATCAGGGATCTTGAAGTTATCTCCCTGCTCTTCCAAGATTCATATAGGATGCTTTCTAGTATAGTTTCCGTCCAACCCATGTTCCTGCAAGGAATCAAATGCATAGTTGGGGAAAATAGTCAGACTCAAATGAACCATTCCAGTGGAGTAACTACAGATGGTGAGAAAGGCAATCAGAAATAATTTGGCAGTCTGGCATATCAGCACATATCCTGCATATAGGGGAGTTGTCCTGATGGAATAATTTTCAGTTAAATTCTTCTTCATTTGTTAATTTATTTTTTCATATGATTAAGTCTTAAAGTGAAATATTTTTTCCTATCTCTTCTTTTTTTTTTTTTTTTAGCCTTGCTCAACCCTGACCGTGATTTGATCTTCTTAACTTTTTAATTACCTTTCAATTTGCTTTGTTTTTTCAAAATGTCATGTTCCAGGTTAAAACAACCTATGAAATAAAATCTTTTACTTGGAACTAAAAGCTTTAAAACTGAATATTGAGGAATTTTGATATTTTTATCGAAGTGCCTGTCTATGTTCACTTTTCAATTTTTTAAACACATTTTATTCCTTGGGGAGCTGCTTGCCCTGAGGTGAAGGAGTACAATATAATATAATATTGTACTGCTACAATAACAGCAGAAGCCCCATTTTTTGCATTCAGCTCTGGTCCAGATGTCAGGTATTTTGAAATGAGCAGCCTGCCTTGCTGGTGTGGGAAACACAAACGAGTAGCTCAAACACTGTAGTCAAACCATCAGCAAAATGTTTTCATGTGCAGTTGTAATTTGGAATTACAGTTCTGCTTAGTTTTTTGCAATAGCAGTTGTAAGTGGATTGGTGATTCCTGGTGACATCTTGTCATGTGTTACCTGGATGCTTCTGCTTGGAGGTATTCTGACAAGAGAAAGAGCTGCCGTCTGATTCTGATGTTTTCTTTCATGCCCTTTCTCCTCTTCTCCTTGCTATTTCTTCAAAGGCTGGTCCCCAGCTGAGCCCTCAGTCCTTTCTCCTGCACTGGCCCAGCTGCCTACGGGTGTTTGTCTGCTCTGAGTGTTTGACAAGGGCCTCCACCCAGACACACTGATTGACAAAGAACAGTGCACTTCCATCCTCGGTCTAGGGTGAAAATATCCAAGACTTGCAAACTTTTCTTGGACACAAAGGAAGATGCAGCCTGCTGGGCAAGTTTGGGCTCCCTTCCCACCCAGACAATGGTAAATAACACAATCACCCAAGATGCCCCATGTTTAAAACACTCCATCTCCTCTGTCTTCAGATGTGGAAGTGCTTTTTCCCCTCTGATATTCTATTCCATAAATAGAATATCACCATAAAACAGCATATTTAGAGCTAACACATTTGACTTTGCTCTAGAACAGCTGGAAATAAAACCACACACTAGAACACTTCCCAGACAGAATGCTGAAGCTGAGACTTATGAGGCAATTTAGGGAACAGTTCCTTTTGCTGCTGGTTTGTAACTGATGCCTCACAGCTAAGGCTGTCTGTGCCATAATTTGGACGTGAAAACAAAGGATCAGAAGATTCAATAAGTGCAAGTACTGGGGCCAGGCTGGACAAAATGTGCAATGACAAATAGTGCAAGAATTACCCGAGTCCCTTTTCCACTAGCAGGGAATCAGCGGAATATTGCCATGCTCTATCTGCATTCTCTGTGCACTCACTTCTCATTAAAGGGGCACAAAAGGCACCTTCATCCACATCCATGAAAGGATTTCTTTATAGAGAAGGGATTTTGCACATAAAAATCACTTCTAGCAAAACTCTATTTTGTAGAATTTTGTTCTTACTGTTTGTTTTATTTTAAATAGAAAAAGTTCTTGGAAGGGCAGAAAAAGAACTGTCCTTTCAGTACAGACATAGTTACTGTATTGGCATGTTCAGTGTTTTCTCATTTCTGTCTACTAAACTTACTCTATATCCAAAACGCTGCAAAACCAGTTACATCCTCAATGTTTGCTTTCTATTAGTAATTGAGAGCTGAAGTTTACAAACTCAGGAAAAAAAAGATGTCAAAGACATCAGCGGAAAGAAAAACTTAGAGTTTCTTTAGAAATGTTCAATTTAGAAATTCTAAACTATAAAGTTTGTAGTAGACAACCACTGAAACATAATTTTAAGAAAAAACATAAATAGGCAAAATTTTGTTTGTTTAATAAGGTCTGAATTCATAAAATGGAAAAAAATCAACCCAAAAAACCCCACCTCTGTCATCCTGTGGTCTGTGTTAGGCACTGTATTAAATTATTTAGTATAAACAACAGCAAGGAGATGTTAGAGGTCAGAATTATGTTATGCTCTGATTAAACTAACAATTAAGCATGGAAAAGCAGGCACCTGTGGGGAAGACTGTAAACAGTTGTGATAACATCTCTCAAAGTCTTCTGCTTTGGTTTAGGCTGAGGCTGGTCGTCCTTAGCAGAATGAATTCAGCAGGGGAGAAGGCATTGTGTGGGTAAGGCCTGTGTGACACTTACCTGCAGCTTAATTATACAGCGACCCTTAGGGTCAATAGATACCATTTGAACTCCCAGCTGCAGATTAGGCAGCAAAATAATAACTCTTTGAGTATGGAACAAATGAGATAAGCTTGGTAGAAACTGCAAGGAACTGGGAAAACATCATTGTTCTTATGTTACTATGGAAGATGACTCTGTGGCTTTATCTTCTTGATTTTTTCATAGACTTGGTTTATTTGTGATGGTTTTAAGCTGCTATGTAAATGTTCTCCAAGGATTGTTTTCAGAGGAAAGAAATCAAATTCAGTTCTTTAGGCAGCTATCTAACTTTCCAGTCAGTGAAACCTGGGATTAAAAAATGGCATCATATCAAAAGCTACTGTAACACATGTGCTACCTGCAGCCTGGATGCAGCCAGATATCTAAATCTTTTTAAGGAAGTAGACTGCTTGAAGCTAAAATGGTAGAATTTTTAACTGTTATATGAAGTTCATGTACAAAAGAAATGCTAATTGCACTACAAGGTAATTGGGTCCTTAGACTTATATTAGAAATGAGACATTGAGTGGAGGGATTTGGGTGACTAAGTACCACAAGCTGTGAAGTTGAATGTGCCAGCTCCTAAATGAAACAGCATCTGTGACTTATACAAAACCAATGCTGTAAATGAAATCATGGAAAATAACCAAAAAATGTATCTCCAACAAAAAAGAGTTACTTTCTTATTATTTCAGTACTAATAACTGAGGTACTTCTGTTTCAACGTAAAGACATAGACTTTTCTAACTGAAACATATTAGTGCATGTATTTAATTCTTCCAACTCTAATTCAACTAAAAACTGAATATACCTGCTTCTAGAGTGAAGCTTGGTGAATTGAGCAATGCTGCTCTTTCATATGATAGGTATTCTGTTATTCTCATTGGCTTAGAGAAAAAACACTGTTCTAATTTAAGGGCTTCTTTCTTTCCTGGTTGATGCTCACTCCACAATCTGCCCAAAAAGAATGGCAATTCAATGGCTAGAGGAGGAAAAGAATACTTTTTATATGTCTATGATTATTTAGTGCTTTTAAAAATGCCTGTCTTCGGAGCCTTCCTTGTGGATTGGTCTTGGGATTACTTGAATCACTTAGAAGTGGGATGCTATGTATAATCCCTACAAAGCTGAGACAGGCACCTGCCTTCTTGATGAGCTCAATCAGAGATGGGCTCCTGGACTGCCTTCACAGAAGGCAGTGGGCATAAAACCTGAGGGAGTCAATGGAAAACACCAAAAGCAGAGGCATGCCCGAAACTCCGGTCCCCCACCTGGCCTCATGATCATGGATGGTAAAGTTTAAGATTTATGCCATTAAACTTACCTTTTCTGCTTTGGCTCCTGAAAGTCAACAGCACTACCCACTCAGGAAGTGAGAGACTTGGACACTCCCTTCTTTGGGGAGACCTTTTTCTGTCAAGGGTTCATAGGTTTTGCAGAGCAGATAGGATAGCTCAGTTTTGGTCAGAAATAGAATCTAGGTGTGTGATCCAAATCAACTCCTTCTGTCAGGCCAGAGTAAAAAACATGAACAAAAATACTCAGATTTCATCATGTCATGGGTGCAGTAAGAAAAATTGAAGTACAAATTTCTGCAGAAGTGGTTGTTTTTCTGCAGAACAGTGTTTTGTTTCCTCCTTACCTTTCTTCAGTTGTCATGAATAAAAATGCCTGACCAGTCTGACTCATGTGCAATTTCTAATTTCAGGTTTGTAACATAAAAAAAGAAATGTTACAGAAGCATCTTTCCTAAATTGGATGTTTTTATTAATAACTACTGTTCAAGGGTTTTGTTAGTTTTGTGGTGATGGAAATGAAATTACATAAAAGTGTAATTTGTCCCTTAATACAAAGAAGAAAGAGGGGAAGAAGACAAAGAAGAGTTCTGAGAAAGTAAAATCCCTTTTTTATTTTACCAGATAAAACAAGTAAAACCATATTCTTTTCAAAAACTGCTTAGTTGAAAAAAAAGGGCTTTATATTTTTTGCATGTATTTTTGAACAACTAAATAAGTTTGCACAGTCTAGAATCTCAGCACTTAGAAAAAATCACTTTAGCAGTGGACTTAGCAAGAACAAAGGCAACATGAGGGAAGCACAAGCATAGTCTGATGCACTCTAATGCCATCTTCTCTCCAGAGGTCTGTTAAAAATGTTTAGACTGAATGGAATTGTCATTACTGAATCTATCTACACTGCTATTTTTGGTTGGAAAGAAACTTGTACAGATGATGCTAAAGATGCCTAATTTTAATGATACTGAACTGGTTTCATTAATATGGGTGTTGACTGAATAACTAACTATGAACCTTCTAAAATGTGCTTCTAATCACATCAGCCTTAAATATTAACTAGAAAGCTGACTCTATCATCCAGTCACATTCTCATTTTCCCAGCTCATCATTATGTGTGTGTCAATAGAAGTAGTTCCTTTGCTGGTAATTTAATTTATCATAAATAAACACATTTCTCATGGTTGTTACTTACTTAGCAGAATGGAGCAGTACTTACTGCATGAAGCTGAGTGAAAGCAATGTTCAGTGGAGGACAGGTTTGGGGCTAACTTCTAGTTTTTCCTGAGAGATTTTGTGCTATCTTTTCTCTCTTTTTTCCTCTTCAGGGAATATTTGTCCTAGGATTGCCGTATGCTCTCCTCCACAGCGGATACAGTGGTCTACTTCTTATTATCTTGGCTGCAGCATTATGCTGTTACACAGGCAAAATTCTAATTGCTTGCTTGTATGAAGAAAATGAAGATGGGCAACTGGTAAGAGTGAGAGCCACGTACGAAGATATTGCAAATGCCTGCTGCAAAAAGCTGTCTCCCAGTCTAGGTGGCATAGTTGTCAATGTGACTCAAGTGGTGGAACTGATCATGACATGTATTTTGTATCTGGTTGTTAGTGGGAACTTGCTGTCACATAGTTTTCCTTATGTACCCCTGACTGACAAAACTTGGTCTGCAATTGCATTTTTTACTCTGTTGCCTTGTATATTTATCAGAACTCTCAAAATTGTTTCCAAATTCAGCCAGCTTTGCTCTTTGGTTCATTTTGTTATCATCCTTGTAGTGATAACTTACTGCCTCACACAAATGCATCAGTGGTCCTGGGCAAAATTCAGACTCTCCCTTGAGTTTGAGGACTTCTTGGTCTCTGTAGGGGTAATAATTTTCAGTTACACTTCACAAATATTTCTTCCCACACTTGAAGGTAACATGAAAAACCCAGGAGAATTTAGGTGTATGCTAAATTGGACTCACTTTTTTGCCTGTGTGTTGAAAACAACCTTTGCGCTGACTGCTTTCTTGACCTGGGGTGAAAAGACAAAGGAAGTTATTACTGACAACCTGCCATCATTTCTTGAAACCCTAGTGAATTTTTGTCTCTTAACCAAAGCTCTTCTTTCTTACCCTTTGCCCTTTTTTGCAGCCACAGAAATTGTGTATTCTTGTATTTCTAAAGACAACCATTCCAATTACAGGACTCCACTACTTGCTCTGACTGTAAGAGGCTCATTTCTCTTGTTAACTCTGTTGATGGCCATGTTCACACCACATTTTGCCCTGTTGATGGGTTTGTCAGGCAGTGTAACAGGTGCTGCTATGACTTTTCTTCTTCCTTCTCTCTTCCATTTAAAACTTAAATGGAAAAAACTGTCCTTCTTAGAGAAATGTGCAGATATCTCTGTTTTTATTTTGGGCTTCCTTTGTAGCCTTGCAGGCATAGTTTGCTCAATAAAAGGGCTGCTTGAAGTGTTTGGAGGAGCGTAAGAGATTTTCTGAAAGACAAAGAAGAATTAAATCATATAAATGTTTTTACCCTGTTAATCAGTATAAATGAAATTTTGTCACTAGGTAGAATTAAGCATACGCTTAAATGTTTGCAGTTTCAAGTCTTTAACTGGAAAATGATGTGTCTCTAAGCAAACTGGGAAAATAACATTCATAGCCAAAAAGTACAAAATTAGGCCTCTATAAAACATTGAGAAGAAAGGTATTGGAGATGGTTTAACATGAAAATAATTGTAAGTCATCCTACATGGTTTTAGTCATACATGGCATGCACATCCTGAAATTACTACTGCAAGTGATTTTACCAATTTAGCCAGAATTCTTCATAGGTTTACATACTGTTCAGTCTCAAATCTATCAAAACTAGCTTACAAGATGTGAGTGAAAGAAATCTATTCTTGAAAATGGATGAAATATTATTTCACCTCATTGGCAGAATGTGATTCAACATGTGAACAGAACAAATCAGTGAATTTTAGTTTTTATGTAAGACAAATTCTACTACTTGTTTTTTAAGTGAATAGACAAAAAGAGAGCTCAGTTTATAACAGCTTTGAAAGCCTGCTTTTATCATGACTTCAAATGGGAATACAGTCAGAGTAAAAGGGGCATTCTAGCAGTTCAAAGTCATGGAAAAGAGAATTTTTTGTGAAATAAGCCATAGCCAGCGACTGCAGCTGCTTTACAAGTCTAACTCCTAAGATTCATGTCTCTGCAATTCAGCTACTCTATTGGTTGGGTTACTAGAAGTCTTGCTGGTAGCATGAAAAAGTTAGCATGCAGTTCACTTTCCCTCTTAGGCAGGAAATTTCTTTGATCTGTGTATTTTATCTGATTCTATTAAAAGCTCAATGGAGTAAATCAAGTTCAATAAACAGACACACAGTTAACTTCCTGTACAATTTGGTAGATCTTTAGCTTTAAAAGATATTGGCTTAATAAAAAAATCAGCATTGTAAAGTATTTCACATTAGTGATAAAACATTATGACAAGAAGCAATCTAATCAAGTGCTCTAATGAATACATATTATCTTATAGTACTAAATCTCTGTTATAATGCATAATTAAAGTAATCATTTCAAAGAAGAAAGTGTGAAGTTTTGTGTTATGAACAATTTCACCTTGTACTGCGTCATATGGAAAAGTCTTTGCACGTTGGTGTAAGACTTGGTGACAAAGAGCCCTGCAGTATCTGCTTAGCTGAGCTATTTTTTGCTGTGTAGTGTCTCAGCATTAATGCTTCTGTCCTGTGTGAGCAACAGTTGCCTCTCAAGACTGATTTGCTGAATGATAAATAACATGCAACTAAACTAAAGAGAGGAGCTCTGGAAAGCCTCGTATGTCACCCTATTCCTTCCTTGTCTGCTAGTGTATGCCTGTCATGTGTTATAGTGATGCAAAGTTTATTAAAACAGATTAATTGCATTAGTACAGCATTATCAAGAGAACTGGAAATAACTGGTATCTTAGAATTTTATTACTTCTTCCTGCAATGGGTCAAATTCTGCACTCAAATCCACAACAATTTGAATACTATTAAAATTTTTGCTGGAACAAATAGGACATTTTTTATCTTTATGCAAAATGTCAAAAATACTTTGCTTATTGAAAGAGTTGAAAGCTTATTATTACTGCTATGACATAGTCAGAAAGATATTATTACTTAGATGATATTAATCAAAGTATATCATTACTTTTTGTGTGGAGAAGTTTCATCGGTAAACAAACACGCAGGAACAGTGTTTGTTCTGTTTATCCTGTATAAATCTCTGGGTTGTCCACAGAGTTTTGTAAAAATTCTTTTAGCTACTTTGCTTAAGAACTCTCAAAAAAAAAAAATTCTTTTCCCATCTCCTACTTTTATTTAATGTGTTTTGTCTCTAACTCTTCAGAAAATCTTGGGATTGCCTCAGTGCGTTTGCTGTTGGGAAAAGCTTGAAAACCAAGAAATGCAATTTGTTTTGTGGTAGTTTTAGGAATTCCCTAGCTCATCATTGTGTTTCAAAACTGGCTTTAGTTGTACTTTCTTCTCTTAGCCTTTTCAAAAAATCAATACCTAGTCCTTTCAAGCCAAAGATGGTCATTCACCATCTTATGTAAGACCTTTCCTACAAGGATAAATGTTTCCTACTTTATAAAATATGTCCTTTATTGTCCTTATTTAATAATTTGTGTAATTTCTGTTAACATCAGGGAACAGCAAGGGCTATGATCAACAAGGTAATTCAATTGTAAATGCATAAAAGTGAAAGTCATCCAAATGCAGGGCCTCAAGAAGTCACAAAAGCCACTAGCTTAAGAGAGGAAACATAGTTCAAGACTTTTTGTGGCCAACACTCAGCAATTTTGAAGTGTGCCATTGTTGTGGGACACAGGAGGTGTATGAGTGCTGCGTTAAAGCCATGCCCAGACATCTTGATGAGAAAATGGGTTGAATTTAGATGAACCTCCCAACCTGGAAAGGCAGAGATGCATATACACACACCCTACAGAGCAAGCCTGAATGTGGTGCTCAGTACAAGACAGACAAATATTCAGGATGTAAGGCTAACTCACTGGATTTAATTTCCTAAAATAAACAATTGCATATTTTTAGATATAAACTTTTTTCTGAACATTTTCCAATGGTAAAATTCTATTAATAAGATACATAAAACATTTCCATCTTTCTATATTAGACATTAAAATATCATCTGTAGAATATGTTTAGATAATCTAGAAATGTAGTGTTACCATAAATTATGGACCAAGAGGATCTACATTTATCTAAGTAATGACTACTTGGAATTTTTGCCACTAAATTTATTTTACCAATCATTAGAATCACTGAAGCTAGGAAAGTAAAAGACTGGCTAAATATTAGTGTATTATTTTGGCCACTCCTGGATTATTCATTGTAATATGAGAGTGCTTTATCAAAATTAATTCTGGAAGCAAACAACCGACAGTAGTGAATATGAAGGAAATGCTATGGAGCAAATTATGTGCTGAAATAAAGCATTTGCAAACACTCATGCTTCATTTCTTCTGCCAGTTGAAATATGAGTAAAGGAACCTTCTTCCTTTCAGCAACAACAACACAGGTGTTGCCCAAAATGCTTCTCCCATTTTGTAGGGAACACCAAACACTGCACTTCTAGTTCTGACAGTAGCAATGCAGATTTAAGCCAATCATATTACCCTAAAATTAAAATATAGGCTCAGCTAAATTATCTTAGGAACTTCAAGTGTTTATTTTTGAACACTTTTCAAAGCTTTAATCTGAAATTAGATTGAAAACTTTGCTCTGCTGACTCAGTGGGAGAATAATTTACTTAATTGGAACAATGCTCTAACCCCTGTAGTCCATTATCGATACTTAATTTACTTTTACACCAAAATTTGGTCATCACTTTACTTCATCATTGTAGTTTCTTTTCCACATTATCCCATCTCTTCTGTTTTTCCAGCACTGAGTTAAATATTTTCCTGCCAATGCTACTAAAATGTTACAGAGATGTCAGAAAAGCTATTAAAAAAGTTATTGAGGGTAACATTATTTCATTAACTCTTCATCCTTGATTGCTTACTGTATTTTTTTGAGGGGGGGGAATTCTGAACTACGTGTACAAAATGCATGTCACAATAACTGGTTACTCTGTAAAAGTGATTGTATAGAAATGGAACAAATAAGATGTCCTGCAAATGCTTCATTAAGTTACAATTTTCAGTACTTCTTTTCAGAACTACTACATTTTAAAAAATGATGGCTGATTTCTAGAAATCATTTATCCATTTATATATAATTCTTCTTCATTATTAATAATTATCAGGATGATATATTGGTCTTAGAAAATATTCATCTTCTAAAATGGAGTAGAAAAAGAAATACATCTCAAAAATATTTTTATAGTACTCTGAGATTGAGTTGTCCCAAGGGTTCATATGGGATATAAAATGTTGGAAAATTTATTGTGTTGTTTAGTTGCTGAAAATGAATGTAAAAATACACAGTCTAAAATCTACCTAAATATTTTTGTTCTCAGCATAAGCATTTGCCAAGCTGTTGACACACTGAGGTTAACTGTTTTCCATTCTTCCTCAGTGTCATTACTTTTATGTGTTCAACCCTCTAATATATTTGTCTAATATATAGACGTCTAATATATTTGTCTTCACACTGCCTTTTAGAGGGGTAGGAGTTCCAAGATATTCATTATATGGTTTTGAAATGAATTCTCAGAGCAGAGGTAAATCCAAAAGGGAATCCCAAGGACTCTCTAGGTTAAAACTTTTTATTATACCATGTCTTCATGGTGATCCTGACAGTCATTTCTTTTTCTTTTTCCTCTTATTCATCCTTTATTTTATCTCCTTTGTCAGTTTGTGCTAGGATAACATGAAGTTATATAGCACTGCAAGCAGTCCATTATGCATCATAAATATTTAACTGAAAGCTGACTTTCTCAGTTTTTTTCTTTTAGGATAGAAATATAAAATTAAATAGCTAAATAATTATATAAGAGGGATGCAGGACATGAGATAGAAATTAAAGGTAGAATAAAAGCAGCACAAAAGGCAAAAGGGGAGATGGAAAAATATGGTGAGAGACTGGAAGAGGAAAACTGAAAATTTGCAAAAGTTTAAGAAGTAGAAAGAAAAAGAAACATTGCAGAAATAAAAAAGCTCAGAAGGAGAGAAGGGAAAAGCAAAGTGGGAGAATTCATATATTATTTAATACAATCTATAAACATTTTTTACAGTTTTGCACAAGCAGTAATTCAAACTATTCCATTTAATATAAGTCAATATATTCTGTGTGTGAACAGTTTTCCTTTCTTTCACTTCCCCAAACCTCTTATGAATTCAAAACATTTAAAATTATATCATTCTCATTTGTGTGGAATTACGTCTATGTTCAATGTTTTCTTCTATCCAAAGGAATTTGAAAACATACTAAATAAATAGCATTATAAACAAATTCTCCTTGTGTCTTTATCTATTCCTCTTCTTGGCCTCTACTACAGCAATGATTCAGAGGTATGCACTGCTTCTAAGCAGTTACTGCCTTGCAGCCCCAAAGCCAGAGCAAAAAAAGGTCTGAAAATGGGTAAAAATGTTTTCACTATAACCACCACAGAGGCTATTTTGCACTTTGGGCCAGAAACAAAGCTAATATCCCTGCAGAATTCCCTAGCTGGAAATGGCTTAGATCGATTTACGTGCCTGGTAGCAAACTCTAGCAAGGTGGGAGCTGGGGAAAAGCTAACACTGAGATGGCATTGTATTATTGCTCCTCAGGTGACTCAACATGTAAAATGGCAAATTGTACCAGCATGTAAAATAAAGTATCCTTGTGAGCTCCTTCAGTCTCACAATAGGACCTAATTAGACAGTTCCCCCAAAATCGGGGATGTGTGGGAGCAAGATCCAGGTCCCTCCAGAGAGTATGTAATAGGACAGCCGGAGATCAGGCTGCTTTTGGATACAACATGACTATTGATCCAAATTCTGCATGAATGCTTCAAAGCAAAGGTTTTGCTCCTACATTAAGAGAAGTTTTACTATATGCTTTCTGTGCTAAGATAAAGTGCTAATGATGACACAAAGAATTGTAAGAAACCAAGGATTTGTTAAATTAAATTAAAAGTAACAAACTGAAAGGTATAAGGTTAAATTCACTGTGCAAAATTGAACATTATTTAAATAATAGCTAAAATTTAAGGATTTCATCAAGGTTGTCTTTTAGCCTGATCTTCTGGCTTCAGTGATAGATACAAAAAGGACTCTGTTCAATAATTAATGTTCTTGTGTCAATGGGCTACTGTCTACAATGCTATTTACTCTTCCTACACTAGGCTCTTGACACCCGTAAAAATGTTCCTACTCAAACTGGAAAACAAAGCAAAAACAAACCAAAAAAAGGCAAGGAAAGTAATAATTAGCAGTGCTGAGTGTAGGCCAGGAACCCAGAGTACATGGGATGTAGAGCTAAGTTAACAGGTGACCATATTATTACCACTTTATCAGTGGTAATAATTTGCAATAATTATGTAATGAACAAAGATGGGGTGAAGGAAGAAGGATTAAAGGAGAGCCCTCAGCATGCATAAGCCATGCTACATCTACCAAATTCCCAGTGCAGCTGCATCAGGGATATTAAGCCTCCTGCAGACAGCTGCATCCCCCTGTTGCCATCTGTGGCTTGCATGTCTGGTGCTACCACTGCTGACAACTTGCACAGTTGCAAAGGTCTAACCCTCCACCAGCAGAAAATACCCACTCCCACACCTTCTTGTAGAGAGCATGGCTGCTACCTGATCCATAGGATCCTGAGATTTAATCAGCTGTTAACTAATCCTAGGAATCATAGAGAGAGGAATGTCTTGCCAGCTGAGATGTCAGATGGGAACATAGGGTAGGCATTAAGTTGTCAGTTTTATTAGACAACAGTAATCTCATTGGGATAGTCTTGCTAATTACACTTCAGGAGAAAGTTTTGTTACAAATGGTCTGATAGGTATCTGAAATGGGTCAAATTCTAAACATGGGTCAATGTAAAACAATCGAAATCAAAGTGGATCACCTGATTTCCAAACACCTTCCAAATGAAGATCGTGAAATAGATTAGAAACAGATGATTTATAAACACTTTTCCCCTTCCTACAGTCTCACCCTAAGTCACTTTGGACTCTCAGTCAGAGACTTAATGTGCCACTGTTTCCACTGGCTCCCCAGAAAAAGACTTTCCCATCACACTTAAGACCAAGTGTGATGTCTGCTCCCTATTCATTCTCTACTTGTGCTCTTTGTTCCTGCCTCTCTCACTTGCACATCACAAGCAACTCACCTCTGTGTGTTTCCAACACCTTTCAGGAAACAAACCACTTCCCTAAACCTCCACAGGCTGATCTTGGTCTGGTACAGCAGCCACGACATGGGAAACATAAGCATGCAGCCTTCTCTCCTAAATCAGTGGTGCTGGTTCAATGTGCTGCTTTTACATGATAATCCACAAAATGATATCTAAACTCATGGGCTGGCTAACACAGGTGGTCTTTTGAATTTAAAAAGAAAAAAATAATCTCCCACAGTCTTTCTAATTGTATCAGTCATACACTTTGCTGTTATAGGCCCAACCATAATAATCTGGAAATAGAAGTCAAGCAAACAAGGTACTACCAAATAAAATATTTATGCTTTCCTTACTGTGGATAAACCCAATCTGAGCTTGATAGTTTACATGTCACAGTGACTCTCTGCATGAAACATGAGAGACTATCAGGCCCTAAAATACCAATTCAAATCAGTTAAGAATTGGGCTCTCAAAATCTGTTACCAACCAAATAAAAATTTTAAAAATCAACACCATGGAAGTCTTACTATTAATCTTGCCATAATACAACCATACAGAGTGCTCCAGGCCAGAGTTTAATATATCAGTCAGGTTTGGAGTACAGCACAGCTGTTTTCAGAGCCATGGAGCAGCACCAAACAGGACAAAAGGACACAAATTACAGGAGTTTAGAGAACTGTTAAGCCTACAGATCTCAAAGTGTGAACAGCTGGATAAGAAGTCCTAAAGAAGTGTTATACTCCTAGGATGGACAATATGAGCAGCTCTGAAGGATCTTCTTAAATAAATGTCTAATGCAAAGCATTATCCCTGATTGTTTTCCACTCAGGCTTAACTTAAAGATCCAATACCTCAATTATGCCTCAAGGCTACAATCTAAGACTTACTTGCAGGCCTAACCTGTTTACATCCCTGGAAACTAAAGGCTGACCTTGATTTTAAATGATGCTTCTATTTTAACTCCAGAAGTTGGAAATGTGTTTATTTGACAAGACCCTCAGCTGAAGCAAATGCAACACATTACTTGCTGTTCAGCTTTTCTGTCAATGCAGCATTTTAGCCTAAGTCCTGATTAGGATTCTTTTAGGGTGATTGGACATGGTAAGCTCCTGGAATAGCACTAAGCCAGTATAATTGGAAGAGGTCTTAGAAGAGATCCAGCTTCTTAATGACATATGGTCAAAAGGTTACTTTGAAAACCAAGAGGCCTTTCTGATTTCATTTTTCAGGGCTGCAATTTCTTCTGGACTGAACCTGAGAATGTGGTCCTGAGACTTTCTTCTGAAGGCAGAATAAAGGAAGCAAAGCTCTTGAAAGCTTACTTTATATGATAGAACAGTGTGTTGGAGCACTGAAAATAGCATTTTAATGCCTGGGACCACTGTATTTTACTGCTTAATGTTATTAAAGCTGCTAATAAAAGATTCATTTATATCAGTCGTTAATTTCTAATACATAAGATATTATATGTAAGAACCATAATTTCATTTACCATTTAACTGAAGCAATCTTAGAATACATAAATATGTATTCCAGAGAATAAAATTGGATAAGACAAAATAGGTTAAGAAAAAATAATTTTATATCTTCCTGAAAACAGATACCATTGATATTGCAGGGAGAGGCAGTTGCAAATGATAATTACAAATATTGATAACATTTAAAGGTATGATTCAATCACAATATGGTCAGCATCCTGCTTTTATGCAAGAATGGCTATGAAAAGCATCATCTATTCAGAAATTATAGACCTAAGTTATATTTATTTCACTGAAAATTTCACTGAAAATTTCTCCTCCAAATTAAATAGCAGAAGCAGAGAGCTCTGAAGGCAGAGAGGTACAACAAATCCATAAATCAAGACAGAGTTCTTTGAGAAAATATGGAGTTTCCCTGACTGCAGTATAAATCATAATCTTTGAAAACCTTAGCTTTATGAAAAATACCACTGCATTTCATTTCATGTAAGATGCATATAAAATAGTCTCCTTTAAAGCTCTTGACAAAAACAGTTGACGAAACCATCCAAAACTGTTTTATGATGCAACCTACTGCATGGAAGGCAAAGTAGAGAGCAATCTGCTGTTTTAATTACATGCTCGAAGCAAATGCAATATCTGCAGCTTTAATAAACATTGACCCTTTAACTGAATGTGCCCTACAAACACATTAATGCCCATCTGGGAAATAATCCAATGAAATAATCCAATCATACCAACAGAGAACGACTCTGAGATTAGCAAGTGAGGGCTCATACACTTTGGTCAGTAGCAGGATGTTCTCTATTATCTTGTTTCCAGAGCTAATAGAATTCCATAGAATTCTTCATCTTTATAAGCAACTTGAAAATCCAACAAATAGAAAGGAAAATTTTCTCCCTATTACCACACTTATGTTTACTGCCACCAATTATGCTTAATCTTCAATGAAAGATTCAAAACTTTCCAATTTTGATTTTATAATGGCTAATAAAGTCATAGAACTGGCTACTGTCTCACAGCTAGCTAAAATGTCACTGAACCAGTGACGTCCAGCCAACTGAAATTGATTATTATATTAATTTAGAGCCACTGCATTCTGATAGTTATCAGGAAATTCCAAAGTGCAGAGAAAGAGTTACTTTACTGGCAAAATATATCTGCTAGCATAAATACGAAGCTGGCAAATAAATAAAAAGAGATGAACAGGTAAGTGAGTGGTTGGCCCAAGACTGGAGAAAGCAAGCTTGTCTTTCTGTTTCCTGCCCAAATATTCTATTCATTCTGCCTAAAATGTCATGATTTTAAATTGCATGGGTAGATCCCTGCCTATTGGTCAATGCAGTTTTTTTTTTTTTAATTGATTGTCTCCAAAGGGAAAAAGTGAACTCAGATTCTAACTATTTGATTCATAAGAATTTGGGACTGCTAGCAAAGTTTCCATTCACATTAGGCTTTTTGTTTGTTTGAATGTTGATTCTAGAAACCAAGAAAGCATTTAGTTAAGTCCTCTAAGGTATTGGGCAACCAGCAGAAGGTAATAGCTTGAATTAATTTCTAACCTTAGAAAGCAAGGGTTTTCATGAAAGTCAAACACTCATCAGCAAAGTGCAAACTGTAGAGGAGCATTTTATTCCTCATCAGAAATTGTGAAAAATGGGCACAGTGAAGACAGTATACCCTCTTTGCAATTAAAAAGTCAAATTTGACAACAGAGTTGCACAGATAAATCAATTTTCTGTTGGAATTCATAACTGTGTAATATTTACAGTTATTAAGCATAAGAGGAGACCTAATTTTGCTGTATGTTGAAAAACAAAGAAACTACAGGAAAGCTTTAAAAATTTTCACTTCTTTTTATTTTTTCACCCTCACTCAAATGATTCCTTTAGGATACTTTGGAATATTTTATTTTTGCCCTATCCTGATTACACAGAATTTCACACACAACTTCCTTGGAGGCACATTGTTGTGTGCAATTACTAGAAATCAGTAATTCCTTACTCCAGACCAATACTTTTCTTTCATTTTTTTAATTTTTTTTTTTTTATTTCCTCAGGATCTGATGAAGAAGTTTGCATTCTTGAGAGACCAAATATTGGCAGTAACCATCCCTTCCTACCTAAAACCTATTTATGCCTAAGACAAACAGAAGGTAGATTCTGACTGAGAGTCTGCACGTATAAATAGACACAAGAGACTTTAGAAATTAACCTTTTAGCCTATATAATCTTGTTTGAGACATTCTCATACAAATGAGGGGCTGTAACTATAGCTCACAGTATAAGATCAGAATTCCATCCAGAAGTGTAACACCTCTCTGTCAGTGACCAAATACAGATATATTGGAAAGGTGTAAAAACAAAGCCAGGATATGCCAACACTTCACAATACTTTTTCAATCTCCAGTGGTTAGTGGTTCAGGAAATTCCTGAATGAGAGATATTATCTTTACTCGTTTATTATCTGGTGAATTTTTCTTCTGTTAATTAGCTGTCTGAACAGCTGTACAATTTTAATATCAAAATATCCTGTGGGAAAGAGTTCCACAGTATAACTAATTTTATTAATTTTTCAACCTACGTCTCAAAAATATAATTTGAACTCTCACTTGCTTTTGTAGCAAAAAAAAAATTGACTGTCTTGTCCAGGCCATGATGACCATACAAAATTAAGTTGTCTCTCCTGGGCTGAGCATTCCTAAACAATTTAGTTTCTCCTCTAATGGAAGGTATTTAATCTCTGATCACTGCTGTTGTCCTTCCTTGAACATTTTTCTAGCTCTGCCCTGTCCCTTCTGGGCATGAGAGATAGGAAGGAAGACTAGAAATCTAACATGGCATTTTAAAAGTGGACAAAACCTGACTTTGTGTAGTAATCACTTCCTGCTCTTTTATTGGTAGCATTGTTCCTGCTGTGGTGGCCCAAGGACATATCAAAGGAAGCAATTTGGAAATTGAGGTGATATGTTTATCAGAACAAATGAAAAAAAAAGATGCTTTTGTCACGTGTTTCACAAAAGGGAACATATGCTGAAGAACAAGTGCGTTACCTAAAAGTTGTTTTATTTTGTACTTGCTTCTTTGACTTTTACTGAACATAAAGCTGACATTTTCACGGGATTATGTGTTACATATCCAAGACCTTCTTTTTTGTTGAGCTGCAGCAGGAAGTACAGAGTTTATGACCCTCCATATAAGTTAGGATTGCTCTTTCCACATTGTGTGTTACTTCCCAGAAATCAAAACCATAGAATGGTAGAATCAAAATACCCTGAATTGAAAGGGACCCATCAGGATCATTGAATCCAACTCCAAGCTCTGCACAGGACACTCCAAGGGTGCCCCCATGTTTCTGGGGGCATTGTCCAAGTGCTTCCTCAACCCTGTCAGGCTTCATGCTGTCACCACTTCCCTCCTTCAGTACCCAATGTGCTTCAGTGCCTAGCCACCCTCTGGATGTAAAACATTTTCCTGGTATCCAACCTAAACCACCCCTTACTCAGCTTCATGCCATTTCCTCAAGCCCTATCACCGGTCACCAGAGAGAACAGATCCATGCCTGCCCCTCCACTTCCCCTCAGGAGGATCTCGAAGACTACAATGAGGTCTCCCCTCAGTCCTCTCCTCCAGGCTGAACAGACTAAGTGACTTCAGTGCTCTTCATGCAGCTTCCCATCCAGACCCTTCACCATCCTCATAGCCCTCCTTTGGACTTCCTATTAATGTCTTCTTTTATATTGTGGCAGCCAAAACTGCCCCCAGCACTCGAGGTAAGGCCACCCCAGTGCAGAGCAGAGCAGGACAATCCCCTCCCTTGCCCAGCTGTGATGCTGTGTTTGATGTCCCCAGGACAGGGTTGGCCCTCCTGGCTGCCAGGGCACTGCTGGCTCATGTTCAACTTGCCACTGACCAGAACCCCCAGGTCCCTTTCCATGGGACTGCACTCCAGCTGCTCATTCCTCAGTCTAAATGCACACCCAGAGTTACCCCATCCCAGGTGCAGAATCCAGCACTTACCCTTCTCTAACTTCGTATGGTTGATGACTGCCCATCTCACTAAGTTGTCAAAGTTTCTCTGCAGGGTGTTTCTGTATCAAGGGAGTCAGCAGCTCCTCACAATTTTGTGTCCTCAGCAAACTTACTTAGTATTCCTTTGAAAATAACTGGTCTGCGATCTCAGAATCACCAACTGAAATGATTGCAAAAAGTTATTGCCAGAGTCGCCATCTTCCGTATCTTTTGTATAGAAGTAGTTTTCAGAAAGACAAGTATGTACAGTTCAGCTGTATTTCATCCTCAATTTCCTTTAGATCTCCTGGGTAAATACCATATGGTCCTGGCAGTTTGTTCCCCGGGGGAAAGTGTAGTGCTGATTTGCCAGCTGGGGTTAAACCACCACAATTTGTTTTACAACCTCCTCCTCAGACAGTTCAGTTTAAAAGAGATCCTCAGATACGTCCTGGTAAAGGTGACTTCGGGAGTGTGAATTTCTTAGGTCTTCCACACTGAGGAAACGTGCAAGAATGCCTTTGGATTTTCTGCTGTAACTCCTCCTCTCATTGTTATGTCAATTGATCTTAATCACTCCAAGGAAGGCTCCCCACACCGCAGGGCTTTGAGGCAGAGTTTGCTTTTAGTTTCATGCGTTTAGCAAATAGTCCCTAAAACATTCATGGTTGGGGTGTGATTTGTGTCTCAATGTTTAATTTGCCACTTTTCAGGTTTTCTTCCCTTTCTCTTTCTTGGACATGCTTTAGTTTTTTTAAATATAATTTCTTACCTTTTTCAGCATTTCTTTTACTCATTTTCTGTCCAAATCAAGACTGTAAAATTACACACTTAAGTGGAAAAACCACAGAAGTTCCTTTTGTATATAATTATTTTTAAAAAGTCTTTAAACCCTTCCCCCCCCCCCCCCCAAATACATAACTATTTCTTTCATTGTCTTTATTTACTACTTTTTAAAGAATGTTTAATTAGTTGTTTTCCTTTTTTGACATGACATATATTCACACTTATTTCGTTTATTTCTCTGCTCATTCTTTCCTGCCCTCTGAAAATTTCCCGCTCATAATTTGGTATAAATTGCTGCATTTCTTTAGTCTCTGACTTTTTTATTTCCTGTTGGCTGGAATCTGTGGAGAACATTTTTGGGTTCAACTATGTCACATTCTGATTGCAAATGTTTAAAGTGAGATAATTGTGATTAACATGCAACCTCTAATGCATCAAAACCAGAATGTGTCATGTAAGCAAGAATTTTTCTGAGCTGCTGCACACAGTTAAAGTCTCTGCTGCGATCTGCACATTTAAATGAAAATCAATAGATAGCTATGAACTGGAAATACCTCGGAGAGATTCAGGTTCTACTGAGAGCATTCTCTTGGGGAAGCGCAAACATTTCAGACACGAACAAAAGGCACTGATTGGGAGTTGAAGAGAAACAGAGTTGCGAAAGTTTTCTTTAGAAGGCTTATTCTGTCCTGTATCCTTAGCACCCTACAGATAAACATCAGGCAAGTTTAATGTTTTCTTTCAATTGGCTTTGCCACAGAGAAGAAATGTGCCCTAAGAAAACATGTATGAAATGCCCAGTCTGAGATGACTCATGTACTTAGGAGACCTATAGATCTTGTCTTTATCAGAGACACCGAAAACAAATTTTCAAAGGATGGAGTGTCTGAGATGACTGATGTAATGAATTACCTAATCAATTTTCTGCTGAAGGACAAGGCAATTTCCTGTCTAGACTATATTGTAGAAGTGCTTGATACTAATTTTCAGCAAGGAAAAGAATAGATGTCTGTGACTATTTTCTGTTCACACAAAGCCTGCAGAAAATGCTGCAAGTTTTTAAAAGTAATACTGGGCTGACTAAAAGTCAGGATACACAATAAAACTTAACATCCTGCTCTTCTTGGTGTTTCTGTTGAGAGCAGGCAGTGTTTATTTCAGACTTATCAATTGAAAAAATTGTGATACTAAAGCCAACCCTGCCTCAGGTTCTCTCTTACAGTCTCAAGGCTGCATGACTGAACTGTGATACTCTCCTATCTGTTATACCAAATTAATAGAACTATTTGTGAAACAAAATGCGATTTGAAAGTAAAGGTATCACAGTTTGACTTACAGGTTGCTTCCCTTGCTCAGTCATTTTTGTCTCTATCATTAAACTACAAATCAAAGGACAAATTAAAACAATTCTTTTTGTTTCTGAACTGGATTTGTATCATTAAATGTACTATTTCTTTGCAAACAATTTCATTTTTTTTATTATTTGTCACACACTTGTTGCCACGATATATGTTCTGCTGGATACTTGCTACATCTCTGTTACAGGAGAAATCACCTAACTTTAATGTTAGTGTTAATAGTTCCTTGAAAAATGAATTCTTGAATTGCATCATTTTCATGTGTTTTTATCCATCACTTATATTCAGCTATTGACATAACAGAAAAAAAAAGACTTTAAAATTACAGAGGTGGCTTAGGAGCACTGTGGTCTTGCTTAAGGACATGCATACTTGTCTTGGTTTCCCAATATTTTATTATTTTATTCCTACATCAGGAGCTGATTTCCAATACAGTACAATACAATATGAGAATTTTCAGAGGGAAAGCCAAAAAATAAATATTTGCTAACACTTCAAGGCTGAAGGACTGAATGGTAGAAATACTCTGAAATTTCTTTTATATGTTGAGAGTATCCAATAAATAGAAAGAGATGCTAAATGCTTTTCAAATTAATCACACTACAAGGTAGATCTTTTGGGGAGTGTGGAGGAATGGGCATTGGCTTGGTTTTTGGGGGAATTTTTAAAGTAAAAACACAAAGGCATAAACAACCTAGGCTGGAAGGGGCATGTGGGGGTCATCTTGTCCAATTCCCTGCTCAAAGCAGATCCAACTCAGAAGTCAGGTCCAAAGTGGATCTGCCTTTGTCTTTCTGCATCCTGAGGCTGAGATGCTCAGATCTTCACTGCATCTGCCCTTCTGGCCTCTCAGCTCAGTCGCCTGAAGGCAGAGTCTGGGGCAGTGAAAGACTGAGCTGAGCTGAGCTGAGCTGAGCTGAGCTGAGCTGAGCTGAGCTGAGCTGAGCTGAGCTG
>JAHLSL010000017.1:5993031-6024211 GCA_025920805.1 Petroica traversi
CACACACACACACACACACACACACACACACACACACACACACACACGTGCATGCTTTCCACAAGAGAAAAAAAACTATACAAAACCTCTTTGAGGTCTGTGGAGCTCTGTAAGAAAGTTGGTAATATGTTTCAAAATAAGCCTCAGACACTTTAGCCTTTGCATTCTAACAGACTGGTTGCAAATTTTTGGATTGCTAAAGGAGGAAAAGTATAGCAATTTTTGGTGCCAAAAAATGGTGCAATGATCACACTTGACTGCGATTTCCCTGACTGCATCATATTTTATATCCTCTCATCCTGAAACAGTAGCAGTACATTAGGTATATTACAAGAACATCTGCCTTCAGTAAGAGGGAATATGCTCTCATATTGCAGAGAAAAAGTCCATGAATGAAGCTGATATAATTAACATCCAGTTTGAGACAATACTTACTAAATAAATAAAAGCAGAGACTAAAGAATAACCAGTGCATTACTGTGTGTAAAGGTTTTTTCAGCTGTTGCATCCATTTTATTCTGTATATATTTGTTATGTTTCTCTTCTTTGTTAGCACGGTTCTGTGTCTTTTCCAGACACAAAGCCATATGCAGACATGTGCATTTCATCCTGATGCCAGTATAGATGATACTAGATGATATCCGTATAGATAGCAGTAGATGATATCTCTGGACCAGATCAGAAGTTGAAGGAAATTGGCTTCTATGTATCACTGACAGTTTATACCAGCTGAGAGACAAGATTGCTCTCTCTATGTGAAATGGAGTTTCAAAGACACATCAGACCACTTTTGTAAAACGGACTCAGTTTCTTTAGCAAGGATTATCTTTATACTCCCCATCTGTCCAATAGGTGATTTTCTACTTTTTCTTTCATTTATTCTAACAGAAAGTTTTGTTAGCTTTTTCTCTTCATTTTTTTTTTTTTTTTTGTGATATGAAGTTGAATTTTACTTGCCTTGCTAAGGTTTGTTTGGGCACTTAGATATAACAAATTATTTTGGCTACTACAAATAACACACATGTACCTAGAATGTACACACATACTCTGTATAGCCTACAGGATCATTATACATCCTGAATGGTTATTAAAAACTGTCATACATTGAACATGGAATTGCTTAAACACCAATCCCCCCAAATATCTGAAATAATCACCTCTCTAATGTTCAGGAGCTAACCAGGACTCACAGTCTCAAAACCTCCACCATATGAAGCACTTACTCATTGGGTTTTTTGAAATAATCCATTCTCTCAGGAAATGGACAACATTTGATTCAAGACCTCCTCAGTCAGAGTTTTCAGACTTCTATATCTCACACTCTGGGAAACATTCTGACCAGGATAGAGAGCCTGGAAGGTGCTGCTATGATGGCTGTGTGTGCCCTGCACAGCTGATGGAAGGGGGCACTGTGCAATGGGCACTTGGTTCCTCTGGGGCTGGAGCACATTCCTCTGCATCAGAGAGGTAAAGACATTCAGAAGCTGGAGAGTATCCAGGGCAGTTTCCTCCCTTCTGAATCACTGATTCTGCCTTTTGTGGGAGACTCCCAGCCTGCCAGAGCTACCTTAAGGCAGCCTCTGACCTGGAGCCTGACTGACTCTGCATGGCACAGGTCACGGACCTCCAGAGCAGACATTCAGGATTCCACACTATTTCCAGCTCTAACACAGAAAGGCACACTATGTCACATACCTCAGAGACTAGGATGCAATCTTCACAGGAATTTTTCTGAAACAAGGTTTTGAGCTCTATCTTTCTCATTTGAGTCTTATTCACTTTCCACAGTGATCTCAATCCATTATCCCAACACCTCCATGTAACAGGAATCTGAAAAGCTTGTTTTATGATCTAGATTCAAGATTATTCTTTGTCCATCACATAAAATTTTATTATCCTTGGTACACTTGGTTTCTAAAAAAATATTATTTTTTTACTTTTTATTGATCTGTTCTGGTTGCACGAGCAAGCCTTTCCTCAAACACAATTAATTACTTGACCAAGTCCTTCTGATTTCTGGATTCCTGACAAAATGGTTTAAATTCTTTAAAATGCTGAAGTGCACCAAAGTAGTTGAGCACACACTGAACTTAAAGTATCCTCTCAAGGCAACCTCTCTTCAGAGGACTCTTAAGAAACATGGTTTAAGTACATGTTAACAACCGGTTTGCTCACTAGAGGATATACTGCCATAGATCCCATCCTGCTCTGATTGAAGCCAATATAAAAGGATATTATCTAAAGAAGTGACTATTGAATTAGTCTGTTAACCTTTGCTTTGAGACTAATCTGGGAAAAAATTCAGATGTGCTTAATTTGACCATAACTTATCAGAAACTCATAAAACTTTTCCCTTACATGTTAAAATACAAAGTATCTTATACAATGAGAAATAATTTGTGCCCTCATTTTCTTGAATGCAATTTCATTTTTAAAAAGAAAAAAACCCCAGCAGTGTACAAGGAAGCTTCTTGCACTTACGAGGTCTTAAAATAATTAATAATATGAATTTATATCATCTTTGTTGAGCAAATATATTAGAACAAATTTTGTACCATGGCCTGTTTGGAATGGAATGATTAATCCCAGGTACACTGGCTGAGATCACCAATGCAAACCACTATGATGGTACAGCACCACTTATGATTTGAGTACATGTAAAGTCTCTTGATAAATAAATGGGTCATTAGACTAATTAATACTTGTGAAGTGCCCTGACTGCCTATGATGAGATCTGCCAAAAGAACTCATGCTTTTTTCTTGTTATTTTGAACAACAAAAAGCGAAGAAATTTACAGAATTGCAAATAAGTACTTGTTAATCAAGAGCTTTAATTAATGAAAAATAGCATGAATTTTCTGCACTACGTCTGCAGAAAAAACAAATGTTTAGGGTTCATCCACAGTTATTGATCTCTACCAAGGTATCATGAGCACCTTAGCTCGACTCACTTCTCCTCAGCTATAGCCTATTTTTTATAGCAGGTGTAAGACATTCTAAGTCTGGTCTATTAAAATCAAAGGGATTGATGTTCATATATGAATGTGCTCCTTTCACCACTGGGCATCTGTTTAATTAATAGAATATAGAGTCATTACAAATTTGTTTAGTGGCCATGTCCAAAGAATTGGTTTTTAGCCTACTCAATTCTGTTCTAGTTTATTAAAAAATCAGGTCTTCTCTGCTGAATGTGTATTCCCGTGCTTATTTTCCTTCTCCCCACATGCTTGTTTCAAGGTTCAGACATTAGGTTTCACCTGAGAGTGACAACTGTGCACACGCTTTTACTGGAAACTTAATGGACCATGACATCCTATTGTGTAATTTTCTCACCATTCTTCAAATTCCTCAGGATGAAGGTGAGGATGGTTGTATAGCAGGCTGCCTGTGTACCTGCAGTTCATCTCAAAACGGACCATCTGTGCACCTGGATTCAGAGAAAAATGTTTTTATTTTCATTTTGTAAGTTCTTCTAGATTGTGTTGGAGATCTAGCACTAAAACTTCATATGTTTTTTGGCAATCTGTCCCTGACACCACATATCACTGATGTGATCTCTGTTTCTCTACCATGATGTGTATGAGATGCAATACAAGCTTTAACCTGAGAGAAAGCAAACCTTGCTTTTGTCCACCACTATTATGCACGGTTTTCCAAAAATGGTGCAGGTAATTATACTGAGTGCAAAATCTTAGAGATCTTTTTTTGCTTAGAATTAAGACAGCAAACAGCTGGCCAGTGCAGTCCATGAGACAATATACAGATTTTCTGCTCTGGACAAAATCTACCTCCTAACAGCAGCAGTCTGAGGAAGATCTAAATAAAAACACATAACATTCGCTGTAGAGGGAGAAAAGGCCTACAACTGCTTTTCTCAAAATACCACAGATACCTTTTTATCTGTTTTTATCTCTGCTAGTTAAAAAGAGGAAAAAACCTGGCAAACTAATGTGCAATGGCCTGCAAAGTATTTACTGCCTGTACAAAAAATTTCCCACAGGGAAAGTTCAGGCTTTCAAAAAGAAATCCTGCAGGAAATAGCTCCTTATCCAGCCACAAGCACCACTCACAAAATGAAGCTCTATTGCTAAAGGGATCCAACATTACAGGGAAATTTATCTTTTACAGAGATTTTCTTACCTCTTACTGTTTTCTGCAGATCTGTGCAGTTTTTAGTGTATCTGTGGGTTAAAGGAATCTTGGCATTTGCTGTATCAACAACCCAACTCTCAAGCTTCAGCTCTCTTATCTAAAACCCATTTTCTAACTGCAATCTCGCTATTTTATATATATATATTGATCCTATATGGGAAGAAAAATGGCCAGTGCAGTTTCAAACGGTGCGAGTGCTCCTTCCTTTGATAGATTAGTCAACAGAATAATAGATTGCAATGTAGGATTATTTTTTCCCCACAGGTTAATTTCACTCAGTTGTGTTCAATATTATTAGAATTGCTACCACTGCACCTGATGAATGGCCTACGATATCTCACTAACAGAGTGCCTATCGTGTGTGTACATGTGCATGAAGACTGGCCATTTTATTTACAGTTTCAAATAAGCATTGCTTCCCCTGCAGCTGAATAGACCACAGACTCTTATTTAGTCCTGAAATATTTAGAAAGGTAAAGTCAATAGAAACTTTAAACTTCTGAATTTAAGTGTCTTGATTTTGCAGGCTCCTTGCTCATTAACTTGGTTTGAAACATATACGTTTGTGCTCTTAAGCATGCTGTAATGCTGCTGTTGAGATTACATGAGGGTTTGGTAAGCATAACACTTGTCAAAAAAATCTTTCAGCACCCTCTAGCTCTAGTAAGACTAGTTTAGAGTGCCTTTCCACCATTATATTGACTCTTTCTTGTGTGTTTTATTAAAATAATTTGCAAAAATTAGCTTCAATCACAGAACTTCATTGACACCTTGCTCATGCCTTCTCTTGTCAACCCTTGTTTTTCTTCACACTATTGGAACACATTTCTTATGGTTTTTTTTAACAGTTTGAGTGTTTATGAGATGAGATGTACTTCAGATTTTGGGTGGAAAATTAGTTAATTATGGATATTTTGCTTTTTTGAAAAAGACACCTTTTTTTAATCTGTTTTTATGTCCAGGTTTTAGACCTTCATCTATCTCATAATCAATTGATTAAGGCTGCCACTTTAGTTCAACTAAGGATGCCCAAGGATACCACTTATTTGAACATTTAGGCATTAAGATCACTAACATTCTCTCAAACTATCCACTTGAAGTCTTTGGCAAAACTCTTTTGTTTTCCGCAAAACTGAGCAGAACCTGAAAGTTAGGCGCTCCCTGTCCCTAATTTTGGTCCTTATAAACAATGTTTCTTTTCTGGAACTGTGTCTAATGCAAGTAAAAGGCAAAGAAGAGACAGAATGATCCCTCTAATTACCTCATTAGCACCTTTTACCTGGAAGGTAGGCACAGGCCTGGGTACAATCTCGATCTGCATGGAGAACTGGCAGCTATGACTGCACTTGGCAATGCCAGGAGATACACCACACCCCTGGCAGCGAGAGAAAAAGTATTTCCCACTACTAACTCCTCCCTTACAGCCCGGTAAATCAACATACTTAAGAGGCACAGGAACCTTTCATTCATGTTTGGCTGTTGGTTTCTTAATTTATAACTAAACATATTTTTCACTAGGTTATAGGAGTTTGGGTGTCTCCTTCTCTCTTCCTTGAAGATTTTCTCTTGTGCACAGCTATGGAAATATGGTGTAACAGAGATCATTCTGCCTAAAAAATGCCCATAGACCTCCTAGTCTTGGGAGGCTCCTTGAGTTGCCCTATAGCCTGTGGTTAACATATTTATTTGAGAAACTGAAACCACCTTCAAATTCCTGCTTCTGCTCAGGTAAAGGACTGATCTGTACTTTGCTGGATGCCCCCATGATCTGTGTTCCTCAAGTCCCTCTGTGAGCAGGGGTCTCAATCTCTCAATTCTCTGCTGTGTTAAAAGTCACTGAAAATTACAGGTTTCAAATTTCTCCAGGAAGTTAGGAAATGTTTTGGATGTCATGTAGCTCATCATAAGCCAAACCTTTGGGACCCAAAACAGAGTAGCAATAAAAAAAGACATTTTATGTTCCACACTCTTCAATAAAAACGAGGCAATATCAGCTTTGGAAGGAAGGATTCAGAGGTGCAACCTGAGACCCTTTGCTCAGGAGTGCAGAGACATGCTGCTATTTGGCAAGGTCCAATTTAAGCCTCCAGAGCAGTCTCAGCACTGCAGCAGTTCCCAATGTGAATCAGTTTCCTGACAGAGGATGGTGAAGCCACAAGAATAACCATCTGCTGTCTCTCCACAAGCCAGTTCACAAACTCTCTGGGGATCCTGGACTCCTTGAAGGTGGACTACGTTCCTCCTGACCTGGGAAAAGCCTCAGTGGAATATATTTGAGTCACGATTGCACTAAATTTCTCTCTGTTTCTTTCACTGTACAATTTTGGCTCAAATGTAATTAATGAGAAAATTACCTATACTCCTTCTCCCTTCTGTATGTCTGGGATAATATCCAGACTTATTTCCTTTAGCAAATAACTTTACAGAGGGAGTTCAACTTCCTTGCTTTCTGGATTAACTCGGGTTAATTAATAACAAATTCTTAGTCATTAAACTAAGGATAATTCCTTAGGGAAAATTCCCCTTTTTTAAATCTCATTCTTTTTTCATTGTCCAAAGAGAACTTTCATTTCATAATGAAAAATCCCAAATATTCTCTTTCGAATAAACCCAAAAATCTTGCCATACTTATCCTCATGCTTCTGCCATTCCTTCAAAGCTCTGCAGGTACCAAAACCCACCCCTAAATCAGCCTTGGCCACAATAAACTGAAATTTGCCCCCTCTAGGTTTCCACAGACTGAGGACTACTTGTATCTGGCCTTTTGGAGAAACCTGTGAGTCAGGCATTGAGACATCTGAATCTAAATCCTGTATTCAGAAACAACCTGCTATGAGAACCAGAATATTCCTTTTCAAAATACTTAGCTTCACATATTTTGCATTACAGTACTTTTGGAGGACCACAGTGAAAGAATACTTGTGGAAAATTTCAAGTGAATAGAAGTGTCCCAAGTTGTCTATTATAGATTTCACTTCAACAGACTTAGTGACATTTTGGTGACTGACAATCTAGGTATTTAACCTGTCTAGATATAACACAGACATGGTCCTATTAATCAGCAAGGATTTTGATGTACTAGAGTCGCTGCAGAAATATTAATGACTAAAAGATTCCAGTCTCAATACAAGTAACTCCAGTTCCAGGAATCTCCAGTAATGGGGATATGTATATATGTGATGGGCAAAACTGTGTTTGTGAAAGAGGATCATAAGTCTTGTGTTAAAGCAGTCTGTTTCCACCACAGTATACCTTAAAGTTCATGTGAAACAGAACCCTGTTCCTAACGGCTCTATCCAAAAAAAAAAAAAAAATTCAATCACTTTGTGTTGATTGCCTGCTCCAGATACCAAAATTCCCTTTAAAAAGAGGCATTTAAAGCTTTCGATTTTTGTGTTTCCTGTCAAGGCACTGAGGGACACGAGTGAGGTTTGGGACTGCAAATATCTTCAACTGTCTCAAAGCTTGTTACATAGGAAGTGAGGCAATTCACGGGGCAGAATACTTTGTACTCCTGGCAGCAATGCCTTTCCTTGTTTAAAGCTGCCTTGTTTGCAGAAGGGCCACGCATGGGTGTACATGAAAGCAACTAAAGCTGCTGTTTGCAAGGTTCCCTAAATACATTAACCCTGCCTTGGAAATGGGCAGGAATTTACTTTAATGGCTACAGCAGGAGCAATGACATTCTTGAATGGAACTCTTGCTTGCATCAATATTTAACTGTGAGGGAGGGTAGAATTCAAAGAGATATTGCTTTTCCCCCCTTTTTAATTGGTATCATACTCTTCTCCCAAGATACTTGAAGGTTGTAATGAGAAATATTTAGATCCCTCTTTCCATATTCATTGAATATACTGATATTATAGCTTACATCCTCTTCTTAATAACCCTATGCATTACAAGCTTCTGTTTCCTCAAGCTACAGACAAATCCTATTACAGGGAGTAGATTAAACTGGGCCTTGACAGATCTTTGCAATTCACTGACAAAAAAAGGACAAGTTGTCTTACTAATAAGACAACATCATGATTACACTAATATTATGCATCTCAGTGCTCTCAGATGCAAAAACTTTTATGCAAACCCCCTCCAGCAGGCACATTACCCAAATAAAACCCAAACAATTTTCTTCTAACAATAAGCTAAACTATCTAGTAGAAAGAATTACTTCAGTTTCATATTGTACACGAAGGAGCCATCAGTCAACAGCTGCATGTTTGATCATGCCCTCTGGCTCCACATCCGCAAGAGACCCAGCTCATCCAGATTTTCTTCTGCCACTATGAATGATGTGTACACTTTTGTGTACAAACATGAGCCCTGTACAGAGGGCAGAGACAGGGCTGAAGGGAGAGAGCACAAAGAAGCATTTTGTTCTACTTTCTCTTAGGCTCCACAGTGTAGCAGGGGATAGACCTCTGGTGATGAATGCAAGCGAAGAGAATCACAGCGCACAGAAAAAACAGTTGTACCCTTTAAAAGGTGCTCTGAGCTCTCTAATAATGCCTAATTCACAAGGATTTTAACCAACATTTATTTTAATCAACAGCAACTGTCCCGAGTGATTATGTTCTTGCATTCAGATTTTAAAAGTGGCCATATGATTTCTTCAAATTGTTTTGTGTGTGCAAGGATAAAGGAAACTGGTGGCATCACCAAGAGAGTAGCACACCAGCTTTCAGGCCAGCAGTCTGAGAAGAAACTCTTGCAGCAATTCTTTTATTCAGGATTTCACACTACTGGAGAACGCCCATGACAATTAGAAATCTTTGATTCCTTGGACATCATTGCAAAAAAGTTAATAAAATCATAAAGAGTATACGCTTCTGGAATTCTGCTCAAACTTTCTTCATGTTGCTGTTAACTGAATAGGGCATAAAATTCACGTGGAGTTATTTCAGGCAGGGATTATGGCTGGAAGGAAATTAGAGGCACAGTAATGAACCTTCTGCATCAGTATAAGCCCCTTCCTTTGGAAAGATTTGAGATGAGTTATAAGTCCTAGGTACTTTTTCCAGGGAGCCCTAAGGATACCCAAGAAATCTCATCTCTCAAGGCAGTCTGAATGTACAGCTGCAAGAAGAATCTACTTATCGTGAAACAATAAGTTTAAAACTCTATTAACTTATCTACTGCTGTATCTTTACCTTTCTAGAGTTACAAAATGGTACATGGTCATAAAGCTTTCCTTATAGACTACAGTATAGACTATGCAATGAAGACAGAATAGAATGGCTTCATGATAAATATGAGAGAAAAAAAATTAAAAATTTACATATATAAAAAAATGAACTTTTTACCATGTTCAACATGGTAAATGTCTGAATCTCCTCACAGGAGAATAGATACATTTTTTCTGTTCCTTTTGATAGCTATTTGTTTTCATTTTGCAGCAGGCTGGCAGAAAAATGATCATGTTCAACTGCTAGTTCAATAAAATTTGGGGGAGATATACAAAATTTGAAACATATATATGAAGTAGTATAGGATCCTGTTGCCAGATCTATTTAGTTGTATTCCAACTTATAATGCTTAGCCAATTTAAATTACGTTTACTATTTAAGACTGGTAGTATCTTAGGTTTGTTATTCTCCCCCTCCCCCCATGCCAATCATAATTCAGTACCACTGATTTGAGTTCTGTCCAATATTTTTTGTCCATGATTTTTCTGTAGACATTTTTTTAAAATAAAACATTGTATAAAAAAGTCAAGAATTCAAAGTCATGGTTCCCATGGCAACATTAAGTCTCTCACGTTGCATTGTACATGCACTAAAAATAAACATGTAATAAAGTACTGTATTTTGTATGTCAAAGGGAGCAAGTGAATAAGGCCAAGTGCAAGGTCCTGAATGTGGGCCAAGACAATCCCAAATACAGGCTGGGCATAGGATGGATTGAGAGCAGTTCTGAGGAGAAGGACTTGGGATGTTGGATAATGAGAAGCTCAGCATGAGCTGCCAAGGAGAGCTTGCAGCCCAGAAAGCCAATCATATCCTGGGCTGCATCAAAACAAGTGTGAAAGGAGGTGATTTGCCCACTCTACTCTGCCCTCCTTGGACCTCACATGGAGTACTGCACCCATCTCTGGGGCTCACACTAGAAGGACATGGACCTGTTGGAGCAGGTCTAGAAGAGGGCCGGAAAGATGATCTGAGAATGAAGTATTTCTTCTCTGAAGACGGGCTGAAAGAGTTGAGATTGTTTAGCCTGGAGAAGAGAAGACTTTGGTAAGACCTTACAGCAACCTTGCAGTAGCTACAAGAGAACAGAAGAGAAACAATTTACAAGGGCATGTAATGATAGGACAAGGAATAATGGCTTTAAACTGAAAAAGAGTAGGTTTATATTAGATATTTGGAAGAAATTCTTTCCTGTGAGGGTGGTGAGGCATTGGAACAGGTTGCCCAGGGAAGTTGTGGATGCCCCATCACTGGGAGTGTTCAAGGCCAGATTGGATGGAACTTTGAGTAATCTGGTTTAGTGGGAGGTGTCCCTGTCCATGTCAAGGAGGTTGGAACCAGATGATGTCTAAGGTCTCTTCCAACTAAAACCGTTCTATAATCCTGTGAAGTGACTACAGCTTTCATTTTACTTACCTGGGTTTTACAGATTGAAGTTCCCAGTCCCAATATCGCAGAAATGTGATTTTACACTGACACAGATCTATAACTTGCAACATCTATTTACAGCAAGTACATACAATCTGCCGGATGGGCAGCACTGATTTACACCAGCTGAGCTTGGGACCATCTGCGTGTGTACATTTGGGCGTGTGCTGAGTCTGCAGAGGGGTAGGGACAGCACGTTCCTGTGCAGCACACAGGCATTCTGGGGAGTTCCCTTACAACTTCAGCAGTGCCAGAAAGAGGGGGCAGGGGCACTGCAGGCCTTACCCAACCTGTCATTGTCATATCACCACAAACACCAGCAGGAGAAGCAATGCACTGATAGGCCAACCTGCTTTTCTCTACAATTTACAGCCTCTTGGAAATTTGAAGGTATTTCTAAATGGAAAAATATATTTTAAAAATAATTATAAATTCCATGCAAATCTGCAATGTCTGGAAGTGCAAAATAGGGAATAGCAGCATAAGCAATGATCTTCCCTTCCTATTGGGAAAGGAAGAAGTGTTTCATATATACTTCTTGTCTTCAAAGGGACTTAAATACAACCAAGAGCTTGTGAGCACAGAGAAGGGTTCAGAGATATTTTTTTCTCTCCAGAGATTGTGGAAATCAGAACCCAAAGTGTATTAGCAGCTTCAAAATTTCTTTTATATGCAAGGCATGATACCTTTTATACGAAGGTATCCTCAGAATCATCTGGATATCTGATGTTCCTGAGACACATTTCCTTTTATGTTCAGAACATGTTTGTGCGTGTTTGGTGTCTTTCATCTTAGCCCATCTCATCTTAAAAGGAGGTATTGTTTTCTCATGCACTGAAGATGCAGTCTGAAATACCACATGGCTGTAACTCATGACAAGCCTTTGAGATGCTGCAGTTCTACTAATGCATCCCATAAACCACACTAATACAATTTTGTAACTGCAGATACTAAATTAATATTGTCCCTTGCATAGCTCCATTTAAAATAAATGGATATCTGAAGAGTAGCTGTGGCATGAGGTGTTTAACTTATAACAAACTCGTGGGGTTTGAGGTTGGTTTTTGTTTGGTTGGTTGGTTTGTTTTGAATGATCATAAAAACCAACATGCAGATAAAGACATAAAAACATGCACTGTGTAAATGCTTGCAATAAGGATCACAGGCAGGAGGCAGGAAACCAGGGTATGTTTGTTTTTGGAAGAGTACAGCGAGGTAGTATCATTATTGCTGCAGTTTTTCATGTGTTTTGAAAAGAGGCAATCCATACATATCCTTAACTTTCCTAATACTCATGTTTTATGAAATTAGTTAATTATAATGACTGTGTCTTAAAAATATTATTCCAGTCCTACAGGGTAGAATCTCTTTCTCAACTTTTCCACATGACTGGTATGATGTTTGGACCTAGGTAAGTACATTTGGACTCCGAAAGTAGGTTTGAGTCCATTTGCTACATGTCTAACATGAACAAGGGACTTCTCATATACGTGTTTAATGTCCAGATTATTTAGAGGCCTCTGAATTTGTGAATGTGTGAAATTCAGATGCGTGAAATGCTTTGCAATGAGTCATCAGAAAAGAGGACTGACTTTAGAGCTCTTCATGATGCCTGCTTGTGATAATGATGATGGGTGAACGTCACTCAAAACGCTGTGTTAAAATGACACACTTATGAAACAACATATCTCAACAGAAAATAAAAAAAACAACCCTGAAATGCTGTGACCAGCTTATCTTCTCACCTACTTATACAGTAATTCTAACACTACGTCCTGTAATAGAGCAATTCTCAGCATAAACTCCTCAGTTTTGGAGAATTCATGACTTTTCACAGTCTTTCTCAGTTAATTTACTTAGTTATGAATTTTCTCCCTTCTATGAAACCACTGAATTCACTGGACAGGTTTCTGCAACCATAAGTATTCACTGTAGGGTGTATGTCTAAGTTGGGGGGCATGTCTATTGCTTCTATACCTAAGGGGCCAAAAAGGAGGGATTTTTTTTCACAGAAAACACATGCATATTTAGCACAATGGCATTCTGTGTAAATTGTATTCTATTCTACTGGTATTTCTGAAGTTTTACTGATGATTGGCACAAGTTTTCAGGAAACATAATGCTAGACTGGCATCCTTGGGGTGTGTACCTCAAATGAACTCAGATATAGAAACATTTTCCCTTTTCCAAAGAGAAAACTGTGATGGCAGCTGGATAGCAGGGCTGTTTCACACAGATGTTATTGAAAGCAGGGTTTACATCCTAAATGCAAATCAACATATGGCACACTAGGTACAGTTTTATTTTTCTATCTTTGCTGCTACTGTCTAAAGTTATTTATCTCTGGCAAGGCTGAAAGAGGAACAAGCTAGAAAGTATTCCACAGCAACTGCTGTGTAGGATACAGGGATTCACTCTCTTTCAAATGGATGAAGTATTTTAAGATACTCCTGGTGTTCTACAAGTCCAGTGGCGTGGATCACAGGTTCACGCCTCACCTTCTTCCATGCAAACTCGGTCTTCAGGTAACTATCAGATGAGACTTACCTGCATGTACTGCAGTTAAGTAGAGAACACTCAGTTATCTTCTGTCCCTGTTTGGTAGCAGATAGAGAGAAGGGGTGACATTTTTCAGCTCCAGTTAACTATGTCCTGACAGAGGTCCATGCAAGCGGTCATTTAAGGGAAATAAAACCCAAAAAACCATGAGAATATTTTCTGTTTGTCTGTCAGATTTTTTAAACTGCACAATTCCTATCAGACTAGCTGTAAGGTAAATTCAGCATAAGTAGACACATTTTAATATTTCCCAACTAATACTTTTTATCCTCTCTGATTCGAGGATATCCCCAGTTGGGGGGAAACACAAACACAAAAGCCTATGCAGCTGGGATGTTTCTGGACATTAAGGCAGTGCAAACACTTGACATTCAGAGCCAGGTTTCTGACAAGACTAATCAGTCAGAGCTTGACTTTTGGTTTCCTTGATCATCCATAAACAAAACACCATTTAAATAAACTTCACATAGTGCTTTGGAAGGGCAATTCTCATCCAGTACTCCCCATGTCTACAGTATTGACCCCAGCTATAGGGCATTCACACTTTCCATATGTCCTGCTCCACTCCTAAAGTACTCTGTCATAAGATATCTTTTCAGTCATTTATCCCACGCAAACTCCAGACTTTGCCCCTTGGGAGTTATCTGATTACCCTCTTCTTTGCTCTGAGGCCCATAGTCCTTACTGGACATCCAACTCAAGTGTAGAAAAAAGCAAGAGGCTGGTCCTCTGCCCTCATCTTCCTGCATCCTTTCCAACTTCTCCTCTTGGCTGCCTATTGCATTTTCTTCCAACCCTCTGGAAAATCTGGTAAATGTTTTTTCTTTTCTGTCGCTTCTCATTTTTTATGGTTCCTTATCTATTTACATCCTCTGTGAGACTCTTGCAAATATCTCAGTCTCTTACTTCCAAGTTCCTTACAATTCCTGATAAGAAAATGTGGGTATGAGAACATACTAATTCACTGATGCTTGTGCACTTTTAATTCTTCTGTGTGTTTAAATCTTTCTTTTTGTATATCTAAGTGTCTGGTTTCTCTGTAGTTCCTGGGGAATATTTCATTTTTCATGAGATCCTTGCTAAGAACTACTTATTTTAGCTCAGATCATCTGATTTTTGTTAATTACTTAAGGGAAAATGTTCATGTAAGAAACACCTGGAAAGAGGTACAGATGAACTACTGGACCCCAAATGAATTTTTCAGAATATTATAATTGAGCAATGTACATTTATGACATATCAAATCTAGTAATTATGTAAGTGCCAAAGTTAGATCCTTCTGCATAAAAAGGGAGACTACAAGTGTTATATTTGTTTTATTTAAAAGTACTTGAGGAAATACATGTTCTTTGAATCAAATACAGAGAATGGGAGACTTCTGAGGAAGAGGTAAGTTACAGAAAGAAAATTCCAGTGTTTAGAATTCCCTGCTGTTACACAGATTCAAACTGGAGTAATGAGGTCATTTATTTTATCTTTCTTTAGTTTCTGTGCTTTGTGGATATGGTTTTTTATACATATTTGCACAGCACCTAATTGTAAGTGGATGCTTCTATAAAACAGTTCACAGTTAATAATGGATGTCTGAGGTGAGGCTAATGTAGAGAGAAGAAATTACAAACAACTCAAGCAGCTAATATGTTGACTATTAATTAACATGAATGATTCATTCAGTGTTGTAGCCAGACATAAAACCAGACTGAAAGATGAAAGAGCAATTTAGAAAAAGACTATAACTTACACAGTTATCAGCTGCAATATCTGAAACCTCAAATACTGGCCTAATTACAGCTCATCTGAAAGATATCAGGGCCTTATCCTGATACAGGGCCTTATCCTGATTAATACAGGGAGTATTAATAGAAATGACTTGCTTTTCAAAGCTAGTAAGCCCATCTGCAGGTCCTATATCAGCTCCCACCAGACATATATCTTTTTACACATAGGTGGTCTGTCATATGATGATTGACTCAATCTTGACAAGAAAAAGGATAGAAAAATTATCACTTTGTGCAGATATGACCACTTGTGACTTCAGCAGGTGAATCAGTACAGATTGCCCAACACCATCTTAATTGCAAAAGATAAGATTTTCCTCAGTTTTTTCATTTTCATAAGCAGCAGCCAACATGCTTATCCTTTCTGTTATTAACTAATCCCCTCACAGATTACAATTCCTGCCATATTTTGTCCATTGGGACCAGCCATAGGTAACACTAATATTCAGTGTCACTGAGGCTACTGAGCATTCCTTTGCATAGCAAAGTAGCGCTGAAAAGCACTTTGCTACTCGAATGCAGCTACTTGCAGCTAAGGTATTTCTTGTTCACAGCAAGCACATCACATTTCCACCCTTTTATTAAGGTGAGATGTATGTATGTAGGTGTGTTTAAAGGCAAATGAGAAACTATTCTGCCAGGATCTGGCACTCTGGATTATGAGCAGAAACAGTGATGAGCAGGTGGTTCAAAAACTAAGACTTCACCAAGCTTTAAAAAAAAACAAAAAGGTTTTTCCAAGGATTAAGATATTAACAAAATTATATAGGATGATAGTTTCTCAGACCATGGGAGGGACTAAGCCAATTCTGAAGTGGTCTCTACGATATTCAAATCCCCTCAAACCGTAATTTTGATATTTTTCCACCACAAAGGCTGGCCATTGACCATCTAACTGAGGTATTCAGTTCAGGTGTTTTAGCTGGTCATGAGGATTGTCTCTAAACTTGCTCATCTTGATTCTCATGCAAAGGAAAAAGATCTCTGTTCTTGCCTTTCAGAATTCATCTGAAATGAAAAGAAGGAGATACTGCTACACCAACTGGGGCCAATGTTTACTCACATTTATTTACAAAACAGATGCTTTCCAAAAATAAGGTACAAGAAGGAACACAAACACCTAGGTACAAGATCAGTCTGTAGGGTGTATTTTAAAATCACCTTTCAGTGCACCTGAATGTCACTGAAGCAGGAAAAAAAAAAAGAAATCAACAACTATAGCCTCACTTGAAAAGTAAAGAACTGGCAGATGTGGAATCTGAATATTATAACTACTAAGCAGAAACAGTAAGTCTCTCAGTGTGGGACACTTTTTTGTTTGTGTTAATTATATTAATTAGAATTAGAACTTCCACTACCCCAATTTCTTGCAGCTGTGTGGTGCTAGCTGCTATTGTTAGCAATCACAAAAAGTACTCCAACAGAGGGCACCAAGAAAATTACTTACAATCTGAACACCCACTCAATCCTGTCACATTGGAAAGACTGCAGACAGCATAACTAATAAAGTTATTGTGCTATTTTGAAAGAATAATAGCATGTTTGAAGAGACCACATTAACCCTGTTGTAAAGTATTGATTGCACTCTATAGTCAAGGAAATGAAACAGCAAAGACATAGTGTTTTAATTCTTTTCCTGTTTGCTCTTGCTAGTTTTACTCTTTTTCAATTTACACCTATATTTGAGAACACAGAGAATGTATCACCTATGGTTCACAAAGGCAGTTTTATTTTCATAGACACTTTTTCAGCAACTTGATGTTTCTAGGATTATAGTTCAATTCAAGCGAGTGGTTATGAATACCATTCACAAGAAATTCCCATCTAAAATTGCTTGAATCCTGTTTATCATGTTTCCTTCTCTGTAAAAATAAAAGTCAATTAAAATGTCAAAGTACGTCAGCTGATTGGTTCTGGACATTTCAGTTTAGACATGCTACCAAAAAAAGTATAATTATCACTTCAGTCTCTAAGAAAACACTCTAATTTCATATCAGTGCATTACAAACAAGCAAAGCAAGTAATGCCTTTTAAAACAATTTGCTATTGTTTTGAAAGCACATCTGCTTGCCTACCTCTAAAATACAATGCCTCAGTATAAAACTGTTGTAGATGAGGCTGAGGCAAATATTCAGGATAATTTTAAGGTTTAATGTTATCACAGGATTTAAAACACTGGTCTTCTCATTAAAATATTCAGATTCAATTACTACTACTTGATATTTTTAAACCTGATAAAAGCTAATTTCTCATTCTGAGCTAAACTGTGAATTTAAAGGCAAGAGGACAACTGAATTAGCAGTGAATGATGAACAATAAAAACACCATCTTTTATAAACATCAATACATAAAAATCAGTTATCACTCTGTCATATTGTAAATGAATATAATTTGTAATCAGCCTCTGAGGTGATTTCACATATATAAAATCTCTTCACCTCTTTTTTATCTCCTCAAATGGTTCTTTTAAGAGCATGATTCCTGTAATTGCATTTCCTTCCTTTTCTATGAGAGTATCTGTAAAGACATTTGGCATCTCATCAGCAAAAACAGCAGATGGAGAAAGGCCTTCCTACGTGCTCTGTCAAGGGAATTGCAAGTTTAGGTGAGGTTTTAATAGACATCAAGGATTTAGTGACATGCCAAAGATTGCATGCCTTCACTGTGCTTATTATTTGTGCCTTTCTCTTTTAATAGAAATGAAAACAATTACTGTGCAGAAAACATTTAGCTTCTCTCTGGGAGTATCATACCATATGGTATGGGGGATGTATAGCTGACAAAATGAATGTAAAAAATGAAGCACATACACTTCAGATGATGCTAGTTGAACTAAATTTATGCTTGAAATTTTAACCGAACTGATAGAAAAGTTTACAAATAGCAAAAAACTTCAAATAGCTAAAAGCACTTCAAATAAAACATTAAAATACTTGTTAGTGAGTTTGACTTTATTTAAAAATGGCCTTGGGGACCAAAGAACATTTAAACAGACAACTAAGTAAGCACTGTAATTATAAGAATGAAAATCAACAGAATTTTCCCAAATAACAGTCTTGTTATCACATGATAGCATACGAAATTGCAAACAGAGTACATACTTTTCTCAGTTACTGGGAAAAGAGATTTTCTTGATAAGACATGTTGTTCATAGATGAGGCATGAGGATGTACTGGCCATTCAAGGAGGGGAAAAAATATCCCCTTTTTACAGGAGAGAAAATTGACAGCTTAAATCCTTCATATTTCTCAGGGAGACATTAAAAAAATCTGTATCTGATTACTTAAACCCTCAGAAAATTTACCAAAAAAACCCCCAACTATCCTGAATTTTCATTTTCTGTGAGTAAATAAGTGTGCTCCCAGTAAGTTCGTTAGTGTTCTCAAAATCCTACAGGACATGAAGTCAGTGTCAAAATTCTCCATCAGGCATAGATGTGAAATGCTTGGGCTGATACAGATTCTGGAGCTGGATGAAAAGATTTTTTAAAGGGCCTTCAGCAGTCTAATCTCTTTCAATCTTTCATGGTATGAGTTCCCTCCTTGTCTTGTAGAATAGAAAGAATTTCTGACATGCTCTAGAATTCAGTGAGGAAATACAGAAATAAGAGAACTCAGCATTCACTGACATGGTGACAATATTCACATCATCGCAGCAAATGTTATTCGTAGAAAGTGGGAAAACAGAAAGGGAAAGAAGAACATTAAATAAGATTTTGGGACTTTGGGAATAGCATAGCATTGAAATATTAGTTACAGTGTTATGAAAGCACAGGGGAGTTGTACCAGGAACACTGCAGCTGCAGCAAGATCTGTTGAATCAGGTTTCAGACAGCTCAGTATCTGGGTGCACAGGGGAGAAACAAGAGCTATTAATTGCAATATTAATCATATATTGGCACTGAAGTATTGCAAGGAAGCATGTCGCTGCATGTCCAAGACCAAATGTCAGTAATTTCTGCAACTGCTGAATTCCTTACGCCAAACTGCTACAGAACTGATATTCAGGGGGGGGGGGGGGGGGAGGCGGGGGGGAAATAAAGGTATATTTGAATTGGGCTGCCTGAGCAGATCCCTGACCAAAATTCACAACAGTCACATAATTTTATACTCATTTTCAGAGTACTAAACACCAGGCATAGGTCACAAAGAAAGATCTTGAGGAGTTTCTCTGGTAATCCTTCCTATGCATGTTTTTTTTCTGATTTCTCCTTATCTTTGATCACAAGATTAGTCCAGTCTTGATGTCATCCTCTCCTTCACCAATATCTTCTGTCCAAAGACAGCTGCATGCCCGGCCAATGTGATCCTTTTACTGCCCCCACCCCAATAAATGATGATGTCATTTTTGCATCCTTGAGCCAGGAATGTGCTACGAAACCAATAATTTATATTTCTGGTGCATCACTTCCCAAAATGGTACTAAAGCATTTTACCATTTACAAACCTCCTAATCTACACCTTCGAAAATCTTTCGCAATTATCAGTGTGCAAATAACACACTCGCATGTTCAGGGTGCTCTACCCACTACTCCTGAATTCACTGAATTTTATATCCGTGCATGGAGTCACAAAAATCTCGTGGTACATCCCCATCTGTTTCAGAGAGGCACCAAAGCACAGAAATGAATATGATCAGTCCCATGTATCATCAGCCAAGATTACTTTCCCCATAAAAACAAATGCAGAAAAATAACCTCGTCTTTTCCTTTCAAACAAGGGGCACTAAGAGTAGCTGAAAGGTGTTTGGATACAAGACATTAAGGCATTTGTCTGTGAAATCCAGTTCAAATTCAGACCAGAAAGCTGATGTTCTCTGACACCCAGATCACAGAAACTGCCACTGCTGTGGTGGGTAGCTTTGGCAAAGACAAAGGCTTGCATAACCTGAATAACTAAAACAACCTTTAGCGTCCTGGGTATTTGCCTGGCCATGCAGTGTAGGGCTGAAATACATTGGTAAGATATCTCATGGAAAGTTGCATTTTTGTTAGTTGCGCTGTGTCTGTACTGGGGATAAACAGAGGGCTTTCCGTCTCCCAGGGCTGTCAATCTGTCATCTTACACAGAGAGAGAGAACAGGTTTTGCCTTTTAAAAGAAAGAACACTGTGAACAGAAACTCATCATTAATCAAGGCTTATTTCTCCATGTGAGGAAAAAAAAGCAAAGTCAAGTCACCATCTCCACATTTGGAACTCTATTCCATTTCACAAGCTGTGGATAGAGAATATAAAGTAGAACAAGAAAGTTTGTCCTTAGAGAGAGGAAAAAGAAACACTTAGGTCTCTGTGTGGGATATGCTGGTCTGTGGAAGTTGAATAAACTTGTACAATGCAGGATGCATGACTCACAGGGCTTGATGGAGGAGCACTGTATGCTATCCATCAAACATTTGCTTCAAGACAATCCTTGAAACTTTGAACACAGCAGGATGAGAAGATCACAAACCTCCCTGTAAACCCTGCATGCTGCTAGGCACTCTACCTGCCTTATAGCAACAGTGGTTATAAAAAACCCTCCATGTGCTAACCTGAAATAAATTAATGAGACTGCTTATAATTTATGACCGGATAGGTAGGCTTCCACTTTGTGATCCCAAAGACTTGTTGGAGTACTCACTGTAAGCATAAGCCAACAGAATAAACTACCTCCTCCTGGTGTTAAAAATGCAGATTTCATTATAAATCAGGCATGACTCAAATCCCTGACAGTTGATAATTAAAAAATTACAGTAAAAAATAATTTTAACTTAAGTGCTTGCTAACAATTTATTCTTAATAATTTTATTACTGACAAGTCTCTCTGAGATCTATAGTATATAGATAAAACAGTAATTAGTGTAGGCAAAAGCAAAGACTAATTTAGAGAGATATTAGCAAGAGCAATTTTTGGAACTTAAAGGCTGAAACATTTTCAAAATTAAGTTGATTAGTCATTGAAATCTATTACAAGGCAAAGTGTTGGTTAAAGACTTAGACGCTACAAAAAACAAAGACTGAAATCTTCTTCAGGCATTTAATTTAGCTGAACACAAGTGCGGTCATTTAAAAGAGGGTATCATTGCATGACACTACTACTGAAGGTTTTACATATAAAGCACTCAAATGATCTATTCTAGTAGCCTTAAAAGCTAGATTTTGAAATCTCAACAATTTTTACCATTTTGAGTGATTTGATATATACTTTTCCACATAGTATGAAAATACCCTCAGGAAGGATGCAGGGGAAAGCAGGGAGTCAGGGCAGAGAGTTATGAGGTCTGGCCCCATCTAGCAAACTATTATCATCAGGCATGATGAATGAGGCTCTGATTTCAGTGGGACTGTTCACAGTGCCACGTGGAGAACTTCTGTTGCTGGACAGAGCTCTTATTGATTATGTAACAACCAAATAACCAGACCTGAAGCTCTATAAAATCTGAGTGCATTGGAAAATAGAGGGAACATATTTTCTCTAATCTTTATATGTGTAGATGTAACTTGTAACCTTAAAAGAAAAAATGTAGGCAGAAGTGAGATTTTAAGCAGACTATGCTCCTTAATAAATGAAATATTTAGCACTCTGGAATTAACAATTCTAATCATAAATGCCAGGCAACCACTTTTGAACTGCTACCATAGCTAATTACTCCGGTGGGAAAGGAAACAGCAGAAAGGGCATTTCAGCTGTGCAAGGACAGGTTCTCTCTGAATTTATATTTTGTCCAAATAAAACCTGAAGTTAGATAGAGTTCATGGGAATATTAACCCTTCCTTTTTAGGAACTGAAGTGTTTCTCATAATTGTAGTTTTCTTCCTCCTGAATAAGCTAGTGATTTTCTCAAAGACTAACATAACTTATATTTATACTTTTCTTTTTTTACTTTATCACTGTCTATTATCTCCTCTGGGAAAATGATTTAATGATATTGTTGTCTTAGAGATGTTATAACTAGTGCTATCATTATAGTGGTGCCACATGGTGAGTACTCATTAAGTGCTGGCACTCAGATGGGCACTAGAAAAGGCGTAAACAATGAGTTACCTCCTCTCACTGGGACACCAAATGAAACAAACATGCCCAATTATTGTGAACAGGACCTAAGATACATTATGGCATTTCCTGGAGACAGGAGTATTCCTGACTGAGAAAACCTGAAGATCAGGTCCACTGGAAGTTACTATGAAACATTTTTTTGGGCTCAGATTCATTCACAATACCTCCTTTGGGGTGTCTGAGACTAAGAGAGAGCCCTGCTTGCATTTGGAATATGAGCAGCCAAGAGCAGGGAGGAATAGACTAGAATGTGGAGAAAACCAGACTGAAATCCTACAGATTGCCTCAGGTCTCCTGGACCAGTTATGAGTTAGGAAGATAATAAGCCATCCAAAACCAAGCTGAAGGTGAAAAATGGCCAAGCCTTCATACAGAAACCCCACCTTGTAAATTGCATCAATGTTACTACTGTCATCAGTACTATAAGTATGACAGATTCCTGTTTGTATCCTAAATGTCCCTGCCTAAAAGAGAAGGCAGTTCAAGAACAGGATGGGATAATGCAGAGTGCAATAGTAAAATGTCTTGATTTGCTTGTTGTACCTGGAGAAATCACCTTCTTGTAGGCCAGAGGAAGATCCATATGCACATTTCAATCTGCAAGTATTGCTGAGAACCTGATGACTGTGGTTTGTTTGAGGGAAGGGGCATCTGGAAGGAGTTAAGGAAAACAAAGGATGTGGGCTTATTTACAGCACATAAAAGGATGGTAATGTACATTGTATTTGTCACAGATGAGGAAGGTTGACATTGCATTTGCCATAGGTATTCTTGAACTGTTCTACTGTCCTCTAGTCTGTCATTGCTGAGATAAAACAGACAGTAATACAACTCAGCTGAGTAAGTAAAAGCCATGATGATAAAGAAACATCCCAGCACAGACAGGAAAAAAACCTCCCAAGCTCATCACAACGTCTTCCAGATTATTCCACATAAAATGTAAATTCATTTTCCTTTGATCTTTATTGAAAGGAAGTGAATTTCAGAATCTGGTGGAGATACATTTTTAAAACTAAAATAGACTATTGGGCCAGGTAAAATAATTCTCTCACATAAATGCCTGAATGAACATTTTTTTTCAAGATACTACAAATTCTATAACAAGCTTCCAGGTAAACCCCATTAATTCTGTTCTACAAAGTTTTTACTTTTCAACACTCTCCAGACTCAAATAAAATTATTATTAAATGTATTACAGTATCCTGTTTCAGGTAGCATTGTCTTCCACAATACTTTTCTCTCCAACTTTTCTGATTTGTTCCTATGAAGCTATTCTAGAGAGGAAGAAATCTTCCAGGTATTACACAACTGAAACGGGATATAAGAAATGTAAGTTTTAAATATAGAACTAAGAAAAAAAAAAAAAAAAAGAGAAGAATAGAACAACTTTACATGCAGCTTCAACATCCTGACATACAGTAATTCAGAGTGAGTCACTTTCCATCCAGCAAAGAGAAAGTATGGTAATTCAACTGCTGATAAACTCTCTGGGCAGAAGGTAGCCTACTTTGGATAAGATATATACACATTTATTCTTGGAGTAGGTAGCCTTTTCCATTTTAGTAACTTATTTTAAAAACTGAGAATTGAAAACTTCAGTTCTAAAATGAAAGGAAAATGAATTAGAAACTTAAGGCTTTATGGTAGGTATATGAAAGTCACACTGAAATTTTGGAGCTAAAGTACACAAAACTGAGGTAGTAATATTCTAAGAACATCCAAAATATAGCTGTCAGACCTCAGAGACAAAGTCTTTATGAGCTTGTAAGACTTATCTGATGAGACTTTCCACTTTTGAAGAGAAGGTTAGTAGCAGATTTATGAAAGACTGTTCTAATAGAGAAAGCTTTTGTGGAGTGACATGAGCAATCAGTATACCAGACGTCAGTTATGACTTGTGAGTCTCCTGAGTATGTATTAATGTGTCTTGATTAATTTCCCTTGAGGATGAAATCTTCCTGAACTACAGACAAGATGGCAACCATGATTATTTTAGCAATTGTCGCTACAAGAGTATTTTCAGAGCTTTAACAATTCCACAGGTTTATATTAGATTAAGGAATAATTCAGTATCTATTCCTCCTTCTTTGAGGGGTCAAATATCCCTACTCCAACTGACAAATTTACATCATAAGCTGAAGAAGAGCGGGCTATATTTTGTTTAGCATCTTTCCCTGCCCAGGTCTCCTTTTCGCTCTGGGTAATATCAGAAAACCTCTGCCAGGTATGAACTTTCCTTTTCTGGTGGGCTGTCACTGATCAGCAGTATAGCCACAGATATGAAGTGCTTATAGCTGGGACCCAGTTTTGCTTTCAGTTGGAAGCCAGTGAGATTGCAAAAATAAATGTGAGTATAGTCCTGGACTTAAAATATCTTTAATCATATTCCTGTTCCCTTGAGTATGGACTGACTGATTGCAGATTCCAATTTTTATTCCTGGCTATCATTAAAATTTGTGAGAGTAAGGTTGAATCGTATACTGTGCTTCTTCAGCCTCTTTATTATTCAAATCATAGACATCTCTTGGTTAACAGGAAGAACCTGAATACATTCCTTTATAATAAATGTGCCAGAGCATTGGCTAATGTTTTTTATATTGTCACTTACTCATGTTTGTTTACGCTCAGGGTAGTTTTCTTTAGACCATTTTATATTCAAGCTGACTTCTCAACACCCTCATACGTTTCAATTTCCACTTAACAAAGAGAGGTGGAAACAAAAAATTTGGATCTCACAGAAGTTTGGAAGGCACCAGACTAATTGCTCTCCTCCAAGCAAAGCCTAGCTAGGTAGGTAACGGGTTTTACAGTAATCTGTATAGGACATTTATGCCTGGATAAGCCAAGCAAAGTCACTATCTATCCTATCAGACCTGCTCAACACTACAGAGTTCTGCACTGCTTAAAAGTCATTTGTGATTGATAAACTTTATTTATTTCACTTCAAGATCTTCTGGTATAAGTCTTCTTTCAGATAAGAGTTCGACAATGTGTGCTGTTGAGGATCTAATGGTAATCTCAAGAACGGTACATCCATTAAGGGAAGGAAGATTGAATTCTCAATTTATTGTACTTCTAAATAATTAATTTGCCTCCAAGCCCCCCTAATAAATTGATCACTGAATGTAGCACAACTGGACATAGCAGCACTGTGAGAGGTCTTGAGGCTACTTGTATGTCATTACTCTCCCTAGATAAATCACACCATTCAAATGAAGTCGTTGAATTTTTTTCAGTAAAGGGGCCCATGGTTTGACATTTACAAATGGATTTCAGATGTCTCTTTCGATGAGATGTCTCCTCTACAACCTGCAAATCTCTTAAACTTTGGAGGGAAAAATATCCTGGAAAAAGAGATATCATAGAATCATAGAAAGAATCTTAAAGATCATCCATTTCCAACCCCCCTATCATGGGTAGGGATGCCATGCACCAGACCAGGTTGATCAGGGTCCCATCCATCCCAGCCTTGAACACTTTCAGGGATGGGTCATCCACAGTTTCTCTGGGCAACCTGTTCCAATGCCTCACCAGTGCCATAGTAAAGAATCTCTTCCTAATATCTAATTTAAACCTACTTTCTTTCAATTTGAAGCCATTTCCCCTGTCCTGTCACTACATGTTCTTGTAAGTAGTCTCTCTTCATCTTTCATGTGTACTCTCCTCTAGTAATGGAAGGCCACAATCAGGTCACTTCAAAGCCTTCTCTTTTCCAGGCTGAACAATCCCAATTTTCTTAGCCTGTCCTCTTAGGAGAGGTTCTCCATCCCTCTAAACATCTTGGTGTCCCTTCTCTGGCCTTGCTCTAACAGGTCCACATCTTTCCTCTGCTGGTGCCCCAGAGCTGGATGCAACACTGCAGGTGGGGTCTCACCAGAGCAGAGCAGAGGGACAGGATCCCTTCCCTGGCCCTACTGGCCACACTGCTTTGGATGTGGCTCTGTGGGCTGCAGGCACATGTTTCTGGGTTATGAACATCCTCTCATCCACCAGCACCCACAAAATTATATTTAAGTGTTTCAAGGCCTATCACTTGACAATTCACAAACTGCATGCTCTTTAAAGGTTCTCAAGACAAAATTACCCAGTTCTGCATTTATTTTTATGTACAAAATATCTCCTTGTTTCTTGTGCTAATCACAACATGCTAAGCCTGGGTTAAAGGTGGATGAAAAGTGCAACTTTATTTTGCATCTTGGTGATTTTATTTCTTTAATCCTTTAAGTTTTTACAAATATTTTACTCACAGAATTTTAAATGTGCTTGTTTCATCAATTAAGCTAAAAGTATATGCAGGTTTACCTAATAAGGAAACAGAGCAATTCTGTGTGATTTAGCCTTCTGATCACAGACAACTATTTAGCCCCAAAAACTGCTGCTAAAATGATAGCTCTAGGAAACTTATCTATATATTTTCCTTTTTATTCATTTTCCTATCAACTTCTTGTTTTCACTGCATCAGGTTAACACCTACAAGACCTCATCCAACTTAACCATTCTCTACTGTTGGATCTCTGTCTACTGCACTTCAGTGACAACAAATGCTCTAAGGCCATCTGTCCATTTTTCTTCACGGATCCTCACGGATCATTGCAGGGCACATTGAGTGTCTTTTTGGAACTGTTCCAAGACCTGAGCGAACAACTTCAACTGAGTTCAAGCTCAGCTTTAGAGTTGAGAACTTTAAAGCTCTACATGCTTTCAAACCACTGCAAGCAGCAGGTACAGATACAATAATCTAAAAAAAAAAAAAATTGGGCTATCAGTACAGCAGTGCAATGCACTTTTGCAAGTTCTCAGAAACTTCTGAAGTATTTTTGGTGTCTTCCCCAGTGGCACAAAATGATGTTTTCTTCTACGCTTCTAATGAGGAATATGAGCAAGGAGCTGTGATGAATGGCATGGGGGTAGAAGTTGACTGGTAAAAGGTTTATAGGTAGTGTGGAAAGGTACACTTGCTTAAGCACATGCACACAAAAAACCCCATGTAGCAAGAACTTGTTTAAAACGGTTCTGAGGAATTTAATGAATCACTCAAATATTCTGGGTTTCAGCTATTGGCTGTCTCCCACAGACCAGCTCTCCATGTCCCTCGCTTTAGCCAAATAGAGTCTTATTAAAACAGAGACTTTTACAGAACTGTTTCTTTGCTATTTAGAAAAACTCAGGGACCGCTTTCTTTGTGGGCTGGACCCTGGCATGAGGAATGCACAGTACAATGCAATTTTGAAGGGATGGTAAAACAGTAAAATTCAGTAAAACAATTTATTTCAGAACAAGACCATGTCTCACTCCTTCTTGAAGGCTATTCCCATGCTATATTTCAGTTGTCAACTATTTTGTCTGCTCAAAGAAAAAATAAGGCAGTATTTGGTCAATAACAGGAAATGTGCTCTTTCTAAAAAATCACAGGCGATTTTATCAAAATTGCAGCAATGGCAAGCAGACCCAGCTAATATCCTATTTCTAGATAGATGGTGGAATATTCTACCCGGAAAGGTGGACATTGCTGAGAATAGTGGTCAAGTGAGAATGGGAGGCTCAGGATTGGAAATTACAGAATTATACAGTAGAATAATAGAGTCATTAAGGTTGGAAAAGGCTTCAAAGTTGACTTAACCCACTCCTTGGGAGAACAAAATGCCACACAGTAATCTCTATAGTCACACAAGCGTGATGGAAGGGGGCTGAAGAATGTGAGCAACAGCTACAGAGATACCCTGTCACTGGGCAGTTCACCTGTAACATGTCCTGGTCTCACCACAACTATCTGGGTGAATACCTGGTGTGGTACCTCTAATTGGAAGGTATTATTCAGGTCCACCTGTGCACACACAATATACTTCAGTGAATCCCCATCCTTTTTAGACCCTCTGGCTGCACCACATTTTCTTCCAAAAAGCAGCTGTGTGAGGGGAGGCTATTGAAATCTGTCAGAAAGTCTCTCAACATTGTCTCTTCCTCTTCAGTCCACGTGTTCATGGTTTCTTAAGACAAAAATGTTGGCTGCTGATTTCCTGGGAAATTAGCATGGCTCTCAAAAAGCCTCTGTGAGTATTAGGCTTTAAAATAACACATTTAATTGAAATTTGAAGTATATTTCATAGAGATATTCTTTTCAGGAGTCAAAATACAATGAAACCCCTGCCATGGGCATTTTAGGATAACACCAAGAAAACCTCAATCAATATCATTCCCAATATTCTTTAGGATCTCCAACCTCGAAGAGCCAGAACTTCAAGGCCTTGGATCTTGCTAAGGCTCACAAAATAAATGAGCAGATTTTCTCAAAGGGAGCAAATGTGCAGAGGGGTGGAAAGCTGGATGGAAGCAGCAGGATAATGAGAATACTTGACTATCTTTTTCTGAAAAATTTCATTTAAATCTCTCCAAATCCCTGTGTGCTCTAGTAGAATTGTTAAAGGTTCTCAAAAAAGAAAAGAAAGAAGAGGTTTTTCTGGTTAGGAATATGTAATTTACTATAACGTAGCTAGACTTTACATACTGTTCAAATGCCATAGGAAAATACAATTTAGAGTGCATTCTACCATATAACACTGAAACACTGTTTATTTAAGATATTTTACTGTGAGATGATACATTGTGCTAGACATCAGTCAGTCATTATAGATATAATAGTGATAGCCTGTGTTAAAAATATGTTGTGATGACTTAGCAACACCCAAAAGTATAACAGCAAAATTTTAACAGGGAATGCATGGAGGGTAGAGGCATCTATTAGAGTTTCAGAACCAGTTTCTTGAAATTGACAGAGATTTATTTGGCACTTTATTTAGATGCTGTAATTATTAAGATAAAGACTGTACCTTCCTTAAGTTCCAAATAGCCCTCAGGCTGGAGGGAAAGAAGTTACTGTGGGGTGTCTCCATTTCCTACTATTTTATTAGACTTGCATTTAGCATACAGGCTGTTAGCTCAGACACATTTTTAAAGACATGCGACAGGTAATATAGATTTGCTTGCTCTTAATTGAAAATGTGAAAACTGTAAAACATTTAGATCTCTAAAAATGAAAAAGCTGCAGTAAAAATAAATCCATTCATGTCATATAGCATAAAAAATACCTCAAACCTGAAGTGTAAGTATTTGTCAGGATGCCAAGTATGGTAGAAGGACACATAGAGTGAACTACACATAATAGTTCAACAGATGCACGCACACCTGAGGGAAAAGTGGAGTCACATGCACACCTCACCCCTATCTCTCAAGCCTGAACTCTCTAGTCAAGGAAATAGTAGCAATCAAAATCCTTTTCATTGCTTTTTAATAGCAACAGAATAATGGGAAAAGATGAGATCTCAAGAGACTCCTACTGGAACATATGTAAGCTGTCTGGATAAAGCCCAGGTGATTGTACATCATCAGTGGGATCCATCACCTCAGAGCAATGAAATAAGCAGCAACCTGGAGCTGCACATTCACTGCCACCTACCAACCTCTCCCCCACTCCAGACGTGGCAATCTGCAGTGCTGACCACTGAAGATAGCTCCAAGCCTCTGATGGAGGTAAAAGGGAAGGAGACACCAATCTTCCTCTCCTCTGCCCTCCCAAACAACTCACGAGTTATTTGGCTTGAATTCACTTTTACTGTGTTAGTTTTTATAGCTCCCAGCATGAAGGCAGGCATTAGATACCCACATACTCCCTCACACCAATATAACTTGGTACATCTTTTTCATTAGCAACAGAAATGGTGATGTATCCTCAGGCATCAGAAACTGGGCTGGCACACTTCTTTCTTTCACCTTGCCCAGAAAAATTTCCCATCTGCTACATGGCCCATCCTTCCTGAAATACTGGGTGTCATGAGATCATCTCACACAGCTCCCATTCTTTTTGAAGTTCAAACAAAGAGCCAGTGTTCACTGAAGCACATCATTTTACAGTTCAAGGTAAGCATGCAAGAGGGTTTTCAGCCACTCCACCCAAATGAAGGACAGGGTTTTCCAGGTGTAGATTTTTTTTAGTGTTGGGTGTGTGTGAACTACATGGAATTTTGTAAAACACGTTATGGTTCACTTTTTTTTTTTTTTTTTTTTTCTGTGAAAACCTGAGGGCTTGTGGGGCTTAAAGGTAAACCTATCAATTGCCAGACAACGGCTGGAAAGGATTTTGAATCACAGCAAACCTTTGATGAACCTGGATTGAATTTCGAATTTGCAATAAAACCTGTGAGTTTCCAGTGGTTTCAGGTTCAGTTGTAATCATTATACAACATCTCTGATTACAAGTTGCCAAGCGAAAAAGAAAATCTAATAAAAAATAAGTTCAAATAATTGGACGAAATTATGTTTATTTAAACATTAATTCCAGCACTGATGACTTTATCTGTTATTCCAAATACTTTCTCGAGTTCTAAGCTCTGGAAGACTAAAGACCTGCAGGAAACAGAGAACGAGGCCTTTATTATAGGGCATACCTGGGGTCGGGATCGAGAAAGAGTATCCTTTGTCACAACCCACGGGTGTCAGAGACGCACACAGCCGCACACAGACCTGTCTGAAAGGTCAGATAATGATCACGCGTGAATGGTAGCATAATGGCAATACTGTTTATTACCATTCCGGTCGAGAACAATGAGCCTTTACTGGCATTAGGAGCCAGACAAGTGTTGCCAAAGAAAGCAAAAACACGAACCCTGACTCGAGGATACAGCCGGGCTGTTTGATGTGCGCTGATAATACCACGCTCGTCACCCGATCTATACCGCGTTTCCAAGAGCGGGATGAGCCAACAGAAGCCACACGAGGCGTGGGGACCTTCCCCCGAAACCAGTGCCCGAGACCCGCCGCCCCCGGCCGCGCTCCCTGCCCCGACCTCCCGCCCCGCCAGCTCAGCCGGCTCCCCTTCCCTTCCGCCCCTCTCCTCCTTCTCCTCCAGAAGCAGCAGGTTTCCCTCGGCGGGAGGTTGAGAGCAGGGGGCTCGCACAGCCGCCCGTAGCAGCTCCTGTGCCGCGCCGAGCCGAACCGAGACGAGGCTAGCCGAGCCGAGCCGCACCGAGCCAGGCTGTGCCGTGCCGGAGA
>JAHLSL010000017.1:6024611-6049696 GCA_025920805.1 Petroica traversi
GGGGCACTGGGGATTCGTGTGCCGGACCGTCACCCCCACCTGCCCCGCTCGAGTTTGTGAAGTGCCCTTCGTTTGCTCGGGGTGAAGCTTTATCATGAACATGCTCTTATTGTTTGCCGCGTCAAGTATTGCGCGAAGGACTAACTGACTGGCTGAAATAGACCTAAGGCTCTTGTTTTTCTTTCTTCCCTCCTCCCCCTCTTTTGAATAGTACTAGCTAATGCATTGGGTGCATCAGTTGGACAGGCATTTGAGATCTTTATCATAGGATACTGGTTTGAAAACTGCCATTAATAAATGTAGCTACACTCTTGAGACTTAAAAGGACTGATGTGTAGTCAGGGGGCTTTTCTTCTTTTCCTCCTGGTCCTCCTGTAAATTAGTCTTTAATTAAGACACTTGAAATACCATCGATTAAGAAATAAGCTGAAACAGTGTCTGAACAGATTACGTCCATCCTTGTGTGTCTGACTTTGGTGTGTATAATTTAATGTCTCTGTATCAGAATTGTAAAATTACATAAGCACCTACGAGATCTTTACCAGGGGAAGGGAAATGTACTGTATACACAGCTGATATGTTGTAGGAACAGCTAAAATAAAATATTCCCAAGTGTAATATCTTTTCACTCAAAACCACAGTTAAGTCAGACCAGTGATTTTTGCTTTTCTCTTAACTCATCAGACTAATGTTAACACCAAAGATAACACTTACGTAAAGACTTTTTTATAAGCTTGTTCACTGGTGTAAGGAGAGTAGGAAGCTCTGATAACTTATATGGTCTGTGGTATTTTATGCTGAAAATGTGGCATGCAGCCCATTTTGGAATTGCAAGTACAAGCAGTCAGGTTGGTACTGTGGGGTATGTGTTAGGTAAGTGGAAAAGAATGTTCAATATCCTTCTGACCAGAAAGGTGAAGCTTGTCAAGGAGTTGAACAATTGTATCTAGGAAACTCAAGATTAATTTTTGTGTGTGTGTGTATAGCATGTCAGCAGCTAGAGGCTTTAGTTTCTCTTGCCAAGTATCAAGAATACTGATGTATTGCACCAGTCAGAGGTTTGTTAATCGGAGACACTGAGACTTTTTGAAGGTTTAGTGAAACAGTTGTTAGTAGCTGGTTCTGTCATTGTACTTGGTTTGAGGTATGGTTCTTGGGCTCTCATTAAGTACGTTTGGATATCCACAAGTAGAGCTATGCCCTACTGAATTTGATAACTGCCACAAACTTTGTTTCTCTACTTATTCTAAGCCAGTCCCAGGTGTGTGTGTATGATTTTGTTGATGAGACTTCTTTATCCTGGTGTTAGTGGATGCACACACAAAGGTGTGAGTTTGCATGACCCAGTGAGAGCCTTTCTGTAGCCTACATTGAGAAGTTTCTCTATTTGGTGCACACTGAATCATACGTGTTATACCTGGTCGTCTCTTTTGTTTGACATGAGTTCTGTTTTGCAATCATCTTTCTTTGACTGCCTTCCACCATTCTCACCATAATACAACAGCCTGTACTCTTCCAAGTTTAACTAAACCTAGCTAATTCTCAGCTTTCTTTTTATTAATATCCTTCTTGTCTGAATTACAAGAATTGAAAACTGTTAATTTTCCTTTGTCATTAATGAAGATATTAAGTCAGTCTGGACCTTTCACAAATCTCTCTCTCATTGTAATTTGATTTTTATTTCCTTTTTATGATGCTCTGTACTACTCCTGAACATCAACGATAGCAAGATCCAGAATTCTTCATAAAATTCTTCATAAAAACTTTGGCATATTTATTAATGGTCTAATCGAATTACAGAATTTGATTTTTTTGAAATTCGGCCTTCTTTGGGAACTGCATTTGATAGTTTGCCGTCTGCTCTTCCTTCTAATGTATTCTGTGAAAGCAAATGAGGAGCTGCAGAAACTTAGGAAAAAGAACAAGATACATTTTGTATTTTGTTGCTGTCTTAGAAATTGTGCTTGTATATATTCTCCGCCCCCCTCACATATAATTGAGACATTGTATCTTTTGTTTTTCTCCCCGGATTTCAAATGAAAAAAACCCAAGCAAACAAAACCCCAAGCAGCTTCTCTCTGCCCTCCTCCCCCGCCCCCTTCCCCCCAACACAGCCATAATCCGCAGTGTAATGTTTTCTGGTCTCTGTAGATTGTTTCTTTACACCGCTGCTTTCCATGACCCTTCAACTTGGGTGCATGCCTGTCAGAATCTAGGCCAAAATGTTTTGGCAGTGTGCTCTCTGTTGAAGTCTAGCTATTCCTTATATAGCACCTCCTTTCATCTGCAACTCCTACAGTTCGATAAAGAACGAGTTCAGCTTGTTTTCACAACTCAATCACTTTAAACTTATATTTTTAAAATTTTTATTTTTAGCATTTTGCATATTTTCAAATTTGAAGAAAAAAGGAATATTTAAAAAAAAATTAAGAATGCTGCTGCTTGTCAACTTGATTGACATTTGCATTGCACAGCCTCTGATGGTGTCTGTGCAAGTGTGTGGGGTTTTTAATTACTTAATAAAAGATTTGAGGATAAAATTTCTAGATGCATCAGCTTACCTGAAGTTATTTAATTGTGATATTTTAGACCATAGGGATAGTTAGCATAAAAAAACTGTATGTTTTATGAGTTCAAATCATTTATCAGAATAGTTATTCCTTAGACTTTAATGTGTGAAGTAGTTAGTGTCACAAATTAACACGCAAGGGCAAATATTTCTAAGTTAATCTTTTCCCCTTCCCTTGTTAAAATAGTTATAGTCTATTTGGGGGATTGAATCTAACTCAGAAATTTGATACAATAAAGTAGAAGATATTATTTCTTTTATTTTTTTTCCCCATTAAATATACTTAGGGAGAAATATACAAAAATTGTAACCAGCATATCTATTGTTTTTAATCACGTAGTAGAAGAAACTGAGAGCTCTTCAAAAATGTTTTAAAGTACTTTAAAGTAATTAAAGTCAAATTAGCTCTTTGCTGCCAGAACAGCAAGAAATGCTTCAGTCATATTTTACCTTGAATGTGCTATAATTTGCATATATGTGAGATATATAGGAGACATTGGTGCAGGCAGACATTCAAGTATAAGAGACTTATCAATAGCTTTTTTATTTCCTATCAAGCTGTTAAAATGTATTAACAAATTACATGGAAAATAAATTAAGTTAGAAGTGAAATTATTTTCTTGCTTTCATCACCTCCTTCTCAAATATTTTATTCTCTTTTATATTTTTAGCATCTTCCATGACACTGTTGGTTCACAGATCACTTGTCTATCTGTGTTTTCAGGTGCCATATTACACTTACTCAGTGGATATAAATTTTCTAATTAGAACTTAACTAACTCATGCAAAATTGAAAGCACCCAGAACACAATGACCCCCGAAGTCCTCATTAGTCCCTTTTGTCTGAGAAATCACAGTAGTGCTTGATTAGTGTGGTAGTGATATACTCAGTGCACCTTAAAACAAGGAAGATGTCTCTGATGGTGGGCACCTGGGGAGAGGGAATTTTGCCGAAGTAAGTGACTTCCTCTGAGTACTGTCTATCCACAGTGGCAAAGTGTTGGTATTTTATACTTTGTAACCATGATGGTGCCTAATGACATTTTCAGCCTATATTGCTTTTAGCACTTGCCTTGCTCTGTGGTAAGGAGTCTGTAAGTTGTGTGGAAAAAGCTATGGTCCTTTGTTTTTTGAAATAACTAGTTGTATTTTATATATCTTAGCTCTTGTGTTAAAAGACGAATAATGATTTCTCCCATTTTACTTCCTTCATGCCACATAGGGTTTTTCCACTCAATCTCAACTACTCCTAGTCAGAAAAATCCAGTTGTAGCCACCTTCTGTGAAGCTACCAAGCTACTATCTTCTTTTTATCCTTTTTCAGCCTTCTCTTTCTGTTCCAGTTCTACATTGCTCAGAGCATCCATGAGACAGCTGCCTGATGGATTTATATAGCGCTTAATAATGATTTCTGTTCTGTTCCCTATCCGTAGTGTGATCATTCCTGTCATTTGCTTAGCTTTTTTGACCATTTGTCTCACTCCTGGTTGTGAGCTGACACTTTTATGGAACTATTTCATTACTGAAGAGCTGAGATATTACATTAAATGATGGTCTGTGGGGTGGTTGTGCCAGTGGGCAGCAGGGCTCTTGTGAAGGAGAGAGTCTTTAACCAGTCCTTTTGGAGGAAGGAGAGGTTTTAAGCAAGGCTCTTGAAGGACCTGTGATCTCATGTTGGATGTTTGGGAAAGTTTAATGCTTACCACTAGTTTGTCTTTTTCTCTTTCTCGATATGCTCTTGTGATCATATCAAGTGAGTTAAAAAGAATTTATTCTGTTACATGTAAAGATTGTCAATATTTGGATTAACATGCCTCTGCATGCACTGCTGTAGCATTGTTTCTTGTCCTGGAGTCTTTATGATGTCTTTGTATGATCTCTATCTGGTAGTCCTCTAGGTCATCTCACCTCTCAGGAGCTGGTGTCAGGATGCTGACTGAGTGTGGTGAAATCTGTTCTGGTGAAATCTCTACTCTTCCTTTTGCGACACACATCCTGCTGAATGTGTAATAGGAAACTTCCAAAAAAATTACTTCAGTTCTGTTAACTGAGTCAATTTGGACATATTTTATGTTTTCAGGTGCTGATGGAATCTCATCTGTCATAGCTTATCATTATCATGAAAAGAAGCCTTTGTAGTGCTGCTCCCAGAAGTGTGTGCTCTGACTTGGAGCTTGATTTGCAATCTGCCTATGGTATTCAGCTAATTTAAATTACTGCTGCCACAGAGGGGGGCATTTCTATCACTTGAGTGGCTCTCCAGTCTCTGCCTGTGCTAGGTTTGACCACTAAGTGGCCTGTGGGTGATTTGATTTAGCTTTGTGTGAACCTCCTTGAAGGGAAGTTGGGGCTTGGGATCAGTTTCCTATTAGCTCACTGGCAGATGTGTCACCACCTAAACCTGATATATGGGAGGATGATGGCTGCTGGTGGGAAGGCTCGATTTCACAGCTGTGAGCCCAGTGCAGCTCATGTGAGGTGAACCTGGCACTGTTCAGTCACACTGGATCTGTGTTCTGCTCACTGTGCCAGCACTTCATCCACCCAAGGAAGTGCAAAGAGCAGGCAGGAGGACATGGATTGAGGTGGGAAGAGAGGCCTGGTGCTCTCTCTGCAGATGGAAGGGTTGGGCTGGGTGAAGGAGCTTGAGGCTGAGTTCTGACTGACTGAACACCAACTGATGACAATGTTATGCTAGCGTTTCTGACATGCAACTTTGAGTAAACTGGGCTTGAATGTGTTCTTTTAGTATAATAGATAGCTAAAGCATTTATTATATAATTGTATAAACAAGGCGTGGCCTATTCATAGCACTTAGTAGAGAGGAATTGTGATGTCAAGCAATAGAGGACTTGGTGGAGGTGACACCTAGATACAAGGCTAGAATTAGAGGATTTGGTGACACCCAGTTTGGGGCACAATAGGAACTGGTTTAAAGCTCGTTTCTGTGGTTCACATCTTTCTGTGCATGATCTGTCCTTGACAGATCCTCTGGGGTTTCTAAAGAGGATTGCTCATGAGACGTGAATGTGGGTAGAAGAAAATGGCCATGGTTTCTAAAGGCCAGAGTGAGCCAGTTGGGCTGTAGTAAATGGCACTGGTGACAATTTTGTATCATCTGGCTGAACATAAAGTCCTTTTACTCCTAATTTTTTAGGTCAGAAAGGTCATTACCTTGTGCTGCTTCCTGGTAAGCCTTGACTACAGGTGGTTTTAAACCAGTTGTTTAAACCTATGCAAACCATCCAGCTGAAGTCACCTGTAGTGCATACCTATTTTGTATTTTCAAGTCACTTAGTCTTCTCTAACTAGGAAACCATGTAGACGAAAGTTGTGTTTGCATTTTCAGTAAAAGATTTGATGGTTTTAATTTCTTGAGGATTGATGCTGTGAAAAAAGGCAATTCTTTGCCCAGTACTAGGGTAATATGAGGTTATTTTTGTTAGCTAGCCTGTGAAAGATTAGGCCTTCCAGTTTGTCAGAAAGTCATTTACTTCTGCTGCCACTTACTAAAAACATGTGATTATGTTTATTAATTGAGTAGCAAAAGAAGCCATTTCTCAACTACCATGTCATGAAATTAATTCTACTGACGTATGAGGCACTGTTGAATACTTTAAACCCAAGTTCTGTTGCAATTAAGTTATGGTATGTTCATTCTAATTATTACACGCTGGTTACTCAATTTATTTTGAGGTGGAGTAGTGTGCTTTCTTTTGTGTGTAAACACTTGCTCTGTAAAAGTAAAAATGACTGATGAATATTAACCAGAAGAGAAAAATACTATGAAGAATAATTGTGGTTGTAGTTCAAATGAATTCAAAACTGCTCAGAGTTGAATTTTTGACTGGATAACTGACTTCTTGAACTATTTTTTGTATTTCTATTTCCAAATAGAGGTTGTGTTTCTTTTTTAGTCCTATAGCGTGGTTTCTGATATTTGCTCATTTTAAATGATTTATGGTTTTAAGTAAAAAAGTCTGTTGAATCTCTGAAATTTTAAACTGCTTTTGTCTTCTTCACTACAGTGAAAAATTAAAATTTTAAGACCTGGCAGAGAGCTGTCCTGTTGTTATTAATTAGAAAAATGCTCTGATTCTATATTTTGATACTACATTTTACCTGTATCATATGTCTGAGGTGTTAGATTGGAGAAAGATCAAAATGGTGTCAGTTGTTTTGGTTCTCTCAGTGTCATCCTATTTACCCGTTCTTTGTAAATGTGAAAGCACTTATCAGCAAAGAAAAGTGACTGAGTTCCATGACTAGATGTCAGTACTGACTGCCATGACTCTATTTAAAATACGTTGAAGGGATGATTTCTTATAAAAACAACAAATTCAGTTTTATACTTTGTTTATCTTCTGATTCCTTAGAAGAAATGCGTTTTTACAGTTGTAGAATATACTTTTTTCAAGTATCTCTCCAATTAGTATCCTTAAGTCTGAGTATTGTATGCATTTTGAGTAGTCAGTACATACCAAAACATTGTTGTGTTAACTTCAGAGCTATTTGTCATAAGTTTTCCAGAGGAGATAATGGTGTTGATTTAAAAATAATGTTAAGTAAACAAAAAGCCCCAGTCCAGTCTCGAAATGACCAAACGGTCAGTCCCATAATCCCTTCCCTCACATCTGAAGAAAGAAGTGGATTGTGATTTTCCCCACTGTTGTCCCACTCCTTGTCCCTGTGGTGCATCCACCTCCCACCTCCCCCGCTCCGGCCCCAGGCCGGTGTATCTTTAATCGACCTTAAACACTCATTTGCAACAGCCCCCTTGTGCCCCCTTTTTAAATCTCCTTGGCTCCTCTTGTTTTTTGTTGGAAGAGTTTAATGTTAGAGTTTTGTGCCATGAGTGAAGGGAAGTAAGGTGGATGAGATTCCTCAGTCAGAATGGTTAAGTATAAATAATATAAATAAATAGTTGAGTATAAATATCACTTTTAACAAAGTTTTTATGTGCTCCTTTTCTTTAACTGGTTAGCTGTATGTCTTTGATGTGACAACTTTGTTTGGTGCATTCCATGTTCACTTTTCAGGCTAGTGAATTTCCAGTTAAAGAGGCTTTCCACTCTTGCCCAGCAGAAGTACAATAAAATGATCTTTTCAGTCTTTTCCTTAGTCAATTCAGGAAAGCCAAACAAATAATTATTTTTGCAGCTAGTTTTTACCAGCAGTCACTCCTGACTCAATTTGTGAGTATACTAGAAATTTCAAACTCATTCCACAGGCTTGCCAGCTCTTCAGCATATGAATACTTTGTGTGTGTGGTCTTGTTTAGTGCAAAAGGTCTATTTATATTAAGTTTCTTGCATTTGTAAATCTCTGCGGGGTTGGCTTTCCTTTCTTGCTACCTTTTCTTTCAGATAGCATGACAAACTATTCCCCACCCCCACCACAAACAAAACCCTTCGTGTCCTGCTCTACTTACTTGTAAGAATATAAGTAGATATGTGAGTGTGAATTAAGGAAAGACAATTTCCAGGTGAGAGCAAAACCCTTAGCGTGTAATGATTTGGATTTCTGAATCAGTTGAAATGAATCTTGGTAATGAAAGGGATTATAATTTTCTTGGTAGACACCAGCAAAATAGATGGGTGTAATGTTACAACATGTAAAGATTTAAAGGTGGAGGTTTTTTTCTGACTGAGGTGGCTGAAACTGGAAGTGAGACGTTGTTAATCAAATTGGTTTTTGTTTCAACTTTTAATATTTTTAAACCACTTCTGTTAGTAGTTACTGACTTTAAATGCTGTTATTAGCCACTGTGGTTGACTTTTTTCTTTGATAAAGCTAGTTTAATGGTTTAATGCTTTGATTCTTCTTACTTAAGTGGGAAAGTGTTGCATTCCTAGGTGGTGTGTTATTCCCAGTAGTTTATTCCTCCCCTCCCCCCCCTTTTCCCCCCTTCTTTTTCCTTTCATTTGGAATACCTGTATGCTGATTTGGTTAAATACTGTAGGGTAGATTAACAGCTCCTTCTGAGTCATGTTGAAGGCATGAAGTGCTTCCAGGTCTGCAGTTCTTTCCAGGGATGATCGAGTTCCTGGCCAGTCTGTGTATCCTGTTGTCTGCACAGCAGCAGTAGTTAACTACCAGACTCAGTTTATACATTGTTTTAAAGGCATTGAAATGGATATACTAAACAGCTTTTTTTGGGGTGCTTGTTGTTCCCTATGGCTCACTTATGTGTATTTCTTGAGTTTATACTCCAAATGCTCAATTATTTTGGTGATTTATTGGTGTTTCTGTCAAATGTTGAACAAGGAGTTGGGTTAAATGGCCAACATTTTGGAAGGGCAAGATTATGCTCTCGTTTAGAGAGACTGCACAGATGTTCTTTATGAGCATTCAGAAGAGGGGAGTCTACTTTCAGGCGGACAGAAGCCATGTATTTTAAAATCCTTGGTCTGAGCTTTATGGTCTATGTGTCGAGGCTGTGAACCTGAAAAAGTAGCGTTTGTGATTAATAATGACATTTGCAGACCCTAGGAATCCTGGAGTAATCTGTTGGATTGCCTTACTTGCGTAGTGATAGTATCCAGATGCTAAGCATAAACATCTCTCTCTGTTTGCTTAAGCATGGAAGTGGGAATGAAAACAAGTACTAGATAATTTGAGTTTCTGGGAAATTATTTTGGCCATCCATCTCTTTAAACAGCTATTCTTTTTACCTGAAAGCAACCTTAAGTAATTAATGGGCTCGTGTTATTCTATGAGGAAGAAGTTGAAAAAATTTGAGAAATTATATTTTAGTGGAACTGAAGTGTGATTTAAAAAACAACAAAAAAACTCATATTGCACTTGGACATGAAGCATTTCCATTGCAAACCTAAACCTAAAAAACCCCCAGCATTAGCAAGTGGAAGCAAAAGCCAAAGTAAATGCTCAAATTTGCTAAGTTTGTATAATAAGCAACCCCCAGAGGACACAGGAACAAGTGAATGAAGTTGGTAAATGTTTATATATTTCCCTAATATCAATTTTATTCACTTTTGAAGTGCACAGCAGTACCGATGTTGATTACCTAATAGACAGTTTGTTAAGTTCTTACCAAGTACTGTTTCCTGGGTGCAGCTTGTATAGTGCTTGCAACAAAGCTGTAGTGGAAAGTAGTTGTGGAGAATTTCTTACCTTGAATAATACTTTGAAAGTGGGAAAACAATATAATATTACTTTGATTTTTGAAGTGTATAGGAGGCATAAGTGCACTACTCCTTTGTCCTTAAAGGAAAAGCAACTGCTCTTATATTTGTTGGAGGACAAAAATAAGTACTGGGGTCACAATTTTGTAATAAATAAGCCCTTAAACCATAAAGATCCTAAGTTCTCTTACACATTCTTCCACATCAGTTATTGTCTTGTGGCTGAGGATTTGGTCCTGTGATGGTGGCAGCATTTAAGCTGGGCAAACAAAATAGAAGGTTTGAAGAAGGAAGTGTTAAATTAAGAAGGAGTAGAAGGGATATGTGAATCCATTGCAGAAATCTTGAAATTGATGAATTTCTTCAGTACTGTGCCATGAATGAGGATGATAACTTTTTTTCTCTGTAAGACACAAATGTGGACTGAGACTGAAAGGAAGTTAAGCCCATCTTGTTGCTGCTCTTCAGCTTTTGATACCTTAGGAATAACTTATATTTTATCATCATCTTGTTACACTGACAGGTTTGTGGGCAGTAATACGTAAAATCCTAAACAACTCTGTTCAGGCTGTATGTTGAGTGTATTGCCAGGTGAAAGAGGTCAGAAAAACAAACCAGCCTACCTGCCTGTGGGATGAATACCTTCTTAGTTAAGACTGACTTAAGGGTAGGCAGGGGGTTTTGGTGACTTTCTTGATAAATCTCCAGTTTCTTCCATGTGTCTGCTCAACTTTTGTTTTATTGGTGTGGGGTTTTTTAAACTCCCAGAGCAGGGTACCTTTATCTTCCTGTTTACTATATTAAAAAGGCTCTGTCAAGAAGGAATCCAGGTAAGACTGGTTCCTATCTATTTCCTAATCCTTTTTTGAGACATTCTGCATCCAAGATGACTGTACATTGTTCTTCATAGTATTCTTCCTGTCCTTCTTTACATTCTCTCCAATCTTCTTGTTTACTGTATCTCAACTATAGTAATTAAGCATCTGATTGAATTTGCATTTCTTTAGGTAAGAATTGAGAAAGTGCAGGCAGTATGTGGCCTCAGTATTTAAGCAAAATGGGCCCTTCTTAAATAAAAGATTACTTTGGCTATGTTAGGCCCTGAGAAGTTGCTATTTCCTTATACTTTTGCAGTTCAGAACAGAACTTAGAGTGGGATTTATTCTCAATTTCTGTAATTTATCAGGGGAAAAACTAGAGAAAGTGTAACAACATTAAGAACATTAGAGTTGCACATATTAAAAACTTCTGTCTAAATAAGTTGTAATTAAGAGGATTTGCCTTTAGCAGTATAAAAGATAAACTACCAATGATTGTATCTGCTATGTAAATGTTCAGTAATTGATGTATAGCTCATAAATGGACCCAGTGGCTGTTTGATGAATGTGTTTATATATGGTAAAATATATAAATACTTCCAGGTCCCTGGAGTATTTTTGGTTTCTTTCATATATGATTGATCAGTTTACCTAAGACACAGATTAGTTTGTTCTCAGACACAGTTTACAGATTCTGGCTAATAGCAGGAGATAAAATGCACGGGCAAAGAAGATATTCTTAATGGGGGACTGTAATCTGTGTTTGAAAATTGACTGATGGATTGCAGAAGATAGCAGCAGAACAGACAGACAGCAATAAAGGCCATGTATGAAAATGCAAATGCATGGTAAAATTAAATGAAGTCCAAACTTGGATAAATGTTCTAAAGTGTATTTCAGTTTGCTTTCCAAAAACTTTGGAATGAAAGGCTTGGATAGTTAGGAAGTCATCCTTTTTTAATTTAAGCTTTTGACTTGAATGTCTGTGAATAGAACAGTAAAAAAATAACTTCCAAAGGCAAAGTAAGGTTATGTTTGAATAGAGTTGTCTGCACACTTAGGTGCACTGTATTTTGCTCTTGGAGTCTTATGAGCTGCTACAGCAAGAAGTTAGAAGGATCTTGCCAGTTTTATCTGTCATACTGGTACCTACCAGTGCAGTTTTTTTTTGCTGTGTCTTAGACCAAGACTGAATCTGCATTGGCAATCAATTTAGTGCAATAGATGCTGGTTGCTGAATTGAAGCATTACAGGGAGTGAGAGACTTGGAACCATTGTGTGTGGGGTAGCCAGGCAGGGTTACCTCAATTTTCATGGTCTTTTCCTGTAGGCTCATTTTTTCCCATGTCCTGGGTTCCTAAGGATCTCATGTTACACAGTCTACTAACTATGGATCAAGCTTCCCTGAGAAGTGATGGAGAATTTCAGGTGTGGAGCTTCTTCTGGTGTGCTCTTCTCTGACTGTGGTGGTGAAGTTCACATGAACAAGAACTGTGCTGAGAAACAAATTAATGGTAAATGGTAAATCAAGGCATTTATTTTCCTTCTCTCTTGAACCAAATTCCCAATACAGGTACAGCTTATAGAAAAAAAAACAACAAAACACTAGACAGGCTCTCTGCTAGAGAGTATATAATAGAGAGTATAAAAAAATCAGAAATCAGTGGAACAAAAAATTGAAGAGGAACATGCTCTGAAAAAGTGGCAATATTTTGGAATTGTGGCTCTTGCCCTTTTCGTAAACACACCACTCTGTTGTGGTTTTAACCGTTTGGTTAGTAGATTTTTCAAGTGGTGAACAAATAAGAGATGATGATGATGTGTCAATTTAGTGATGAGTGTTTTCAAGGCTGAGAAGCTAACCTGGCATGGAAAACTGAAAGCTTGTTTAGATAGTGAAATTAAATACTGTATTCAAACAATGCTTTATATTTGGTGGGAAGAGCAAAGATTGGTCTCAAAATATTTGAGGCGGATACCATGCAGGCTAAAGATCTCTGGTTCTGTTTTCCTCTCTAAGATTCTGTTCCCCATTATGATACTAATATTTGTGAAATTTTATATGAAGCTAGGCTGCAGAAAATTGTACACCACTGAGAGAACTAGTCCTTAATAAGGCAAATGTTGTCAGTTTGTTTACAAGTAGCATTGATGGTTATAACACCAATTGGTAATGACACCAATAACATTTCAACCTGGCAATAATATCAGTAACACCTACAAGGATTTTGAGGGAAATCATTGGTAAAAGGGACCAAACTGGTAGTTTTCCTGTGAAAAGCTCTGAAAAGAGGTAGAGGAGGAAGAGAGAAGACTTGTTGATAAAAATGAAGTAGAATATATTCAACTTGAAAATGGAATATAAGTCATAGAAAATTACAGTTAAAATAAGAATTGACCGGAAGGGGGGAAGCTGCATACTGAGCAGCTTAACTATCTGAGATGTCTGCCCCCATAGAATTTAATATCTCACTATGTGTGAAGAGTGTGATCTGGAAATGAGTTTAAAACAGGAATTGACCAGAACTAGGAGATGAACCATTGCACCTTCATAAAAGTGTCCACCCCCATGGAGATTAATGCTACACAGATGAAGGAAAATGTGATTTGCAAAGAAGATAAACATGCATACTCCATATCAAAGAGATCATCTTATAAGACTTGGATAGGAAGTAGCCTTGACTTTCTATCACAGACTTATTCTCTGTTGTCAAATAGATTCTTCCAAGGCCATTTGAACATTTTACTTCAGCAGACTTAGCAGCAAAACTACTTTTGAATGTTTTATTAATGCTGTGAAGCATATTGTGGCAAGTTCACTCTTCTCATATTTAATCTTCTTCTTTACACAGTAACTAATAAGCAGATCAGATTTCTGATTAAGCAATGGGGTATTGATGTCATTATTGACATACGAGACAGGTTTTTTTTTCTACCCGTTAGTGCAACAGCTCCCAAAAGTGTGGAGTTTCAGAGATGAGATTCTCCTTTAGAAGGAGGGAAGTGCAAACTTTTAATGATTTATCTGTTAGAAAACAGTGGAATATGGTTTTTTTATTATTATGTATTATTTAACAGTTCAGTTAAATACCGTATTTAGCGCTTCAGCTGCCCCCTTTTATTTTGAGTTCTCCTAGTGGCTGTTTTCACAAAAGAAGTCAGGGAAATGTAAGTATATAAAACTAGTCATCTCAAAATACAATTCCAGATGAGATATATTTGGTTGCAGACTGGGTATACCTGATGAAGAAAAATTTTCAAATCCTCCTCTGCATCCCCAGTTTTTAACATCATATCTTTCAGGTGTGTACATTTGCTTTGGCTAGAAGTCATGTGGATGTCGGCTGTCAAAGGTATGTGTTTCACTGGTCACTTGAAAGAAAAGCATAATTCTAAGTCATGTTATAGTAGCAACAGGCACTCAAAAGAGAAGCCTAATTGTAATTCATGGTATAGCACCAATATCTACACTACCACTTATTGCTGTCTTTCCGTTTTCAATGCCAGTTTTTTAATGGACAATGCCTGTGCTCCCTGTTCTGTTGCAGGGTGTCTGCTGTTGAAATGGCACAATTAATCGGTGAGTAAAATTGAGTTGTGGTGTGTCTTTCTTCTGCTGTGGTAATCAGGACATGGGACGTTTCTGCAAGCCAGAATAGTTTGGGGTGGATGACTTTATTTTGAATGGACTTGTGAAGGATGTCTGGACCAAAAGCATCAGTGCATGGGCCAGTCTTGGCAGCAGGAATACCTGTGGTTGTAGGCTGGACAGTGGCTGCGAGATGCCCTGTGAGAAAGGAATCTGGGGTTGATAGCTGTCTGGGTATGAGTGTGAAGTTTTTTTTTGTTGTTGTTGGTTTGTTTGTTTGCTTGCTTTGGTGGGGCTTTTAGTGAATTTTTTGGTTTTTGTGAGCAAAATGAACGGCATACTGGACTGCACTGAGAGGATTGTAGTCAGCAGATTTTGGCTAGCTGCTATCCCCCATGGAGTTATGTCTGGAGTATTTTGTTGAGAATTGTAGCTCTTGCCCTCTCCCAGGTCATGAAGGATGAAGCGGAGAAGCTGAAGGCTCTCAGAAAGTTGCTGATGTTGGGGCCTGGATGATGTGCCCTAGATGGTGTGATCTCCAAGGGCACCTGAAGGGAGCAGGGCTTGTTTAGTCTCAAGATGAAAAAGAGTAAGGGGATAACCTTAACAGGAGGTTGCAAGAACTTGAAGGGAGGTTATGAAGATGACAGAGATGATCTCTTTGATAGCAGCAAATAATACGGTAAGGGGCAGTAGACACAAATTGCAGCTTGGGAGGCTCAGCTTGAATACTGTAAAACTTTGCTCATGTGTGGGAGGGTGATGAAGCAGAGCAGACTGCCCAGGGCAGCCCCTGTCCACTGAGGCTTTCAGTCTTCAGCTAGACAAAGTGTGGCTGATGTTATAGTCTTGGTGATAATTCTGCTTTGAAGGGTGTATTTGGCCTAGATGGCCTCCAGAGGTGTCTTACAAGCAACACTTCTTTGATTCTAGTAGAACTGTAGCCTGCAATTTCATGGGGTGTGGGAACAGGTCGATGCAGGTTGAAAGTGCTCCAGCCTGGCAGAATGGCTGGTTGGTCTCTGCTCCAGAGAGACGTTTTCATAACCTTTGCTCCTTCTCTGAGCAGTCAGACAGGATTTTTTTTTTTTTTTGTGAAATGATGCATTCACAAATAACCCAGGAATGGGTTTGCAGAAACACGTGGACTGCTTTGCTTTTTTTTACTCCCCACCCCCCAAAATTTCTTCTTCTTCATACAAACTCATCTATAAACTTGATTCACCCTGCAAGTCAAGCAAGGGTTTGGAGTTTGACTTCTTGCTATTTTTATTTGGAAAGTGTGGCTCTCCTATTAAGAGGATGTCTGGAAATTCTTCCATGTGATTTCCATTGTTCCACAAAAGAAGCTTCTTACAGTTGTATTTAATGCTTGCTGAGGTAAAAACCCTCAAGCCTGTTTAACCCTTGGCTTCTTAAAGGAGGTGGTGAAATGAAAAACTCCCTTTCCAACACCCAGGACACCTTATGTGAAGTTTTCTGCCTGTCACAGAAATGTTTCTAGATACATTTTTCCTTGTTGTCAAACTGTTTCTCAAAGCATGTATGAAGGTAATGTGTCCATATGTTACAATAAGGTCAAATTAAATCAATTAAAATTAAAAATTAATTTAAAACAGTTTAGTTAAATCATGTTAAAATTCTGTGTGGGTTGCTTTCATTCAGCATTAAAATGTCGTATTAAAATTCAGTTTAGTATAATTCACCTTAGGAATGGATTACAGTAAATTGGATTAAAGTAGACTAATGCTGGAAAAAGAGGCTACACAAGCTTTTCAAAGTGAAATAAAATGAATTTAGACTAATTTAGACTAATTTTCAATGTTCTAGTGTGTCACCCTAAACATCCATAATCATTCTTTTGTCAACATTAAAATAAGGTAGGTATATGATTCAGCCCTTCCTTGCTCTGCTGAACATAAACTCTGTGTTTTTTGATGTTGAGACCCTGTTTTATCCTTCTCTCTTGGGAAGTCTCTGAAGGCCCTGTTGAGCCTTCTTCCTCAGTTGATCAGGGAGGTACATTTTTTCAGGCTCTCCAATGAAGTTACTTGAGAAGAAGAATCAACTCAGATGATATATTGTGCTTATATAGCTGTGTAGACTGTGGTAGCATTTAGTACAAGGCTATTTATAAAGTTATCAATAGGAGATGTGTATGAAGGGGTGTCCCAAATAAACAGCAGTCACTTAACTAAAGGTATGGCATTAAGGTCTGTCAGCAAGACTGATTTATCATTTGTGTAGTGCTTTCTTTGAGAAAGCTTGGCTGTAGCCTCAGAAATACTTCAGATAGCTAAGGTCCCAAAGGCATCTAGTGATCTGTTTTGGGGCAATTTAAGGAATTGTTATCCATGGCTGTCAGCTCCAATAATCCGGGTCAGAGTTTGAAACCAACATGCAGATCATGGAGACGGAAGTGTGTTTGCTCCTTTGTGAACCTCAGTGGATGGCCCTGCTTCTGCCAAGGGGGGCTGTGCTTCTGCTTAGCAAAGGGGGGACTTAACTCCTTCAGCTGCTTTAACCAATCCAGGGAGAGTTAGAGCAGCGGGCACGCTGTGTCGGCAGATTCTGAGAGGGATTAGTTTAAGTCTCCTTGAAGCTGTGGGCTCTGAAGTTATTACAGGAAGCCTTCTCATGGTTAAAAATCAAACAAGCTGCTGCTTACCAAGGAAAACATGCCCCCTCTCCCAAACCCTCAAACTAAAACAACCCACAGAATAACACCTTTGTGCATTATGTGTTTGATGTAATGTATGCTAGTATTTGTGAAACAAGCTTTATTCATTTTGTCAAAACTTTTTGAGCTAATATATTCAGACTGTTTGGTATTTGGGAAAAGTATTTGCATGTGCGTATTTGTTTTAACATATGATATGAGTGATTTTTGTGAATCTAGAATTTGAAATGGAAGCAGTCTTTCATTCCAGAAGTATCGATGCTTTTGTTTTGTAGAAAACCAGTGCAAAATTTTGTAGTAATTTTCTGTAGGTTCAGTGTAAAATATTAATATCCAAGTAAGTAATTTTGACTAGCTATTGTGTTTCTTAGTGCTTAACTACAAGATTAAAAGGGCGGATTGAGTTCTCTTTCACTTAGCTAGCCCAGAATTCTTCAGCAATTTTCTGTGGACAAGGTGCCTTCTGTTGCGGGATGCGTGCTGCATGTAAAGATCACTCAAGGTCAATTAGTTAATATCACATTTTCTATATTTGAAGGAACAGTCCCTCATTTAAAGTGCATTCAGTTCAGGGTTACGAAACACTAACCTTTGAGACAGCTGTGATTGTAGGATTTTACTTCCACTTCTATGTCCCATGTGTGTATTACTGTGTACTGTCCTGCTTTGTCACTTTTTGTTCCTCTTTGGCTTGCTGTATTTTCAGTCTGGTGAAGAGTTTGATGCGCACTCTGGACAAAACTAGCAACCTGTTGTTGTGAAAATAGACGCTGAGGGCAAATATGCAGATAATCACAAAATGTCTGCTTTAAAGTTCTGCTTTGAGAAATAGTAGGAGCTTAAGTTGCTTTAGATGAGGGGGGAAACCCTTTCTCCCACTGGTTGCTGGTAATATTTCCCATTGAAGTGGTAGTACTGTTGACCCAGATATGTTTTTTTTCCCTTTTTTTTTGGTACATTATTGCTGATTACTCCTTGTCGTTCAGAAATTCAGGAATAATGATGATGCAGATGCTTTTTGAATAATCAACCCCACAATATTAATGAAATCGAGGAAAGAGTGAGAAACCAGCAAACAATTGAAGTATCAAAATGAGGAGATTTTGTTTAGTAGAATGGCTGTTTTCATTTTTTTATTATTATTCTGCATTTTTCTCCACTTTCTGTGATTTAAAAGAAGTATGAAGAAAATGTTAAAACACTTCTTATTGGCCTAGACCTTTAAATCCTGTTCTTAAATTCTGGCTGTGCTACATCTTATTGAACATGCTTGAAACTTATAATTTCCTGGAATTTCTGAGAAACTCCAAAGGCTCTATCTGGATTATTCTTTTTAAAATGACTGTGCTTAGGAAAGTTAAGCAACCTCTTTCAGAGACTACTTCAGGACTACCCGAAGCAATTAGCATAAGCTTTGTGGTTTCCGGTTAAAACTTCTCATTCACAAGAAAAATAGATCCCATTTTTGGCTTGCTCTTTTGAATAAAAGAAAAACTTCTATGCTTTCAAGACTGCATTTGTAAAATAATTTCAAATATAGTGTGTAGGCTTCCAAATTGCTAGCTGAAGACTGGTTTGTTTAGAATGATGTCAAAACCAATTAAATTTAAATTCCATTTGGTTTAATGTATTGGAGGTTGTTCTTTGTAGGATCTGGAGATTTCCTAGGATTCTGTAATGGTAATGTGTGCTGCTTGAATGAGTTAACACTGCTGGCAGTTCAAGTAGAAAGAAAAACCTGAGGAGAAATTATGTTCAAGTGGGTAGCGTCTTGCAATATGATACCAGTCTTGAAATTCCTGGAGCCAGATTAGTATGATCTGCTTTATTCCTATGAATACGGACCTTGGGGCTTTCTTCATTGTCAAGTAAGTATGTTGAAGTCACAGTTCACTGCGGAGCCATGTGTGTTATGGATATTACACACTTCTTAGCTTGAACAAGGAGGGAAAGAAATCAGAAGTGTGAATGTTTTTGTTTTCAGGCTAGCTTCTAATGTAGAGAGAGAGAGAGGCAATTTTATAGAGCATTTGGCATTGTTAGGATTAAAAAAAAACTGCTTACATTCAGGAAGATTGGTTTTTTATTTCCACTTCTGTGTTTCTAGGAACATCTTAATTAAACAAGAAATCTTTCAAGCATTGCAGAAGCAATGCTGCAAAATTGTTATACCTGTTTTCTCTGAAACTATAACTGCCTGTAGCAAATTTGTGAATTAAAAATGACTCACTCTCCACTTTTTACATGAGACAAGGAACATTTAAAAAAGTTGTCAATAAGGTGTATGTATGCATCCCTATGTAATTTTTACTTTTATGCATATTACTTTATTATTACTACCCATATTCTGTTTTGTCTTCTAATTATTGAGCACTCATTCCAGTTGCTTTCACTAATGCAAACAAAAGGGAAACCAGGAGAGAAACCATGAGTCAATTGAAATGATTACTTTTTATCCTGGTAATTTGAAATTTATTTATTCAGGTCCTATGATTCTGTATTTTTCTAGGATTATCAGCTGCAAGTTTGATTCCATCCTGGAGCTATAGATTTGTCTGGCCTAATGTATAATTTGGAGCTGATTTTACAGTATATTTTTGGGATTTGTTGGAGGGTTCCTTCCAGCCTGCCGGAAGTTTTCTAGCATCTGGATGCAGATGCTTGAGGGTCTTGGAGTTCCTCTGAAACAGAAACTTTGGTTGGGATGAGACTGCCCTGGCACCAGGGATTTGTGCTTTTGCCTGTCTTCTTTAGTATTTCTTTGACCTTTCTGCTCAGCCATCTCTGATATTGGTAACCCACATCTCCGTGAAGACACTGGAAAAAAAGTGGGAAGAGACTGGCTGAAGCTTGACTTGTGAGCTGTGGAAGGCAGTATTACTCATGGTAGCTTTAGGCTGTCATGAGACTTTGGGCTGAACTTTACAGACAAGTTTAGTGCTCTGGAAAGTAGGTGGTTATGTTAATTGTGTCTTTTCAATCCTACTTCATTTCTACAAATGAAAGTAAGGGATTTTTTAACTTCTCCTCAAGCTTGAATAGATTTTGACTGTTGTCTAAATAACTTAAAAATGTTAATGCATCTGGTTTAACATGACAAGCAGTTTTCCTTTTTCTGATTTTCCTTGAGATAAGGTTAGGAGTACGTTCCTTGGCAGCTGACCTGAATTGGTGCTTCTCTTGGTGTCTCTCTCTTCCCCTTTCCTTGACATGAACCTGCCTGTTCCTGGTTTGCCAGTCCAGCCTGATAATCCAGCAGGAACCTATTCCTTGAGGTGCCACTCAGGTGGAAGGGAGCGATGCTGTTGCTGCAGGGAGGCAGTGGGGCCAATGGCAGTCCTGGTAGCACAGGGTTTATTCCTGGTCTGAGAGAGCTTCAGATCCTTGGCCTTGTTGCTCAGGTGAGCATGAATATGGGCACAAATGGTGTAAGCCATAGTTGGTGTGCCTCCCTGTGAGGGTGATGAATATTAAATCATGCCCCTAGGTTTTCCCTTCATCTGTTATCCTGTTTACAGGCAACCCTTTCAATTTTTTCTCCGTCAGACACATCTGGGTAGCTTTGTAGGGCGTCAGAGTTAAGGCTGTGTGTTTTGCTTTAACTTGGGTTGACTGCTGTTGGTTAGAGAGGATGAAGTGCCCACTCCATTTCCCTGGGCTCCCTGCAGTTACAGCTGCAGCTAAAAGGTTGGAAATTCTCCAGAATTCTCTATCCACTTCTGGGGGAAGGATGCAATTTATTTCATTCTGAAACACTGTGCAGTGCTTGTTGCCACCAGTCCTAGAAGAAAACCAATAAATTGTGCACTGTCGTGTTCAGCCATGTGCTGGCTTAACCAACTCGAATGCCAGTATTCTCTGTAAGCCTCCTCTATGTAAACCTCCTCATGCCTCCTGTGTTATGTCTCCTGTGGTCTCTTTGACGCTTTATTAAAATCTGTTTTCAACTGCTCAAAAAGGTTACAGTGTTACTTAAAAGGGTTTTGTATGCTTGTAGTTGTGACATTATTCTACTCCTGTGATTTCAAGTGGTAAAAGGTCAGAATTGATAATCAAATCTACATTCCTTACTGGACTGAACTAAGAATGTATGCTTCCCCTTTTACCAATAATTTTGTGCCAGTCTGTTTGTAACCTTCCTTGCATAGCAAGTGGAAGCCTTTTAGAAGCATGAGCAGGCTATATTTAGTGTGCCAGCATGCTGGAAACATTTTTTCCTATTGTACTTTTTTTTCCTAAGTAGTCCTCCTTTAGGGTTGGGCAAATCGGGAAGCAGTCTGTTAATGATATTACTAATTTCATGCTGAAAGACTTGAAAAGGACAGGTTAATGAAAGAGTTGAAGTGAAACGGTTTCATTTTTTAAAATTCAAGGTAAATTTGAGATCCTTCTGGATGACATTAGTCATGTCTGAAGGTTTCTGTAGTGATTCATAAATTTGAAACCGGATTTTTGTAAAAGCTTAATAAGTCCTTGTTCTTAAAAGACTGAAAGTGCTACCTCTCCTAGATGAATCATCCTAATTATATCTTTCCACTGTAATTGCACGTGTAGTATTATTAGATGGCATAAAAGATGTAAATGATAAACATTGCAGATATATTCTTCAGATTGTGGTTTCAGGGCTCTGTTTTCAGATTTCTTGATATTGACAATGTTGCATGGAGGTAAAATCTGCTGCTTCTAATCACACTTATAAAAGTTCCATGTACAATCAGGTTGTAACTGCAACTCTTTGAACAGATATATATTTTTCTTGGAATGATTGAGGAGGGATAGTGTTATGCAACTAAAACTGCAGAGTTTATTAACTGCGCAGTACAGAAATTCTGACTCTCTCTAGGACTTTTATCTGGGTAATTCTGGGTTTTAAAAGGTGTCTGATGTGGACAAGTAATAGTAATTAGTTCTTATAGTCTGATTAAGAGAAGTATGTGGTCAGGGCCTCTCTATACAGCCACTCCATGTTATTAGCACTGGTGTTACCATTAACAAGTTACCACACTTACATTTACTAGAGCTGAGAGTTTTGTTGTTAGTGATCCTATTTATTTGTTTGTTTGTTTGTTAAATAAGAAAGAATCTTGCCAGGGGCTCTTGTGGTCTTAAAAGTTTACTTTGTAGAGAATTAGACAGGAAACTTGTGTCACGTTCACTACTGTCCTTGAGGATGTAAATACACAAGCATCTGATTTTGACAGACTGCTCTTAGAAAACAGTACTTTAAAAAAATATCTTTTCCTGGCTTAGTCACCTGAATTTTTAGCATTGTGTGCTCCTATGCCTAAACATTGAGACAGATTTTGTAGTTCAACAGCATTTAGAACAGAATCCTTGTATTGAAACTTCATGGTGATCTCATTGCAAACGTGGAAAGTGGATTTGAACATACAGATTTGAAACTTCTCACTTTTTTGAGTTTTGTTTGAGTAGTGTTGGATGTTTCTAGGAGAAACAACAGAAAGATTTGTATTATCGTTCTCTGTTGTGCAGGCAAACTAGAATCTATGCTGTCAACTTATTCTCATAGTTGAGTCATTCAGGTCCAGTTTGGGAAATAAAGGGATTCTCTGGGAAAGACAAACTTAGCTTAGAGAGGTCGTGTGTTTGCCAGTACAGTCTGGATTTTGGCTCTCTTTATGGGAAGGACAGAGAGCACTGTGATGTACCTGAGAGGTGTTTGTGAGTCTGTGACAACCTAATCAATATTGGCAATATTCATTAATGTTAAATTTTGTTGTTCAATACCACAGTTAATTTTCTTAAATATCAACATTCATTAATATTAAATATGTAACATTAAAGATTATTTTGCCCATAATTGTTGAAATACAATTTTTGTTGTTGCTTAGCCATATAATATGCACTGGAGACTAATTCAGAGTTAGTTATCTCAGTGTGAATTGCAACAGTAATTGTTCTACCAGTCAGGCTCCTAAAAAAAAAATCCTGTGCCTCTGATCTTCAGCAGTGGATGTAAAGGGTCTGTGAAGAAGGTGAGGGTAGTGTCTGGGTTGATATAGTAGCATGCTTTTTGAATATGGCAATCTTTACTAATAACTTTGGTACAAAATTACTTCTAGGGTTACAGTTTTAGACTGTCTTCACCTGGAAGCCTGTCGGAAGGTTAAAACTGGTCCTAGATCTTTTAAGAGAGGAGTTTTACGATATTGTCTGCTAGTGCTAAATAAGGCATTATTTTAATGCTTCCAGGACACATCAGAATAGATGCCTCCATTTTCTCACCCTTCCTGTTTAATTAATTTTGGTTGGTCATTAATTCTATGTTGACCCCTTTTTTCAAGTCATGGAAGGAGGACAAGACCAGTAGGATTTATTTAAATTACTTGTAATGTTCCCATGGCCATCAATATAATAGCTGAATATGAAAGCTATGAGATTTGATGCAATAACTTCCCTGTTTTTAAATAAGGTTTGTTGGATTTAATACTTTCTCTCAGACAATGTCTGCAAATGAATAGCAGAATGCATGACAGAAAAAGAGAAATAGTGTTGAGAATAATGCAGAGAAATGCATTTGCAATCTCTCATGTTACGAATGCAGTGTCTATTGGAGGTAATAGAAAACATGAAATTGTAAATGCTTACAAGCTGTGGTTACAAACTTTGAAATTTAGGGTAATGCAATTTATCTTTCTTTGATAAGTAGTTGCTTTTAAAGCCCTGATTCTAATTAATGGGCTGGTACCGTGCTTCACTGCAGACAGTTACTCTCTCTTTTGGGTCTGAAGTGGGAAAACCCTCTAACAGAGAGCAATGAAGAAGTAATCTTCCTCTTCACTGACTGCTACACTTTATCTGTGGAAGAAACCCTTTGAGAACATGCTTTTATATATTCCTCTTGATATTTTTTTAATGTCATTTCACTCTTTCCTTTGGCTTTTGTTCTTGCAGGTAATGGTGCAAAGTTTGGAAGTTACCAAGTTTCATAACTTCTGATCACTAGTACAAAGTCTGAGGACTTCTGCTGTGAGCAGTGGTCAAAGTAAAGATAAGACAGAACCTTAGCTATGTAACTACTAGGTTCTGGCACAGATTTAAACCTGGAACTGGTTTAAACTTTCAAATATTTCCAACAAAGCAATTTGTGAGGGAGTTTGTGTACATGCTTTTGTTGTTTCTATAGAGCTGTAAATGTGAATGGCATTTCCTACACAAAAAAAAGTCTAATTTCCCTTCTCTAAAAAGCTTATGAACTGAAACATGAGAGAAGCTGTGGAACAGTATCTTAAATCAAGGAGGTAAAAGAATGAGCAGGAAAAACGGCATAATCTGCTTCTCAGTTGAGATAAAATTCCTTATTTTATTCTCAGATTTAAAAAGAGTTTTTAATCAAAGCTTAGTGGAAAACCTGCCTATTTTAAGTAGCAATTTTTATGGGAAACAGGAAGGCTGAACATAGAGCAGGCTATGAGCACATAATTTATGATCCAATGTGCAAGCACATATGAATGGAGCAACATAAGTTGGTAGAGGAGGCAAACGTGCCATTTTTCATAGAGATTGACTTTACAGGACAGCATTAACTTTGTAAACATTTTAGCAGAGGTCAGTGTTAGCCAAGCAGTGATTTATAGGGAATGGCATAATTTTTTTTGGTCAACACACAAAGTACGGTTTAATTTCCATCTGTGTTTGCTTATTACTTGCTGGTGTTTCTTCCACTCTCTCCTGGTCCCTCATCCCTCCCCCACCCCACCAGCATTCCAAAGATAGCCCAGAATACTCTTGGGTAAAATCAACTTGAAGGCTCTGGAGCGCTTGTTGTAAGGAAGAGATTAGATTTGTTTGGACAGGAATGTAGAGTTGAGTTGCTCATAGCGTGGTGTCACGCAAGTGCATGTAAATTGTTCTAACAAACAAAGTTGGACACATTTTATTTTACATGTGATGTTGTTACGAGATCTGTTTCTATAAGTAGCCTATGTTGGAGATAGCAGAAAGCATCAATTTCAGATGCTTGTAAGCCACGTTTATAAATTACGAAAGTTGTGTGTGGGTGGCTTATTTTGTTTGTTTTCTTTTGGGTTCTGTTTCCCTTTTTTTTGTTTTGAGAATCATGGTTAATTTTTTTTTTTTCAAGAAAAAAATTCTGTGTAATTTTATGTGCCTTAATTATGAATGCAACATTAACCTGACATTTAACCACAAAATCAATATGTTTTGCCAGATGTTTAAGTAGTGTGATTTTTGCAAGCGTTGCACATGTGAGTACTATCTTGTTTTCTGTTGACATAGTCTTGGGTGGTAGTCTTACGTACAA
>JAHLSL010000017.1:6054696-6368720 GCA_025920805.1 Petroica traversi
CAAGAGGTTGTAGGGTATAAGCAAAACGAATGTGTGATATTGAAACACAGAGCTACATGCAAATAAGGGCAAGCCTGGGCTTTGAAGGACCGTATTTGTGACCTCTGATGTGCCTGCAGGGAGACACTACACAGACTTGTGCAGTGCTTCAAACTAATCAGGTCTGTGCAATAATACCTCTAAAGCATTACAGTGTTGGAGCGAGCCTGCCAGGATGCTTCAGTCCACAAATACCTTGTCAGCATTGTCTAGTGGTGCTCTGGAGGAAAACAGGTTCAGGCTGACAGCAATTATAATATAGTTAACGAGGAGGGTGCAGCTTAAACTCAGACCTTGAGGGTAGAGTCCACTGTAATAGGATTTTCAAAGTATGTCAGAAGATATGAGATTAAAAGATACGCTATTGATAGAGGCTTTCATAGCAGCTAATCAAAGGAGGTAGTTACCATGAAGAGCAGCTGCTTATACAGAGTGCTTTCAAAGACAAATAAAGAGGTGAACTGTGCAGTGAAGGGCAGTGCTGCAGTATCCTTCAAGAGGGGGAGGTGACTCTTTACCACATTAACAGTCCTTCTGGGGTCAGAGAGTTAAGAGACAATATTAAACCAAAGATGGCCTACTTTAGTAATTTTCACTATATTCACATGTAGTTCTGAGACTTTGAAGACTATTGGCTGTGGACTGATAGCTGGGTAGCATTGTACTATGGAAACACACTCCAAAAAGTGCAAGGAGCAAAATATTTACCATGTTTTCATTTATTCAGATTTGGAATACCTGTAGATGTGCTTTGATAATATGGGGAGAGGAGTGAAGTAACAACTCGAATTATCTTTGTGTATTTATGTTGGTTTTTTTTTTTTTTTTTTTTTTACATGACATAAATAACATTTGTGTGTTGCTATTTTTTTTGAAGGAAATGTTTTATGATCTGTCCCACCTTTTTGATTCCTTTAAACTAAGTTGCTGGAGTCTCTTCTCATTATCACTCTCTCATATGAGTCTCAGTCTTACAACTGAATATGAGAGTTTTGTTTCCTATAAACCTGACAGTATGTAGTTAGCAGACTCACACATCTGTGTGTGCCAAAGCCTTAATAGCAAAGTGGCTTTGAGGAGGGGAACACTGAAAGGCTTTTAACCCCAGCAGGGAGATTTCATGGCAGCATTTGCTGTGTTGCTAGTCCACTTGTAGTCACCAGTACTGTCTTCAAGTCTCCTGAAACAGGTTACACAAATTTTAATGAGACATAAGTTAAATGGGCCAAAGTTATACCTGAAACCAGTTGCAGACCTCTTCAAATCTCCTAGTGTCAATTCTCCTAGAAAACTTAGTTTACAGTAGCTGTAGAGGATTCTTTCCTGGGGTGCCTGCAGTCCCAAAGAGTCACAGTTCAGTTTCATATTTAAGTGAAAGGTGGCTGCAGATCTTGTTAACCATTGGAGTTAAGCTGTGCAGCAAAATGAGAAGCAGCAATTGGTCTGTTCAGACTAGTAATAACTTGACACCTCTGAGGGCAAAGGTCCAGAGCAGGCTGGTGCAGTCCAGTCCTAGAAGAGTTACCCTTTGTACATTTGGTGGCAGGGTGTCCATGTATCTGTCACTTCAACTGCCCTTTCAGCGCAAAAAAGTTGTTTGTTGTTTATGAGAAAATATTTTCAACCTAGCTACAAAATTATTGCCACTAGGGTGAAAGCCGTGACTGCCTAAATTTGGCTTTCATTTCTGGGTTACCTACTGTTTTACTTGCCAAATATATCCAAAAGAGTGTACATTGAAGTCTATAGTGCAATCTTTATAATGCAGAATTACTCTGTTATGCGGTTGGTTGTGTTGCGTTCCTCTGTGGTTAAGACAGTGTTGGCATTGGTGGAGTGTGTGGTCTAGTTGGCTTTCTTCAAGGAAGAAGAAAGCAATAGGATTGGGAGGGAAACATTCCTTAATGATCTCAGATGCTCGTTGCATGTAGCAGAACATATAAACAAATGGAAATACCAGGCCTATTTCAGTGGTGGCTGATAGCATGCCTCAGCATAAGAAGGAATTCTTGAAATTCTTCTGCTAGTCACTGTGAAGATATATTAAAAAATGGTGCTTAGTAGCCAAGCAACATAAATTTGACCTTCTGTTATTTGTACTTTGACCTGTTATATAAACAATTTGATTGTACTAGGAAATGAAGTAAAGTTTTTTAAAACTTAATCCCCGAGACACTAGGCATGTTCCAAAGACAGTCTTAAAGGATTGTCAGCAATATTTGTTTTTGTCACCTGATACTGGAAGCAATGTAATGAAACAGCAGAAAACTCTATATCTTTTCTGTGATCTGTTATGCCTCAGACCATGGAAATATCAAGAGATTTGTGTTAATGTTACTATCCTTTGAAAAGGGCAAGTGGTCAACTTAAGTTTAAAACATAGTGAGCCCGCAGTATTTTTGAACTTGGACCAAGAATCATGTATAGTTGGCACTGTAATGCATAGGAGATACTTTCCTGTCTACAAACTAGTGGAAAACAGGAATGACTGGAGTTTTTTTCCCAGTAAATAAAAATGCACAGTACAACAAAACATGCTATGGAGTAGGAAACATTTCATTGTGATATACAGGAGATGAGTTTTTGTCAGTTTTAAGTATATGTAAATTTAGAGGTGTGCAATAAACTGTACGCACCCTGAAATTGAAAGACTTTTATTAGACAGTTTAGAGATACCAGTTATTTTTGCATTTGGGAAGACACCTTCCAGTTGCAAGTTTTAACCATCTTTTAAAATGCAAAAGAAATAGGAATGAATAGAAAATGTGATGATTGACCTAATTCTACTTTATAATATTATGGTGTGTTAATGTTACGATCTTAGGTGCAGAAAAGTTCATCTAACCCAGGAAATTTTTGTCTTGGGAAATACTTTATTCTGAATTTGAATACTAGTTACAACTTGTCATGTACTTTTCTACCCTGAATGCATCAGTCAAATATTTTTGTAAGTACATTGGAACAGATTGTAGCATTTTTTATCTAGAGATTAGGGCTGAGCTTTAAATTATTGACTTGAATTGTATGTCTGAACAAGTTTTTTTCCTTCATCTTTAGAACCAGACAAAAATCCCAAACCCTAAATTAATTGAAACACCTCAACAGTTATTTTTTTTGCTGTAGGCTGTGCATCTTAAGCATCTTCAGATATGTAGGTGTTAAGATAGGGAAGTGACATTCCCTTGGTACCATAATTTAGTAAAACCCCTTTTTTCCCATCATGTTTACTCTTGCCCCTCACTTAGTACCTCCCCCAAGCTGGTGGCTATTCATTAAGATAATATGTAGAATTAATCACTGTAGGCAGATTTGCAGAGAGTATTTTGCTTGGACGTTCTTCATGTAGGAAAAAAGTGAAGGGGGAGGACACCTGGTAAGAAATTCACTTTCTTCACTTTCAATTTTTATAGTCAAGCCATCTTCAAACTGGGTTGAGGTTCTCTCTGAATTTTATTTAATTATGTTAATTATTACATTCTTTTTATTTAATTATGTTAATCAAGGAATAGCTGAAGAGTAACTAACTATTAAGATATTCCTAAATGGCTATTCTATTAATAACTAAGGGGGAACATTTCTTTTTTTCTTGCCCATACTTCTCTTGCACAGCTGATCCCACTGACTGAAGATGCTAACAGAGAGTAGAGCATTTCCCACCAGTTATTCATAACACTGGTATAATGATATATTTGTTTTATGCAATATGCTTCTAGCTATGTTTAACTTTCCCCTATTTTTAGAGATAGTGCTTAGAACATTTTAAGTGAGCTTAGAAATCAGATTTCTTCCTCCAACATAGTATAACAAAACCCTTTAAAATTAGCAGAAAATGTTCCAATAGAATTGAAATACCTGTGGCAATTGCCTGAATATGTAGATATATTTCTCTCCCATTAACTACAAAATATATAGGTCAGAAATATACTTAAATAGACTATGTACATGATTTATGTGCCTGTTATAAAATGGAGAAAGCATAAACTGAGAAATGTTGTTTATTGTCCGCTCAAATAATGATTTTTCTTGTATTTTTCAGTCTTTTGTTACCTTGTTGTTTAGTGAGTCAGATTCCTTTTTTCTGCTTAAGCTGAAAGCTTAGGAGGTTGAAGAATAATCTCTCAGTATACCATTAATGGGCTTGTCCCTGGTGTGGATGCTTTAAAAATGCTTTTTCAAAATTCATGGAATCTTTAATACAGTATTGCTGCTGTTGAACCCATCGTTTAGCAGGAGTTAGGGAGCTTCACACATTCTGTCACCCATGCAGTTAAGCCTTTTGATACTTGGCTTATCTGAGCCAGGAAGTTGTCTGTTTCCATTTGTAAAATAGCTGTGACTAAAGGTAGTCTTTTGGGGAAAGGTTAGAAGTTCCTTGCACTAGGAAGTGTGGCATCCTTCCACACAGATGTAATATTTGCTGAAAGGAATTAATATGTGCCTCTGGTGGAATCCTCAGCTAGGCTGAAGCCTACCTATTCTCATGATGGATTAAAAAAGAGCCAGGGAGAGTAGTCTGGCTGCTACTTATCACAGTTGGGTGAATACAATCTCCAGCTGTTAGTTCCACCTTCCAACTCTCAAATCCTTTAGTTTTACCTGTCTGCTCTTTCACTAAGGCTGTGAAATATAGATTAAAAAATAGTTAACCTGTTTTATATTTTAAAAGGAAAGTCTGCATAGAGAACACTCCCACTTTTGTTGTTCCTCTGACATAGATTAGGAAATGGGATTTAAGTGATTTACTAGCAGTCAGGCAAGGGCCAGTGATGAAAGCAGGATGGGCAATCTACAACACAGCTGTATGGGGAGACAGGTATGCTGAAGTCAGGCCACCTTCCTCACTATCTCTTCCTGGAGACATCTTCTCCCAGTGATTATATTCTGGGTGATTTTGCTGTTCTGTCCTTGCCTGAACAGGACATGTGTTTTTTCCTTAATGAAGAGCATGAAAGAACTTGTAGGGTTACAAAAGGAAAGATTTATATCATTTGTAAGTAGATCCTTCCTCTTTATAATGGCAACAACCCCAACACAGGAAGTTTTATGGGAGTAGGAAATTTACTGGGGACATGGTGGTACTGGTGGAGGAGGATCCTGAAGGGTGTTTTCAGTTCGTGTTATATGATAAAACTTGTTGTTTGTATGTACTGTGTATTGCTGCCAGGAGGGAGGAGTTTGACTTCTGATCTACTCATTTGTGTGGTTTCTCTGATGCCAGTGGAAGGATGAGTGGCCCTGTCCTCAGACACTTTTCCAGTGACAGTCCCTGCTTATGCTCACTGGCTTCACCAGAACTAATGCAGCTTTAGCATAGATCTTGACAGGCTTGAATGCTTGTCAGTGTTGTTTTCCTTTTATTCAAATTTGGCATCTAATGCATTCAAAGACATGCTGGCAGCTCACCTAATTGAGAGTTTTGTATTTGCTTGGTTAGGAAGATTTGCTGAAATAGGATATGCTTGACAGATTGGTTGCAGACCTCCTAGGGGGAGAGATGCCACTATCAGTGGTTTAAATGCCAAGTTGTAGGAGTGTATAGCATAGTTGTAAATATGGATTCATTTTCATCACATCTCAGATTAAAAACAATTTAAGCTGTGATTTCAGTCAGAAAATAAAAAAAATAAGATATTGGCACTTTTCTGATAAAATGGGCATGGAATTATTTAGATTTGTAGTCATTGTTAAGTTTAACCCATGTTATTTCCTTTAGGCCATTTTGTGCTCTGGATATTTTTGTGAAATGTGAATCAAAAGTCATAGATGTAGGGATTTTAATCAATTTATTCATGGTCTGCTGGCACACAAAATATTGTCTAAATTTATCTGATTGCTTCTCAGTTCTGTGGCTTCAAGCAAGTAGGGGAGATGATTGAGGAATAAGGCAAATACTCTGGGAAAGCACCTTTGTAAGGCAAACCTACTGTTTTTGCAGACTGCAGGCATTTCACTTTTGCTGTGTAGTCTCAAAGGAGAATTGGTGTGCACTGCTCGGTTTGACAGCCAATTATGTGCTCTCGTGGGATTCCTAAGTGAAATTGGCTAATTGATAATAAGGCTACTTATTCTTGCTTGTACTTTACAGTTTCTTTGTAATAACTATTGCGAGAGGTTTAGGATATGTCATAGTCTTAATGAATGTAGATAAATAAAAAGGTACTTGCAGTCTTGTTTTGGCTTCAGAAAGTAATTTTCCAGTAATCATGGATGTAGGAACAGGGTGTAGAAGTCTGAGACTTATTTTTAATAAACAAAAACAAATAGACAAAACTATTGTGAGTTTCTGTGGCATTTACTTGCAGTAAATTATTATGAAGGCTTTATTTCTGTGATTCAGGTAATCGGACATTGGACTTTTTAGTTTGAGATCACAAGTGCTTATGTGGTTCTGGTTCAGTAGTCAAAACGGTGACACATGATGGGGAAATGAGATAACACAACATCCCGGAATGGTTAATCCAAATTTATGTTCAATTGCAGAAGAATGAAAGAACAAATACACAAAGGCTGAATCATTATCTTGGTTTTGTAAATAACCCTTTCCCAGAAGCTGTATTAACATGGTCACACAGGGGGCTTTTGTCTTGGATTCCCATTTTGATTTAGATTTTAAGGGATAAATGAATGAATCTTGCTGTCGCTCTCATGACTGGGAGCACTAAATTATAAACAAAAATGCTGCTTGCATAAACAAAACAATTTCGATGCAAGTGGATAATGAGATGCCCAACTTTGATAATGGATTAAATCAAATACATATTACATTTTTCATATGTCACCTACCATGAACTATTAAAATTTGATGATTTTCCTGTAGTTTTCTCCCATTTGAGCTTAGAAGGAGGAAGCAATTAATGATCATGTGGGTGAAGAAGTCCAAGGCAGTTAGGCAGTCTAAGGTGGAACAATTATCTGTGTAGACATTTAGAGAGTGAAGAGTAGCTAGTGTTGACTCACAGATAGCATAATTGCCTCACACATAGCATAATTTCCCTTTCTTTTTTTATTCCCTCAGGCCTTGCAAAATTATTGTGTATCTTGAAACATGTTTAATGGAGCTATTAAGAAGTAATGTCTTACGTTTAGGAGCTGCACTGCTATCATGGGATACCACCAATGAACCAAAATCACTGAGATCATAGTACAGTTCCAAATATTTAAAAACAACTTCTAAAATGGTATTTTTTTTAAATTGAGATGATTTAATATACAGAAGATCTTATTGTGACAAGATGTCAGTTTGAGACTTTCTGGATTAATTTAGGCTGTTAAAATCACTCTTTTTTGAATTTTTAAGTATTCTGGCTGTCACGGTTGAATTAATACTTCAGTTATTACTGGCGGTTAGACTTAATAAACTGTGGTGGTAGCACTAGATAGAATGTTCTTCATTTTTGATGTCATTTTGGAAGACAAAAAGAAATTCTGAATGTTTACATCTTAAGAAAATAAGGCTAGTGTGGGATACATTTGATTTGTAGTTGTTCCTCTAGAAATGACAGAATATGAGCGAGTTAAGGCTATGTCCAATCTGTTTAAAGGCTCATGGTGATTTTTGTTTTGAAGTGTTCATGTTTTCCTGGCTGTGTTTGCTTTCAGTACTAGGCAGGGAAGTGCAGGTCAACAGAATTTTTCTTGCCAAATAGGCTTGGATGAAAATCATGTAAGGCTTTCTACCTGTTTTCTGTGGTCCTAAGGGTTGAGAGGTGGTGCAGTGGGAAAGGCAACATCTGCCATGTCCCTGCATTCTCCCCTGCTTTCCTCAGATCAAATATATAGTAAAATAAGGGGCTTTATCCTCTTCCTTCCTAGCAGTGGTTTATGTCCAATTTCCCTGTGGAGGTAAAGTTATAGGTATTTGAGCAAGTTGTCACGGGCTGAGGTGGGGCATGAACTTCAAGTGTGCCAATGACTGTAGCAATACCTTGTGTATCCTGTGGTACTTCTGGAAAGAACCTAGTGCCTAAGTTGTGTTGAAACAGGATTTAAGGGATAGTCAAGGAAGCAGGAAGAGAAGGACTGGCTACTGCTTCTTTCCTTGTAATGTCGCACACCATTGAAGCAGAGCTACTGAGTAACAGCAGCAAGGGATGAGAGACTGTCCTTGTTCCTGAACCTGAGTAGGGGGTAGTATCTGTATTCCCAATTACTTCTGCTGTGAAATGAAGGTTATTTGAAACAACAGGTTTAAAAACAGGACACTTTGGACACTTCCATATCACATACAAAATGATATTGCCTTTGCCTCTACTAAGGAAATTATTTGGAGGTCTTTAAGGCAGAATAACCTGGATAAAATTTCATTAAAGTTCTCTGGGGTGCATTGAATATGGTGGGGGGGAGGAAATAGTTTGAGTTTGCAATAGTAATAGGTGCCTATAGAATGACTTATGATTGTGTTGTTCTGCTGAAAGTATGCAGACATGAGGTGTTTTTTAGATTACAAGATTGGCTTGTAGAATGCTGAGAAAATAATTAAGTGATCACATGTTGTTCCTAGATGCCTGCAATCTGCCCTGTTACTGGCCTGTGTGTTAGGGTAAGCTAACTCTAGAAGCTCTGCTTCCTCATATATAAGAAAATGCAATTTATGGAGAAATAAGCATGGTGGTGGTAGCAGAAATGTGTGACTTAAAAAGTAAAAATCAGACTCATGAGCAACCTATAACATGTCTGAAAAGTTTGGTGTTAGAGTGTGAAAGTTTGGTGTTAGAGTGAGGTGTAGCTATGTCTGTGATGTAAATCCAACTTCTCAGAAGGTAATTTAAAATGGCCTTGTATCTGGGCAGTATTTCATTTGGAGGTCTGCTTTCAGAGCGTAAATTCAAATATTTTTGACATGCTTCTCATGTTATTTTTCCATCAGGTTATTGAAAGATTACTTTGACCGTTCCTTGGAAGAGTATTTGCTGTGCTTATCTGTCATGATTTTTTTTTCCTGTTGTGTTTTGTTATCCCCCTGATTGACAGTTTAAACTTTTAGAGCAGTTAAAGGCAAACTTTTCCGGGGGCCTTTCTGAGCCAGGATGTGTTACTAGATTAGTTTGATTGACATCAGGTTACCAAATTGGTTTCACCAGACTGTTGTAAGAAAAGTCAGGTTTATTTTCTTGAGAAGGTCTTATAATACTTAGAAGTTATGGTACTGCTGTCAGCAGAAAAAGTTTAGAAAACTGTTTCTACATAGAAACTTAACCTAATCTCAGAGAACAATAGCAAATTGACCGATTCTTCATTGCCATTTGCTAATGATATCATCCTCCCTTTCTTTACTGATCTCCAGTCAATTTTATGCTGCTCATGTGAAGTTGGTGCCTTCTGCTTTGTCTTAGATGACACTTTACAAAAATACTGACTAGTAGCTAAGATCACTGCTGTTTTACATATATGAAAATGTAATGGGTATAATAGGTGTTTGAATTCTCTTAAGGACTTGTTAAATTTGCAGAGTTCTCTTGTGTTTTGCCTTGAAATCCTACACTGAAAGGAATATTTTTGAATGATTTGGGGATGGCTAGCAGGTGGATAGTAAAAATTTGCCACTGAAATGGTCAGAAGTTTAGTTTATGTGAAGGATCTTTAAAAGCACCAATCCTTATAATGCTTTGACTGCTGGTACACTACTTTTCTGTTTTCTGTTCTTTACAATGTTCAGGTACAGTTGAAATAGTTTGTCCGCTTTAGTTTACAGTTCCATTTTAAATAACTTCAAACGTTAGTGGATGCTTTCATACTTAAAAAGTGCAAGATTAAATTCTGTATGTGATACAATGGTACTCTGTGCCAGGGAGCTAATGAAATACTGAAGAGGTACTCAGCATTCCATATCTATCTACTTAATCTGACTGTATGACTGCCAGATGTTTCAAGGGAGTCATCTTTCTGAATCCGACTCCCCTAGTGAGGTTTTGGGGTGAGGGAAATGGTCTATGTCATTAACCTTTGATTGTATGTATTGCACTTGACATAAAAAGACAATTAAGTTATTGAAAATGCTTTTTTTAATGTCAAAGTTGTATGCCACTCGGAAACAAACCCCCTTTGTTTGGGGATATAGATATGTTTCTTTACAAGCTAGTTCAAGACTGGCAGTGCACAGATCTATTCTGTCTGTAGGAGCTTAGGGAAATCCTGGAGGGTACATGCTGGCATTATTCTGCACTTGGCCAACAGGAGGTAAATAACAGTTAGAAGGAAGAGTGGTTTTATAGTCATAAAAAGCAGTGGTGGTAATTTTCATGCTGTGTGTAACAGAAGGTGTTTAATTAGGTTGCAAGTTTGCAGTGGGGTTTTTTGGCAATTTGTTTCTCATCAAGTCATAAATCCCTTTCTTCATATAAAACTGAAGCTATTTTTGTTTGTGGTTTAATGAGCTACAGTTTATGCAACAACAAACTCATCTTCGTTCACTTATATCTGAATGTCAATTCAGAATTTTTCCCCTCCATCCTGGATTACCAGTATTGGGATACCTGATTTATACCAGGTACATATTGAGGTACAGGAGTATTGAGGTACAATTGTGGATTGTTTGTGTAAGCAGATAAGTGGTACCTATGGGAAAAGTACATTGCTGCAGGGACCTGCCTCTTAAGCAAACACAGCTCTTACTTATCTAGTAAAATACACCTATTTTGTTTACATTCACATTTTAAGCACAAAGATATGTGCTGTAAATAAAGCTAAGGGAAGGTAATAGGTTGGTTAGTAGAATTTCTCTTATGGAATGCACTTGTTTTTGCAAAATTTATTGTCTTTTGATTGGGGTTTGTCAGGCAAAATTTTCAGGCTTAGGGTGTTAAAGTGACTTTGGAAAGGAAAAGGAATTGATATATTGCTTTTTTGCAGATTGTACTTTCTGTGCTGTGCTTTTAGTTAATGGATTACCTGGTTAATAAAGTTACCTAGTGACTTACCCTGGCCTTGCTGTTGACCATGAGTGGGAAGGGATCCACACACAGTGGTTGTGTGAGATGCTGTGCTCTGTGGGCTGGTGTTGATGTTTGCTGCTTTTCCATTAGCTGGAAGTGCAGATATGGCTGTCATGGCACTGAGTGCTTGACTCTACATTTTTATCTCCATGATAGTAAAATGCCTCAGAGAATAGAAACAAGTACAGTGCTTCGTGAAGTGTGTCTTGCACAGTGTATCCCTGACCTTGCTGTGTAGGAGTCCCTGAATCTGAGCCAACCCACTCCTCGGATGGTTTCCCTGAGCTGTGGCTGTACTGAGGTTTGCTCTGTGTAGGCAGGATTGGTGTAAGGCACTACAGAGTAGTGGGATAAAATCTGGATGGTTTTGACCAAGTGCTTATCATTTCTCTATGTACGATTACCTAATTAAAGGAACTTATTTTTTTTTAGTGTATTTATTTATTTATTTATTTATAGTTTTTTAATTTTCTTGCTCTTTTTCTGTGTAGCTTTGTTGCTAAAAGGGTCAGGAGCAATACATTGATGAAAATTTTCTTATTTCTGTATGCAATATGAAGAATAGCTGTGTACTTTGTTTTTAAGTTTGGAATGGTAAGCAAAGATATAAGCATAGAATTTTAGGAAGGAAAAGATATGGTAGTTTTATTTTGCTCCCTATCCCATCCACATCTCCTGGTGTTCATTTTTGTTGTGAGCTGAGGGCAGAGATATTGACTGTAATCAATTGGCCTTCTATTATTTTTCCTCCTCTGTGCCACATTTTTTCCCTGTGACCTGTGCCCTTGCTGTTCTATAGATGAATGTAAGCATCTTACTGAGCAATCTCTGTAGGATGAAGTATTCCCTTATTTCTGTCTCTTTCCTTTACAGATTCCACCATGCCTTGGTTAAAAAAAAAAAAAAAAGATAAAACCCAGGCCCGTGACACAGAGCAGAAACATGAATCTATAAATAATTGTTAATAAATGTCTCTGGCTGAGCAATGAAAAATTATGTTAAATGTCAAAGGATTTTCCCTTTCACCTTTGGTATAATCTTAATAGTTATCAGTAGCAAGTATTTTTTTCCTATTGAAAACAGTTTCTAAACTGGAACACATCAGTTTATAGGGGTTTTGTCACCTCATTAGAAAAGCAGAAATGCTTCTAAGAGGGAAAGGAAATATGAAGAATCCCAGATGCAATCAAAGCTAGGAACATGTTTATTAGCTTTAAGAGATATAACAGAATTCTTACAAGTTGCAAGGATGCAGAGAAGTGTTATCTTCCTGCTGAAGCCTTTCAGGCTGAAGAAGCTGATGCATGTAGCTGCTTGTAATTGCTGCCATGCAGAGGTGGCTGCCCTCGTGCCTTCTGCCTCCCCTCGCTACACTTTCAGTCTTGCCCACTTGTCCAAATCAGTTGGGCAGAGTTCGCCCCCTCCAAAGTCACTGTTCTACTTTTAGTTGGTAACTAACATATGCAAAGAATTCCAAATGGCATTTTTTTCATAAATGGTCTGCCTTATTCAAATGGCTGGAGGAAGGAAGTAAAAGATCTTGTGATGACTTCTCCTGGCACGTCAGCATGTGTGGTCCATACAGGGTAGTGTGCTGTCTCCAGTCCTTTGAATGGGACACGATGTGACTTGGAAAGGTTGAGGGGGTGTTTTTCTATTTTTCAAATACAGGAGAAATCCTTCTTTTTAGGCTGTGTATCTCCTGGTTTCCCAAGGAAGGCTCTAACTTGAGGTTTGGTGCTCTCTGACCACTGCAAAGACAGGCAGCTCGCTTGATACCACAAGGAGTAGATGCATAGATTCTGCCTCCTTCTTTGTGTGTGCGCCGGTGATTGATGTTTTTCATTGCTGATCCTGACAAGTGGCACTATTGTACTGAGGTGAGGTAGAGAGAAATTGTCAGATTGCTTAAATCCCTGTGAAGGCTGACAGCAGAGCTGTGGTGGAGGAAGAGGGAATACAAATAACTGTGAGGCTGATTTCCACCCCCTCCCCCCCTTCCTTCTGCCCAGCCCATGTCTTTTTGAGTATGAGGGTAACACAAGGCAGTTCCACGTGGGAAAGTTAAGGAATTAATGTGCCATGTCTCAGTGTTACTGTACTGGGGCTAAACAGATGGTGCAATTAGCCTACAGCGGTGAAGAGCTATTTTTCTGATAAGGAAGTAGTTGTAGGTGGTAGAAGAGCCTTTTAAATTGGCAGGGCTTACAAATGTATGAAGTGTATGGGTCTTATAGCTCCTTTCCAATTGCCGTTATTTTTTCTTTATATTTTTATTTGCTGAGTGGCTTATGAGGGAAAAAAAATTTTCGTTGAAATATTTATCAGCAATTTTAACAAGCTCATCTGGAAGAGCGAAGGGATCAAAATCAGACATTCTCTTCTCTTGGTTAATGGTGATCGTAACTGTTTGGAGCGATGGGGGAAGAAAGCCTTCCTTCCTTGATGGGCACTTGGGAGGCTGTTGGAGAATGACGAGGGTCTGTAGGAGGTCTGTGCTTGATTGACCTCCACATGCTCTGGGTTTTGAACTTGTTTGCTTTTTATCTCTGTTTCTGGCTTATTTTTGGTTGGGATATTTTGAAAAGGCAGGAGCAATTATAAATAAAAATTAGAAGAAATAAACAAGATTAAATATGGCTTGCACAATTTGGAAAAGAAAGCATCTAAATGAGAACAGTGGAAGAATGAAGGAATGGCATCAGGAAGAGAGGAAAAATAGTTATATTGGGAGAAAATGCATCCACAACTGGATCAAGATTCGGTTTTTGTTCATTAGTTTGTAAGTCCTTTGAATTACTTTGGCTTGCTTATGAAATGATAACAGGCATACTTGCTTTTTATCTCAGGTCTTCATGTTTGACCCAAATCAGTAGGATCTCATCTATCAATGACTCAGTCATTCTGATTTATTGATAGTTTGATTAAAAATGGCTTCTTAGATGTATTTGTTAAAAGGCCTGGTGTTGGTAGTAGAAACTATGGCAAAAGCACTTGCATTGAAGACTTTTTGTCTGATATTTTCTTTCTTTTTTCCTAGGAAGCAGTTAGGCTTGGTACATTGGTTTTGTTTGCCTTTGCTGATAGAGGCTGCTTTCTGTTGTGCAGTGGTAGCTTCTGCCTCTGTTCAGAGGATCTATTTTCTCTTTCAAGGAGGGAGTATATAAAGTCTCCCAATATGCTGGGGTCAAAAAGACCCCAAATGCCCCTCAAATGTAAATTTGAGCCTAATTTCACAAATCTTGTTTTTGCATTCTCTTTCTTATAAGCGGAGGTGATTGGGGAGGGCTGTGTTTTGGTGGTGGTCTGTGTTAAAATACTGCTTCAGGAATACCCAGAGGATTTTGCCCTCACTACTCTTCCCCCACCACCAGCCTTGCCCCAACTTGCAGTTTGAAGGACACCAGAAGGTGAAGATAATCTACAAGGTGACTTATACACTTCCTTCGAAAAATGTACCTCCATCCAAAGGGAAAGGGAGCTGGAGGGGAAGGATAAGAATAATAATGGAATGCAAAAGTCTTATCCTAAACATTGTTTAGTTGTTAAAGATGCCGTTAGGGCACTAGTTTATACAGTGTGACTTTTGGTTGTTTGTTTTTGGTGGGTTTTTTGGGGGGGGGATGGGGATGTTGGTTGCTTTTTCTAAAAAGATTTAGTACACTTTCCATTATGGTTGAGAAAACATGGTGATAAGTTATTTTCATCAAGTCCCTACATGATGAACATCAGCTGGGTGTCCATTGTGTGAACATGTCCCATAACTTCTTTTAGGCATTTGCTGCTGTTACAGAACTTCCCACCATCATAATCTCATTTCCTCTTGTAGCCACGGGGAGTGAGCACACCCGAGTGGACACAACCTCTCGGCATCACTTATTAAGAATGTTTCATCCTGTTCTGGGTGCTCCAAAACAGACAAAGTGGACAAAGGATCCCTGCAGCAGCATTCAGGTTGAAATGCAGCCACTCACCCTTGCTGGTGCCAGCTGCCTGCTTCCCTTGGCTTGGCTGTGTTCCCTGAACACCTTTGCTCCTGGGCAGGTGTGGCACGTTACTCAAAGGAAATGGAAGAAGATTTTTGAATTCACTACTCGTCTATACTTTGTCTCCATTATTTCTTCAAAAAGGGCTATGGATTAAACAAATTGAGGAGGGGAAAAAGGATAAGAATGGTATTTCAGGAGGGGGGAAAAAAAGCACATTTTCAAGGAATTATATATAAGGTAATAATATGTTAAGGATATTTTTGAAAGTTCACTTAATTCCTGCCTTTCAAAAAGGTTTTAACACTGTAGCTGACATTTAGGTACCTAGTTTTAATCAAAGAGAGAGATGGCTGGATTTTAGTTAAATATCATTCCTGTCAGCTCCTCTTTTGGTTTAACAAGAGTCCATGTGGGTGCATATCTATTTTTTAAATATACATACTTGTGCTCTATGTAGTGTACATATAAAACTAATTTTATGTAAAAACAAATCACGTGTGGGAGGAAATAAATTTCTTCTGCCTTTGTTTTGTGAGAAATAGTGATTATGTTCACTTTTATTTGTAAGAAGACTACTGGAAGATTAAAAGATATATTTATTGCATCTTCTGGCATTGAGAAGGATGAATAGCAGAGTTGTTCCCTGTCAGATATTGTGCTAACAAGTTATGGTGAATCTCAGGGAGGTTATCTGTGCCCCCCACTTCATCATCAGTATTGCAAACACTCTGCTCTTTAACTACAGAACAAATTCAGATGCTTATTTTTTTACTAAATATGTCTTAGTTTATAAAAATTTGTGTCCCTCTTCAGTTATTGAATTTTATTTTCTACTGTTTTACTGTGTGTAATTGTTTCAAATTAAGATTTTGATGAATAAAAGCATGCTTTTAGTTGACAAAACTGTCAGTTTTGAGTCCTTTTTAGTTTGGGCAAAAAGGTATTTTTGAGCTTGAATTCTCCAATATTCAGGTGTACAGGAGGATGCACCACGGCATTACTTTTCCTGCTTAAAAGTGTATAGACTAGAGGCTCTTATCTTGTTGCAGACGTAAATACTTTGTGGACCAGACTAGATTCTCTGAAACTGTACAGCTCTTCTGCTTATGAATTATGTTGTTTTCTCCACCACTGCTCGTTGAACAAGGCCGAATAAGGTTATGGAAGTTGTTTTATGTGTTGAATTAATGAGCTCAGAGGGAAAACGCAAAGGCTGAAGAGATAAGAATCAATCCTTGGCTATTGATTAAACACACCTTGCAAACCCATCTGAACTTCATCGAGTCTCTTGATTTAAACATTATATAACTGCTCTATTTTTTTCTTAGCTCAGTAAAAGACCCAGATGTCTGCTTTGACAGAATGAAAAAAATTTAGGCAAATTTTCAAGGTTGAAGTGCTGTCCTGAAGTTGATCTGTTCTGCATTTTGTTATGCCATGCTCCTTGCCCTGGCACAAATGTGAAACCAACTGTCAGCTTGTGGGGAATGAACACCCTGACTGTCTTTTTCAAAAGTCAAATGCATCACTTTGTAAATAATACAATGTAACAAGAGTTTAGAGATACTGAAGTCCAGAGTCGCTTCTGTTTAATGTCTTTTTTATCTTTAAATACAGGGATTATTTTGGGGAGTGTGTGTGTGTGTGATAACTACTAGAAACATTCACTGAAGGTGTGTATTAGTCCACTGCTGAAGACAATGAATTTCCTTTTTAGTAGCTATTGCTTGCTCTTAAATATGTGTACGGGCTAGTTTGGAACAAACATTTTTGTTTATTTAGTTTTGATACATTTACTTTGCTTAGTTTCTCTACTTACCGAGTCTTCCCTCCCACTCCTCTTAATGTGAGGACAAAATTACAGTCATGACAGCAACTTTCTAGTTAAATTTATTTGCCTGTGGAGGAAGTGATTTAAATAAAGTGTGATATTTGGTGTAGTTCACAGAAATTGCTGTGTCCCTGTGCAGCTTTGCTCAGGTTAGCTGAGATCTATTTGGAGTCCAGGGCAGCTCCAGAAAGTTGGAGGTCATCCACTGCAGCTGGCAGATTTGGACATGCCAGCATTATACAGCATCCTTATATCAGCGTATGGAGAGCTGAAAATATTTAGGAGGTTTCAGTTTACAGATGTCCTCATTCTAGAAATCCACCAGAATTACTTTGGCAGAAATTCCTCAATAGACTGAGAATAGCTGTACAAGAGATTATTTAAGGTTTTTTTAAGAGACTTGTGATAATTCTCTCATATCTTTAAAATGTGGTTCAGACTTAAAGTGAATGCTTGTCTTTTAAGGGTAGATATCTTATGTTCTCATTTGCTCCTAAAGGTGTATCTCAAAAGAAAAAAAAAAAACAAAACAGAGAAGCTTTGCTGTGATTATGTCTAAAACAGGCTGAAGACTCTGCTTTCTGTTGTCCCCTGACAAAATATTTTAACAATTTTGAGTAGTCACCTTTGATTCACTCAATATACTATGCTTGTAAACTTCTGGGATTATTGTATTTCAAAGGATAACAGGGATGGTCTTGTGTTAATCTGGAGCCACTCCTTTTATCTAAAGAAGTGCAGTAGCTCTCATTTTGGGGAGCTGTCAATGCTATGTGCTCTTCTCTTCTCCGGGGACCTGCAACAATGCAAGAGGATAGGAAAGGGTAAAAATGTGGAAGAGACCAGCTGCTTGTGAACTTATGTAGGTGTCTGAAAAAATCTACAAGGTCCAAATAGGCAGAGTAATTTGATTTGTCCTGGTTTGAAAACACAAAATAAGTTTAGGATGTTGATTTTTATTTTTTTTTCCGTTTTAGAATTAATTCTTGTTTTCTAAAAGTTCTTTTCATCCAAAACCCCTCCTCTGTGGTCATTTTAAGACATCAGGGAAAAATCAAATCCAGAAGGCCAGACCAGGTGTGTTGGTGCCCTTCTTTCATCTTTGACATTGGCACTTTCTTTGGTACACAAATGTGACATAGCCTTTCAGTGCAACATCTGGTCTGTTTTAAACATATGTAATCGGTCACCTGTAGGGTAAAGAAATTAATTCTTAGTCATAGTTTAAAAACATCTTAATTACAACGATGATGATGATGTGATTTTCTTATCTCTGCATGTACTGCAAAGAGTTGGGAGTGATCTCGTTCTTTATGAGTCTGTTGAACACTTCTTTCTACTCCCGTTGCTTTGTGGGTGACATGTTGAGAAGCACTGCTGAGGGAGTGGGTTGGAGTGAATGGCTGTGTCACAGGACACCTGCATATCCCAATCCTTTATTTTAATTAGATTTTAAAGTGTTGATACATTGAATTTCATAATTTAAAAACAACTGATGGGTGGCAAGGAAAGTGTGATGAAGTAGTGCATGTACTTTTGTGTGGATATGGAATGGGAATAGTACATTTTGGGTAGATCCCACCCAGATTTGTGGACAACTGGGGCAACAAAACTTTTTGAGACAGAAATAAAGAGAGCATGATTCATAGGCAAGGGTGTCTGGTACAGAGAACAAAGAAGGATGAATCAGCAGGAAAAAGCAAAGCGATGTGGTTTATGGAGATCACAGTTTTAGAGCGAATGTGAAAGGGATTACAAAGAAGTTTTGAGGCTGGGAGGGAGAAATCATATAAAAGTGTCAGGTATATAGCATGGTTTTGCCAAGAGAAACTGTAAGAAACCAATCTGACCTTGCAAGATTTCAGGGTAAAGTATTGCCTTGTTTTCAACCTAGAAAAGTAAGTATTTCCCCCTGCCTCCTGCTCTTGTTCCCTTCATTGCCCCTGCTCCCTTTGCACACTGAGCTTCCAGTCCCCTTAGTCATGGCAGGATGTCAGTATTTCCTTAGGAGCTTTAAAAGCATTTCATAGTGTCTTAAAAGTGGGTATGTCTATTTATGGAAATCTTAAAATATTCTCAGGACTTGACAAAGGGAAGTTTGTCATTTAATTTATGCGTGTTAGCTTCAGGCTGAACAAACAATAAAGTACTTTAACCTTGCATGTGCCCACTTGGTACTAATAGGCTTGAACAAATGTTTAATGTGTGAACTAAGGCCACTTTAAACCTGTGGAAGTATCTGTGCAGATTAAATTTATTTAAGATTTGTCTTTGGAATTATGCTTTCCATTTTTCAAATATTTTGTGATGGAGCAGCTTGATGGGTGGGTAGAGTATAGTAATCATGGTTTGAATGGCTGTAGTTTACAGTGATGTTCTTGCTATTTTTGGCTGGAGGCAGATTTCTGTAAGAGTGGCTTAAAAGCGCAACATTGCACATGCTCACATTTTGAACGCTTTTTGCATTTTTCATATTCTTTTTATATCATCTCCTATCTTGCAGAACCAAATGCTTTTGCCCTTTTCCAGAGTACGTAGAAAAACTATTTTTAAAAGTTCTTTTCCATCTGTTGGTTTCACTTATTAACAGAGAAGAAAGGCTGTGACGGAGGTGGAAAGGAATACAGCTGGTATTAAATTCAGCTCAACAAACAAGCACATTTTTAATTATCTTTACATAGCTGTTTCATTCAAAATTCTCTTAAAGAAAATCTTTCTTCTGTTTTGAAGGCCTTAAAATTTTCTAAGCACGTCAGTGCAGTCTTTTTGACTTACATTAGTGTTTGTTAAAATAAGAGGTGAGACTGCCCTACTGGTGATTCTTCCTCCCCCGCTCCCTCTCTGTGAGGAACATGGAAACAAAACTCTTCCTAAATCTTCAGGATTTTTCTTCTTAGAAAAATTACTCTTAGACAACATTTCACAACAATTTAAATTGAATTAATAGTAAACATGCTGAATGTTCATCTCTGTATTTCCCAGCAGAATTTCAGAGGACTGTTTAGAACCGGGAGGGAAGTAAGTCATTAAACCTTTCCAGTTAGAATTGGTTCACATTGATTTCTCCCTCTTAAGCCAACATGTGTGCTCACATAGGAGGAAGTAGTATTTGTATTTTCCCTAGTTCTCTGCAGTGATGGACCTTGTTAAGTGACTCAAATTTCAGTGAGTTGTGGAACACTCAGCTACTTCAGCCTTGTTTTAAATTTGAGTTGATGATGGAAAAAGGGATTGCATGCTTGCTGCCGTACGCTTGTTTTCACTGCACCCCATCAACAGTTTTTCTTACCGTTAATGCTAGTGTGCTGATTTTGCCTCCCTAGGGGGAGAAACAGTCTTCTTGACTATCTGGTTACCGCTGTTTCCTGATATATTTGTGAGCCAGTTTGTTTGCTAATTTCTAGAGAAGTGAAGGAAACAGGGGAGGTCCAGGAAGTTGACAGGAATTGAGGGGGAAATGGTTTCCAGCGAGAGCTTCACCTTTCCTACGGTGGGTGGCAGTGGGTGAGCCTTTCCTTCCCCCTCTTCTGCAGGGTTCAATGGCAGGAACTGGATTGCTTGATTTTGAACTGCTCTGGACAAGGATATTATTTGGAGGCATGATGGTGACTGAGGAAAACTCTGTGTGTGGAGATGGGGTAGGGTGATGTTGGGTTAATCAGCCTTGAGTCTAGCCAGGCCTTTTATCTCTGGTTACTGAAAGCTTGTTTATGTGTGAGTGTATCTCAGAGCATGTGCGTTGTGTTGCTAGTCAAGTAACATATGAATTCCAATCCTTAAATTAAGGCAAGAAAATAATTATTCATTTTGTAATAAATATTGCTAAATGGTAGGATTTGGGCAATTCCATTCTGTTTCTAGAGTCGCTTAAAAATCAGTGTTTATTGCTTTTGTGTAATGCCTGGGAACCTTGTTAAGGAGGTGGCAAGTGATGCTGAGTATGCAGCTGGACTTGTTTTCTTTTTTTTTTCCACCAGTGATGTGAATTTAGTAAAAATATTTCTGAGAAATACCGAGTTTAAAATTATACAGCTCTCTCCAAACTAGTGAAGAAAAATTTACGTGTGCTGCTATCAGGAGCACATATAATTTTAATTATATTTCCTGCCTGCCCTCATTTTTGAATAGCACAGCTGGGAGGTAACTAGAAAGAGGGCAGATGAGAGGAACATGATCATGTCAGAGAAGTTTATGAGGACTCTGTCCTGGAAACTCTTTAGTAGAATTCTTCACTTTAATAGTGGCATTGAAGATCCTGTTTGAAATCCTGCATCCTTCATCCTTCCTGTGGTAATGTAGAACAGATCTGTGGCTGAGGGGAGTTGCTTGCTAGGCAAGGGCTTCTTCCCTGTTCAATTGTGTGGCCCCAGTTATTTCTGCTCCAAGTGGTATCCATTCTGGCACCAGGCTAACCCCTACCCTAATAGGACTCTCTTCAGGCTCTGCCAGAACAGAGTCTGTTTGATTGTGACAAAGCTTCTTAATATCCCTTGATCTTTATCTAATTCAGTTTGGATGCTTTGTATGTATTCTGAATTATTGTGTGTTCAACTCAGTCCTTGATGATGGGCCAAAACAGTGTAGTTTGTCACAATGGAAAGCTAATTTTATGAAATGATGAAGTCAATTGTCTTCATGCCAATCCCATGCCCACCATCCCAGTTTTGTTTCACACCTTTTCTTTCTCATGTGTTTTTGAAAACAAAGTGTAAAGAAAAGATCAGCAGAGATGATGTTCATGAATTGGCAATATAGAAACTTTGGAGAAGGACCCATCCAGGTGAGGTCACAGTTTGCAATATGTATTATGGAAGCAGTGTGAATCTATGCTTGAGACTCTGTGCTCTCACAAACTTCAGGTTAGCATGATGATTCACTAAAAGTGGACGTGTGATCATCCCCTTCATTTACAATATAGTGAAGCATTTTTTGCTTAGAGCATCATTTTAATAGGGTGAACAAAGCTGAGTGAGAGATTAGTGTTCAGTGAAGATGAAGGTTGTGAAACACCTGCTCTCCTCTGCCAGCCCTGTTGATGCTTTTCATGTCATTTGATCCATTATGTCTGGCCCAAGACTGTTCTTGTACTTACAGAACTGTTTAGAAACTATTACAGCTTTGTAAAGTATTCTACGCACATCCAGTAGCTTGGAATTTGGGCTTCTCTAGGACTAATTTTCATAGATAAAATCCAGGCCTGCACATGATTTGCTTTCTCTACCAGTTTGTGTGGGGTGGCAGCCCCTTCTGAAGGAAAGGGTACAGGCTCTGTATGGATGGTGGAGGGAGTGGCTGAGGATAGACCAGGGTGATGTTGTGCACCCATAGCCACCTTCCCTGGTACAGAGGCATCTAGAAAGCCTTTGGAAAGTCCAGATTGCAAATTGGTACTACAGCAGCAGAAGAGGCTGTTGAAACCTTCTGGGTTGGTTTTTCTGAGTAGTTAGGAATTATAGATTCTCCTTTGCAGTTCCAATCTGGTCTGGTCACCTGGGTCAGACTATGGAGGGCTCTGCAGCTGTTACCAGCATTTCTACATGAGTTTTTGTTGGCACAGCTCCAGTGCTTACAACCTTAGACCAGGGTGTCTTCCCCAAAAATGGTATTAAAAATTACAAGTGTGCAGTGTGTATTGGCGCTCACCCTCAGAAGAGCTCCATGGTTGTTGGGAATTGGGAAGGAAATGTGAAGCAAAGCACTACCCTAGATCATGCTGATGTAGTAGAAACTTGCTATAGGGGAAGGAGTGGTTTTGGCAGAAAAAACTGTTTTCTTAAGAGGCAAGAGGTTTAGATTCCAAGTACCATTTATCCATGTTTCAGGTCTACGTCCTCCCTTAAACTTAATCTCTTGCTCTGTGAAGACAAATAGGAGGGTACTTTCAGAAAAAAGGTGATTCATTAAATGAAGAAATTTTCTTAGTATAAAAAAATGTTTTTCATTGTATTTCATATTCTCTCAACAACATTCGCCTATTGCACTTCAGCAGTTCCTTTTCCTCCTAGCTGATTTTTGAATTTAAAAAAATATATGTTCAGGTATATTAAAAATCAGAATGAAAAAATTCTTATGCCTGCTAGCTTAATATTTGAGTTTGCTGGAAGAGTGAAAATTATTTTTGCTGCCTCTGTGTTGCACACTGTATGCTTGCAGTATTTTCTAATAGACATGAAGCTATGGTGAGCTTTTAAAATAATTTTTAGTGGCATGTAATCTTCTCTAAAAATGCAGAGGTTCAGGTGTACCCTGTTGGTATGAATGTTCTGAGTATTGTTTTTTTTCCCTGCATACAAAAATAAGAATGCCTTCTTTGGACTTCTGAGTTCTAAGATCCATATTAGGGGGGTGTGTGTGTGTTTTTTCCTTCAACTGAGCATTTTAAAGCAGACTTGGACTAAACAACAGTCCTGATTTTATACAGACTTAAAAGGTCTGAGTTCCATCACCTCCCCCTTTCTGCCTCCCTTTGTCCACATTGGCAGTAATGGCTTTTCTCTGTTCTTTCTGCTCTTTCCCTGTATTTCCTCCCATCGCTTTCAGACTTGTATAGTTTTTTCTGTCCCATACTGTTTTCTCAGGTTATTCTCTTTACTTGTCGGTGCCTATACTATTTTATACTAGAGTAGCAACTTCTGATACTTCTCTCTTTTTTGTCAGTTTTAAATGAAATACATTATGTTTCATAGTTACCTTTGTAATTTAATATGGGTTATCTATATATATAGATAGATAGATAGATAGATACACATAGGCAAAGAAAAATACTCCAAGGAGTCTTCTATTTGTTTGGATTGTGAGGGACACTACCCTTCCAGTGGTGTGCTCATTTAGAGTTTATGACTTGACCCTTCTGACTTTATAGACTTTCTTCTCACGTTTGAATATGTGTAGGTGTTTAATGAATGTTAATCCTATACAAATGAAAGATGGAGAAATGTGCATGATGATATGAGCCCTTAATTCAAATTTCAGCTTAGGAAAGCTTTGTACAGGCCCTTGAGAAATTTGTTACTCCCTATTATGCCTAATGTGAGTACAACAGATTTTAAATAGCTTGCTTTGTTTGCTCTTCCATGACCTGCTTACTGTGATATGGAAAGTAGATATATAGCTGTCCAAGTCTGATTTGGAGTTAATCATATCTAACCTAATTTCATCCTGAGTCTTAAAGATAGGACTCTTTGTTTAACAGTCATGTGGACTTAGTTGTCTAACTGGAATAGGTAGTCTGTCATGTCTTGATCTTTTACCAGTGAGTTAAGGGTGGTGTTTTCCTAGGTATGCTTCCAGCTCCCCCTGTGCTTTTATCAACTGGGGACTTGCTTTTCTTCCCTAGTTAAGCTTTAATTCAGAGTCATGCAGCCATCTTCAGTAAGCAAGGCAGCAATTGTTGTTAAGCCTTTTTTTTTCCTCCAATTTTAAGCTCTCCCTTAATTGTTTTTGTAATGTATTTTTTAATGATTTCTACTGGATGGAGTCCTCTGACAGGGTTCTCTTTGCTATGCTGCGAAGAGACACTCTAAACTGTGAGAACCTGGTTATGAACAGAAATTTTTGGGAAGGCTTCCATGATTTTAAGGGGATATGAGGTAGTCTTCCAATGAACTTTTAATTGACAGTTATTATTCTTAGAGACAATAGGCTGGCTTAAATACACTTTCATTTTTCTGCATTGCTCTTCAGAGCTAAATGTAAATGTTGAATGTTGGTTATTCAACCATAGAAACCAATGATGTGGTTGATTGGCTTCCAGGTGCAGTTGCTGTTATCAGGCTCATATGAGTGTATGTGAGGTGTTATCGTGCGGCCACAGTGGTGTCTTTTGGGTTAGAGTATTCCACAATGCCAATACTACGTATGCTGCTGAGCTGTTGCCATTCTTTCTGGGTGAGGAGGCACTAGGAGCTGGGCTGAACGTGTGACACAGGTAACCTTGAGGCTGTGGTAGGAAGCCCTGTAAAGCTGTAAAGAATCTTCTGGGTTTTCTTCTCTATTTTCAATTCTAATGTAGACTTCAGGCCCCTCACACAGCAAACTACCATTGAGACCATAGGTATAGTGCCTACACTTGGCTTCAGGGCTTTTTCCAGAGAGGTGGACAGCAAACATCCCTTACTCCCAGCCTGTGCTGCTCCTTGGGCCCAAAAGAGAAAGGACACAACCACAGGCAGGGGTTTGAGGAAGCAGTGCTGAATGCAGCTGTGCAGCACTGCAAATCCTCATTATCCTCTACCTCCTGAATCACTTCTACCATGGATGTTATTGATGTATAATCACCCACAGCACGGGAAACAGTGTTAATGTTTATTGGCTTTGTCTTTACTCTGCTTGTTCGTGCCAATTCTCATCTATAATACAGCTTGCATAAAGACATATAAACGCGGAATGAATACTGAACATCTGTATGGGGTACTGTTGGGCACTTTTTTGGTAGAAGTGTTTGGAATGCTGGCTGACTATTTAAATACCCACAAAGGAATCTTGTGATTTCACTGTGTTTTATAAAATTTGTCCTAAATATTTAAAGTCAATTTTGGGCTTTCAAAAATAGCTTTTTTGGGTGATAGTGCAGCTCTTGAGTTTGAATTGTGCTTTTTCAGTAGGCACGTTTTTAAAAGAGAAAAGTAACCAAAAGTTCTTATATCCTAAATTGTATGTGATAAAATATACCTTGACTATGTAAGATGTTCAGTATTTTTCCTATTGATGCTCACTTGAATTTCAATGCTGTCCACAAAAGATCTTTCTTTTTCTTTTTTTTTTTAATTCCAATTAACCATTAGGCTTACAGATCGTTATTTAATGGATAGTGTATTAATGAACTTCCCACCCTAATTACTAAAATGAGTGCATCACAAATGTACTAGTCAATCAATGACTGAATGTGCATGTTGAATCTTGAACACTCTTCTTTTTCACTGAATTGCCTCAGATATCCTGAGAGTTTGTCTTCTGAATTTTAGTCACACCTCAGTAATATTTGGAGATACAAGCTGTAAACATTTTGTCATTGAACTCAATGCTGCTCTTAACTTGTTACCATTAACTGTTCTTTTTGGTGATAATTGGAGATGGTGATTTTGTTTATTGAGTAGAACCTTGTTTGTTTCTGCCCCACAGCTCCTAAAGCTCTATTAGTGATAGCAAAGTGTGCATTGGAAATAGGTGAATGTGTGTGTATCGATATCTGTCTGTCAATTAGATGCATATAAAGGCACTCATATATAGGCTTATGCATATTTAAGGCTCTGACCTTTTTTGTTCTTATGCTGCTTTAATGTAAAATCCTTACTTTTAGACTTGAGATATGCAACTCAGCAATGATGCATTGGATTTATATCAAGGTTCAACCTGCAGAATAGTTGTGGATGCTATTTTATTGAAACCAGTCAAAAGATACATGCTATGAGCAGCAGCAGCAATAAGACATGATCAGGGCTATTTTTCCATGTGCTGTTCCCTTCCTATATACTTAGGATTCATTCCAGAGACCAATCTAAAAACCTTCTTCTGGGAAATGGAACCAAGAAAATGGAATCTCATTGAAGAACTTGAAATGCAGTAAGAGGATTAGTACTATGGCTTGTAAACAACAATAACAAAAAAAATCATGTTACTTAAGTACCCCATGCCATTTGACTCTGAACCAAAGCTGTTTTCTTTTTCCAGGTGCATCCTAAGGTATGGGCAGTGGGAGGTGGTTGCTTGCACTCTGCCTGCTGTGAGTCTATTTGGCTCATTTGTCTTCTAGGTCAGGTGTCTGGCTGGAAAATCCCAGAGTGCTGAGCTGGATAAAAGAAAAAAAATAATCTGTTTTAAGTTGAAATCATTCAGTGATAGACACTGTGAATGTAATAAACTTGCTGTTGAAAATACAGGGAGCTGGTAAAGCCTAGTTTTTACCTGGATCCTAACTGCTGAGCCAGTGGCCACATGAGCAGCTGAAGAGATTTTTTGTAGAGGGTTGCACATTAAGCTGCTGAACACTTTTTTTTTTTTTGTCATTGCTAAGAATGTTATGAATTGTTGCTAAGAGTTACCAAAAAAACCCTCAACAATTCCAGGTCAAATAGACTTGAAAGAAGATCGCTGGCTATAGTACAGAGCTCGATTGACAATAGTGCAGTAAGGCAGAATAATCCTAGCTTTCAAAAGACATCCATTTTCTTCCCTGCTCATGTGGATTGTTCTGGAAGTGCTGAATAGCTTCTTAATGAGTCACAGGTTGCAACCCAGTCTGTGCCGTGTGTGTAACCCTCTTTCCCTCTTTGGTCAGTTTATCACAGTGCTGACACAACACGACTCTTTCAACATAGCTTCCAGTCAATTATTTGGAGGCCTTGGAGTCAGCCAGTATCAAGAGCTACTGATAAGAGTGCAGGTTTTGCAAAAATGTTAATGGAAGATGGGGAATGCATTTTGATCCCTCCAGGCAATCTGTCTCCTTGAACCACTGCTGTTCCCTGCTAGGAAGAGAAAATGACCTTCACAGTATAGCAGCTTTTTGTTGCTAAAGTTATATTTATTTCACTTTTCAGACAAGCCTTGGGATTCAGAAGTAAGCATTCAGGTGTTTCACAAGCAGGCTTCAAAGAGTATGTTGGTTTTAGAAATTAGGTTTTTCCAATGTTTGCATCTTCTGAATGAATCATTGAGTTTATTCTCTAAAATGAGAGTAAATGTTCTACTGTAACCCAGCCATAGATTGACTAGATGCATCAACAACTTCAGAATTTTATGGGGGTTTGGGTTTTTTTGGTTTTTTTTTTCTGTTTGGTTTTTTTGTTTTGTTTTTTGTTTTTTTTTTTTTGTTTGTTTTTTTAATGAAGATGTTAAGATAGATGTGTCACTGTTTTTTTGGGGTTTTTTTTGTGTGTTATAAAGTTTTATTTTTAGAATGGCAATATCTACCAATAGCACTGGAGAGAGTATTTACTATCTCTTAATATTACTGAGAAGTTACATCTCTGTATCCCTAAATAAATGTGTTAAACACTTTCAGTGACTTAGGCTAGTTAAAAAAAGCATGCTATGTTACAGACTCAGGAGATGATAGCTACACACCCCAAACAAGTGTGAAAGGAACATGTCGGTGTTGTAGCAAACAATCAGTTATTGGTTCCCTGACTTTGTGTAGTTTCAAAATCCAGAGTTGGTGCATGTGAACCCAGCAGACCCACACTGAGGAACTGAAACTATTGTACAATCCACATTGCATTTTGAAAAATCAGTAGGAAAAAAATATCTAGTAAGTCAAATCTTTGGACTTTATGTGAATCTTGTTTTTCACTTAAATGATGTGAAGCATTGATATGAATTTGAAAAACATTTGTGTATGTATGAAGCAAGCAGATTTATTCAAGATGTGAATACAGGTAATGATATGAGGATGAAGAAGAGCTGTAGTACAAATCTGTTGTAATTCCAGATTGGACTTTTTTTTTTTTGTCGGCCCCTTTGCATGGCTGATGATTTGTGCTGTAATTTTGCTTCTGCTCACATTTTATGTTTGTGATACTGGCAATGCTGTTGTATGATCATTTAAGTCTGAACTCCTCCAGCTGCTTTTAGAAGTAGTTTCATATACCACCAGCAATATAGTAAATGTTAATCATGCAGATGGTGCACCTAAAGTGGAGAGACTTGCCATGTTAAAGTGATTATTGTTTCAGAATGTTATTTAAACTCTGAGGGCTGCCTTTCGTAACCTTTTTATGGTTTAATCTGAATCTTTCTCATCTGATTCCTTCACTTAAATGAAATAAGTCTGGTTTATGCAGAAATGGAAGTGGTAAGGAAGGATTTCAACCTAGTGAAAGGCAATATAATTGTATTTAGAAAGGTTTAGTCACATAACTATGAAGACCAAGATGTAGTGGACCTCGAATATGCCCTAATGCACTAATTAAATATTTGAAATGTGCTTTGATTTGCTGCTTTTGATTCTTTTTTTTTTTCTCGATATGCTTCAAGTGATGTCACAACCAAAAAAATACAACAGCTTTCTGAAATTTGATTAGCTGCTGTAAAAGTAGTCTTTGCTTTGAAATAATCTCCTGTGAGATGTGTAGTGACAGTAAGTTGAACATGAGACTGTGCAGACTCCACTCTAATAACTGTTTCTTAGGTGTTGCAGTTCTAGGCATGTCATTTAAGAAACATTAGAAAAAGTATGGAAAGGCAGTTTTTTAAAACTATGGGGAAGTCCAGAAATCGTATGCTTTAGAATTTTCTGTTGTCAACAGGGCATTATTAATCTGTTAATTGAATATTTCAGTGTAAAGGGCTGTCAATAATATACTACCTTATCTCCCCCTTGTCCCACATGCAAGACAAATAGATAAATGCTTATTTTCACACAGAGAAATTACATCTACTTTTTTAAAATGAAATATTTTTTCAGGGGTTCAGGTATAATTTTATTTCTCTATGTTTAATATGTTTTATGGTAACTTTTATGATGAACTTTTACAGGTTCATTAATTTTTGTCATTGTTGCTCATTAGAATCTTTTGTCTCTTTATATTCATGACTTAAATCCAGCAGGGCTGGATTTGGGAATATCTGGCTGGTGCCAATAGAAGCAGCAGTTTGAATATCACTATTTAATTTCCTCTTAAAATGGATGATGTTGCCTTTGGGGCTCTATACACTGGAAATATTCTAACCAGTTTTAAAACTGGTTGGAACACTTGTGTAGGTCATGGTCACTTCTTCAAACAGTGGTGGTTTGTCTGACCTGTTTTCTCTTGAAATAGCTCAATAAAATGACCCCAGAGTACTGTGTTAATATGCTGCTTATTGCTCTTCAAACATACTGGGAATCTCTTGTTCCACTTAGAACTGTTCCTTTAAAATTCTAGGTTCAAAATCACTTTGCCTTTATTTCTTCTTGTTTCAGTACAATATGTTGTCAAGCTTGCCTTCTTAAAGGTCAAGAGGATTTGTAGGTGTGAGCAAAAATTTGAGAGCACTAATTAGGGAAACCAATGTAGAATGTACCTATTTGAGGCTTTTATCTGCTACTAAATTGAGTTTGAGTTGTCTTGATTTGCGTATAAATTTAGGTCAGACCTGCAAAACTGTTCTGACAAAAGATTTGTTTATAAAGCGGTTATTTAGGTGATAGCACAATACTTTGTATTAGGAGGTCAGGATTCATTTCACTGTTATTATTACTAATGTAAATCTGGCCATTTCTCTGTGTTCTGTTGGCTTTTTGCTCTGGTGAGACTATTTTTTTTCTGAAGTGGCAAATTACATCAGAATGCTTGATGAATTTGAGCAAAAATGTTAAGGTTTTTTCCCCTGCTTGTGTTGGGGAAAACTTACCATTAAGTCCTCATTGCAAGGAAGTGTCACAACTTTTCGTTTGAGGCTTCTTCTCAACATCTTCTCTGAGGAAAACAAATCCCAGTATGTCACCACAAATGGAAACACTTTTGGCTGGGCTGTGATATAAAACCATTGTAGTTTACTGGCTCTACATTTTTTTCTTAAGCACTGTAAATTGTCTTGTTTTGATAGGCGTGCTTAGCATATTGAATCCCAACTGAACTTTTTTTTTTAGCTTTAATTACCAGTATAAGCTGCTACGGCCATTTTCCAGAAGTGATGACAGCTCTCTGCTCTGTTTTTTCCACACAGATGACTAATACTGGGAATGCCTGTAGAGAGTTTTGCATCAGATATGGCTGAGCATGCTCCAACCCTGAGGAACATCATGTCAGCTCCTATCCAGGGTTTGTGCTGACCCAATGCAAAGCTCTGACCAGGCTAATGTGATTTTTTTTTTTTCAACTTGGGCTTTTTAGTTCAGGCTGAAAGTCACCACATTAACACCACGGTTACAAAGCTTTTCAGTGGCTCAGAGTGCTGGAAGGGCAAACTTGCTTCTGCTGTAGAACTGGGGCAGGGCAAGTCCCTGTCTGCCCAGTGTGGACGTGCTGACTGTATTTAGTGAGCCTGACAAACCACTGCTTTCCATAACCTGACATTCTGTGGTTGCACCAAATGGCAGACCTTGGAAGAGCACCTGCAGGGAGGCCTTAGGGCTGTGGGCACATGGCTGAAGTGACAGGGGCACTTTCATCCCTTTATTTATCTAGTGAGGAGCCCACCTACTTTTGGAGAAGTAGGGATTAATTTTGTGTGTGTTACTTAGGAAGCTGTACCTGCAACACTTACTTGATAATGGGAACACAGCTTTTCTTATTAGAAAAGGGAATCTTTTATGTTTGTGCTTGTTAAGAGAGATTTCACTGTTCTTCCTGGACTTGGCTTTGTCTCTTCAATAAAAAAGACTGTGGATTTCAATAATTAGTGGGATTTGCACATCAATGTGAGAGTAGATGGTTTTCAGGTGGTGGTGACAAACCTTTAGTTGCATATGCATTTTCATTAATAAAGGACATAATTAGGCTTGGCGTTCTTTACTCTATTAGCCAAGTTCCTAGCCTTAGCAACCAAAATGGCTAAGCTTTTCAGACTGTCTCATTCCCTAATCATTGACTGTCAGAGACAAAACGTAATAAGCCATATCTACAGTTCTTATACTGGACAATTTTATTCTTGTTGCCTTTACATTTTGAATGCTAATTTTCTTTTTTTCTGTCAGATTTATAGAACATCCCCTCCTCTCCTGCAAGCAACATCAAAAAAATCCCCGCTTTACTAAAACCTTAAAGCTGTTATATTTTACTTTTCGAGTTGTAAAGTATTAACATGATGTTGCTGAAAGACTGAACTTGATACCCAACACAGGACAAAGCACAAAAATATCTCCTGGAAAGGAGGGATAAACATGAGCAAATGCTTTTATAGTTCGTGAGAAATTGTGTAGATAAGATCTAATTTTTAGTCATACATGAGAACTCTTTCTTGGTAATTGATATTTTTCAGCTTTAAGTCAAGGTTTCTTCATTTCTAGGCTAAATCTATACCGACCTTTTAATTAAAAGCTAACACTGTGCTAATGCCCTGTAGGATAAAAAACTGCTCTTCTGCGTGCCCACATTTTGCTTGTAGGACAGAACACACCACTGGCATTCTCTATTTTGTGTTTTTGCATTTTAGTTGGTGCTATTTAAGAATGAATTATAGAAATAAAATTACAAATCTTAGTATGTGGAGAGGTAGGATGGAAGGCAATCACAAGTGGTCCAGTAGGAAGAAAAGTCAGACTGGAGAGAAACCTGTGAGAGGGTTTTGTATGCTATAAAAGCAATTTGGTCCCCTGTCAGCTCGTGCATTATGGAGGAAAAATTGTGGAACCGTGATAGAAAGTAATTCTTACTCCATGTGGCACAATTCCCCTCCAAATTTTTGCTTTCCTCTCTCTTCTTAGTAAGCAAGAAGGAAGTGCTAAATGTAGACTAAATTGAGTTGGAGTAATGTAATGACCATTCAGTTGCTTTCACTTACTAAGCAGGAGAGTGAGTGATCAAGTAGGTGGTTCTATCAAAGCTCCTGTATGTAGTGGAAGCTTTGTGTTCTCTTGCGCTTTCTTCCAGGAAAGTTTTGTACTTGTGACACAATAATGTAGTATCCTAAGCAGCTAGGATATATATAAATAAATTTTGTATAGTTTGATAAAATTTTAAACAAAAATTGGTCCAGTTTTCTATCAGTTTAAAGCTCTCTGCTGCTCTTCTCTCAGTTAGCAAGTTGTGAAGCTATAATGAGTGACTGACACATACCCAAAAGCACAGTAGTGACCATCATATTTGGAAGTTTCATGTTCTGACACTCCAGAAAAGCTAATTAGGAACAGCAGTGGCCCAGCAAGGAACTGTTGCAGTAGTTTGTCATCAAACCTCAAGATGTATCGTGGGCTTTGAGATGAACTGAAACAAAACTGATTGTTTAGGAATTGTTAATCCACCCTGGTTTTAGAGATGACTCAGAATGCAGATACTACCTACTAATCCCTCAAGAGATAGTTTGAAAACACAGGAGTCTATAAGAATAACTTTGGATTTTTTAAGCATGATGTATGTTATATTGCTGAAGAAATACAGTGTGGTACAAGTAGTTCTCAAAAAAAGCTGAAAATGTTCTAGTTTTTACAGGACTCAGTTTTCACAAAAATAAAATGGAGTAGAAATAATTGGAACAGAGTATTTCAAATATGGTAGGTGAAAACCTCCAAGCCTTTTACAATAAAGTTATATTGAGAAATGCTCTATTGAACCAAAGCAGTAGCTGCCTCTGATCATCAGCCCTCTATGTCAGTGCAAGGGGAGTAAAACCCTGAGTAAAAGTGTCTTATTGCCAGTGCCCCTGGGTAAATTCCATTTCATTAAGAATGTTAGTTGCAACATATTTTTGTTCATTCTAATATTACATATTTGATTAAAAATAGAAATGCAGAAATTTTACCACTATTTATACCCTTTTATTAGAAGTATATATAAAGCATTTTTTTTCTGCAGAGCAGTACCTGAAGTCTTCCTTTTATAAATGAGTAGTCCTAAACTTGACTAAAGCTACTTGTTACTTTTGTAATTGACGTCTTTAGGCACTGACTGACTTAAGACTTGCTCATTTAATTGGGAGTTTGACATTTATTGTGATAATTCGTCATGAAGTAATTAACAACAGTGATTCTAACTAGAAATATTTTTATTGATTTTTTTCCCCAAGTATTCATTCTAGTTGATTTTTATTGATGACTTATATAAAAAGAATTCAACATCATCTTTTTTCTTGCAAAAAATCAAGTATAGCATCTAATGCTTATTCACTGTTATCCTTCTCTTTCACATTTTAATACTTTTTTTCTCTTTCCCCTTATCCATTTAAATTAAGATGCTGCTGATAAAGAGGAGCACCTCTCCTCCTACCCATTCCCTTCTATTTTTGACAGCCTGAGTTGAAGAAGGCTGCTGCATTAGAAGCATTACCATGTGTGTAAATAGCCCCTGTATGCATAACATCTCAACTCAAAAATCTGTGTTGAAAAGTTCTTGCAATTTTAGCATCAATCTGCACTTACGTATGCCTACTATATTTAGTCCTGAGTAACAGCTAAGGCTTACTTCACATTGATTATACATATTTCAGGCACAGCTGACAAGAGGACTCTTCAGCAGGGTTATGTCCTAGGGCAGAACTGTGTCACTCCAGTGCTGCTCCTCATCTTCTTTCTCTTCTTGAACTGACACTTTCTTCTTCTTGAATTCTTTACATCAGCAGCAGTGTTCACTGCCCCCTCCCACAGGCCAACTAGTATGTTTGAATATCCAGTATATTCAAAACTCTGACGACTTTCTGTCAGCTGTTTGCTTGCAGATTAAAGCACTGCTGTTTGCATCTTGTAGAAATGTAAGAGCATTTAATTTTCATGATTTTCCTCTTCAGAGGAAAGAAAGATGAATCTGAAGCAATTAGTCTAGCATATGAATTGGTAGCAGGAGGTTTAAAGGTGACCTGAAAATGTTGATTGAATAAACTTAATTCATTTATGGCTGTATAATTTAAAACTAATTCAAATTAGATCCTCCTCTGCTTACTTTCTGAAATTAGAGTTGTGAATTTCTGGTTTTCAAGACCTAAAAGCAGCAAAGAATTAAATTACTCTATCAAAGAATGAAGATGTCCACTTGTTCCTGATGGTAAAAAACCCTGACCCGCTTCAGATTATCATTCATATAAAAACTCTCTGGCCTAAGGAAAAATGTCATTAGTTCTTTTTGTCTTCTGCCATCTGAACTGCTTCTAATTGTCTTTCAATATTTCTAAACAAGTATAATTGGTTTTGGTGGTGTAGAGTTCGTATATTCTTCTCTATTTCCTCTCTATAATGTACAGACGTAAGGGTGATGGGGTGAGCTGAGAAAATGGCCTTGCTTCATCAGTATGCTGAAAGTTCCTTTTCTTAAAATCCACTGTATCCTAATAGTGCTATTCCTACTCTGGCGAAGGAGATTTGAGAATTAGGTGGGATGTTGGGGAAGATGAAATAGGAAAGCCTTATAGATATGATTACCTTGCAAAAGATGCTGGAAATACGGAAAGTATAATTGAAATTGAGATGAAGACAAGGTTTGAGTAAAAGAGTAACCAAGAAACAATGGTATAGCTGGCTGAAGGTAATCCTCCTTCTTGATAGAACAATACCCTCTGCCTAGGCAGGTCCAAAGGTCAGACCTGCCTGGTAGGAGATTCCCAAAAGCAGTTTTTTTAAGGTTTAAAATATAACCCCATATGGTAATGTAATGATTCTTATAGGTTGCATGCAAATATTGTAGAGTTTGTAGCTTGTTTCAGATTGGTTAAAGAGAATTAGAATATTCAACAGAGAAGATGATTTATTGTATTGTAAACGGCAAATCGCTCTCTTTTTTTGCTCTCTCCTTTTGCCTCTTTCTCTCTCTTTCTCTGGCCTGCTTTGAGCTGCGTCTTGCAGCCCAGCAGGCCTCTCATACCCATACTCTTTCACAATAAACTCCCATGCTTTAAACCCATCTTTAGAGATCTCTCGCTTCTATTTTACCCCTATAACCAAATTCCACGGAGTTAAATCCTACAGTGGGATCCTGACTTTTGATAATTTTTATTTGCTATTTGATTCAAATTAGTGAAGATTGTCTCTTCTGTTGTGTTTAGAAGTATTAATTGCAAAACTACAATGTGGTAGGTAGTCACTTCTCTTGGATAATACTTGAGAACGCTTATCTTGCCTAACATTTTCTCCACAAAATATGAGAATAGATTTGGATCTACATGTCTTTTTGCGACTGAATGCTGAAGGAATGAAAATTATTTCTGACAGTTAGACTCCTTCATGTTGGGTTGCCTGTTATCTAACAAATTAATCTATTTCTAGCACTTTAGCTCTTTAATATTTTCTAATTCTATAATGGTAGTATTGAGTGGGTTGAGGTAGATGGATTAGAAGGGGGGTAGGAAAATATTTCTGGTAATCAACTTTCAAATTTCATTACTGCTGCTGGTGATGTGTGTGTAAAAACCAAACCACAGCAGTTTGTGGAAATGAAATTTCTTGCATTAGCCTGTGACTGCTCTGGGTTGAAGCCTGTGTTCTGTGAGTTTGTTGCTCGCCATATCTGGATGCAGATGTGCTCCACTCAGCTGTAATGCAGCTGGGTCCCAGGCTGCCTGCATGTGCCAAGGACCTCTCTGGCCAGCACGCAGGTGCTTTGGAAGCATTCTGAATTAGTGAGGCTGAGTAAAACCTCATTTCTGTGTGGTTTCTTATCCTTTTCTAGTGAGCTGTCACTGACGAACTGTGATGTGACAAAGCTGGCAGTAAGAAAAAAAAAACCGTGATGTTTGATACCAAAACAGATCTGGGTACAATAAGTCAGATGAGCTTTCAATCTTTGTGACTGTTTTAGCAAATGCATATTCAAAGTGAGCAAATGGCAGAGCAGTGTGACTCAGCAGTGGCAGCTGGGGTAGGGATGCCATCTGTAGTCTGAAATGACACTCAGAGTAGTGTGGAGTTGCACGACAGTTACGTGTAAGGTAGGTGGGCCCAGACTGATACAGGTTATTCAGGCTGTGGAGTAGCAGCACTGAAGAGCAGATGTCCAGAGAGTATGAGGGATCCCTGGGTAGATCCAATATTGCTGCATTGTACGCTATTGTGATTTTTGGGCTTTGAGGGAGGGTGCTGCATCCAATTTTATCAGGTGGCTGTAGTAACTCAGAGACCTACTGAGAGTGTTGTTGAAAGAGAACAGATATGGATTGTTTTGTTAGAGCTTTTTTGGAAATGCTTTGCTACTGACTCGCAAAAGCATTACTAGAGATGGAAAATATGCCAACTGCAGTAAGAGCACGCTATAACTGCCAGTTTGCAATTCCTGCTTCCCTCAGGATTAAAAACGTATTGACAACATTATCCAGACAGAAGCCATCAACATAGATAACTACTGTATGGATTGAAGTGTAACACCGATTAGAGCTTTGAAAATGTGGAGCACTAGTCCTCATACCCACCCTCGTGGTCTGTTCACTTGAGCTGTTCTTGCAGAGACTGAAAAGAGTTCCTGATGTTGCAGAGTATCAACAGATCACTCAGGGATTATTCTGGATAGGTTTGTTAGGAGGATTTCTCAGTGTGTCTTCTAAATTGTGTCAGTCATAAGCATTTTCTGCTAGAAGTCTGCAAAATAGTGTGTCAAATTTAGGACCTCAGAACGCAGCCAATGCTAAAAATTAGCTCTGCCATGTTGGCTAGTATATAAGATGGATTGTTAGAGAACCTTGCAGCAAATTCTGACTAGTGGTTTAGTTCTGCAAAATGTAGCTCATTTTCATAAACTGATCTGGGTGTCCCTGAAAATTAGTTTTTAAATTTTTTTGTTGTTATTTCAGGGGAATGTTAAGAGAATGGAGCTAGGCTCTTCTCAGTAGTATTGCTCTCTGCTGAGCAATACAACCTATGATAGAAACTGATTCACAGGAAGTTCTATCTGAAAATGAGGATGAACTTCTTTACTATGTAGGTGACCATACACTGGAGCAGGGAGCCCAGAGAGGCTGTGGATCCTTCCTTTCCTGGAGATATGCAAGAACTGTCTGGACAGCATTCTGTGTAATGTGCTTTAGATTGACCCTGCTTGACCAGGGGGGATGGACCAGATGACCCACTGTGGTCCTTTCCAATCGGACCCATTCTGTGATTTATCCTTATGTGAAGTGAATGTTTCTGTCACCAGAAGGTGATAGCTCTCTTTAGCGAGAGGGCTATGGACAAGCAAGATGTTGAGCTAATGGGATCAAAATGGTGTTGACATACCTCAACTTGCCCCCAACCCCTGCAGCATAAATCCCTTCCTGGATCACAAAAATGAAGCTCTAGGAATGCAGCTGTAATGACATGTTGGTGTCTACCAAGTTAACTCTAGCTGATACTAGTTTGGGCTGGAAGACAAGGAGAGCTTTCCATATAAAGATCTACAAGGTCTATATAAAGACCAAGATAAAAGTGTAATGGTGTGAGGGTCACAAGTCACTACAGAGAAGGTAGTGACAATGTCTCTCTCATTTCTTTGGCTAGTAAAGGATGTGCTGGCAAAGTCAGTCATTTTAAAGTCTTCTTGCTCTGCACATGGCATGAGATGCAAGCAGTGCAAGACTGCAGAATAATGCTATTGGCCTCTCAGTCTGGCTCTTCGCTTTGAGCTGCACTCACACCTCTTCATTCTCAACTTCAGAGATGCTATAACGGCAGCTATAACTAAAATATCTTTTAAAAACTCTGAAAAGTTACATTTTCTTAGCTACACACAACAGTTGTGCCTTTGCCAGGTTGGCCCTTCTGGCTCTTAAACAGATGTTGGCAACTTGGATGAGCAGAATGGTAAGATTTCCCCTCCCCCACAATAGATACTTATGGGCAACAAAAAGGAGGAAACACAGCCAACGAAAGGGTTTGCTTGCCTAATTCTCCATGCTTTCTCATCTCCTTCTAAACACATCTGTCTTATTCTAGCAATGGAGCCTTGTAATATATATATTTTTTTAATGCTTATTCCCTCATCCTCATTCTTGCTTTTCCTCTAACCCGCTGTGTTGTTTTACCTATGTAAACCAGAGGAAAGCAAATCCAACAACAGCAGCAGAGGAATAGGTTTCTGCCAGTTGCTGCCATGAGTTTTGTTGAGTTGAATTGGCTGGCTTTCTGTAAGTGGGCATAAACAGTGAAAGGTAGCAAAAATAAAGTTTGTTCTTTGAAAATGGAGAGAGAGGAAGTGAAAGTGGAATGCAGCCAAAGCGATGGGCTTTAAAGAGAGTCTTTTCAGCAGTGCTGTGAATAGATAAGTGTGGGTGAAGACTCATTTGTCAAGGACAGAGAAGAGATGCCAAAGTGATTGGGTTAAGGGAAGATGAAAGCTAGAAGAGTGTGTGTCTCAGGGAAGCTTTTTAGCTATCCTTCAAAAATTGGGTATAGCAGGAGTGAAGGGCACATGAAGAGGTTTGAAGGAAGATGTGAGTGTTGAATGATGGTACCTGGAATACTTGAGAAAAGAAGTGCTGACCTGAGATCAAGTGTGGAGCGAAAAGAGTAAAAGGGTGATTGTAACTTGTGCTGCTCTTCTCTAAGATTGTCAGAAAGGCAGGCTGAGGTTCAGTTTAGATCAGGGGTATGATGTAGTCAACCCCACAGGGAAAAGGTTTGCAAGTGTATTTGTAGATGAGGACACCCAGAGATGAGATGCAAACAAAAAGACCTGGTGTCTGTCTTTGTTCCTTCAAAGTGTATGCAAGGAGGGGACAGAACTTCACCATGCTGGTGGGTGACGTGGATTTGTACTTGAACTTAAAATAGCCATTCTCAATAGTCTGTACCTGTCACTACATTTTCCTTAACAAATTGTGGTATGAACAAAACATACCTATTTTTCTACTGTCTGATACTTTTTTGGGGCAGACTGTCACATGGCAAAAAAAAAAGGAAGGAAACTTCTGGTCAGACTTGGAGGCTGATTTATTACAAATTGCTTATATTCCTCTGGTACTAAAGTGTTTCATTTCAAAATCAGCAAAATTTTTATTATGCTTGTTGCTTCGTGCATCCTGATTATGTGTTTGTTATTAAGTATTGATTTTTATATTGCATTAAAAATTTTTATGCTTTTCTTGGGTTTTGGTCTCTATGAGGTATTTTCTTCTGAATGTATTGCTCTGCATAATGTTCTGTATTTTAACCTTTAAATGATAACTTGGTAGTGCAGAGCAAATTTTGTGCTTTCTTTAAGTTATAATAGAGAAAAATAAGAAACACAGACGAATATTGCTTTTGTGGAGAGGCTAGTGTTTTTATTTGAATTTTTAACTTTTTAGAAATTTATTTATGGTGACAAGTGATGCAAGCATTAGGACACACATTGTCCGGTGAAACAGTTAACATTTTTTCTTCTGGCTTTAAAAAAGAAAAACAAACCCCAAATGTGGAGGTCTTCAAATATTTTATCCCTCTATAAGGTTTTAATTCTCAGATGAGATACAGTTGGAATTCTGAAAATTATCTTTTTAGCAGCTAATCCTGCTGCAGCATTTCTTTCCTTTCCTTCGAAAATTGCATGCTGTTTTAGTTAATGGCATAGCAAAAAGTGAATGCTTTGTTATATACACCTTTGTGAATATACTACCAAAGGATAACTGAAAAGATATTGTGAAAACATGGGCATGTAATACTCATACAAGTTCTAGTTGAATATGTAAATGCCTTGTCTAATTCGAAGAGAAGCTAGTCCAATAGCAAATTGTGAAATTTCATTTCCTTTTTTCCTTTCAAATGTTCTCTAAGCCTTTATTATTTCTATTATAACCCTTAAGAGATTGAAAATTAGAACCACACAAGATTTCTGGATGTGGCTTATAATTTTATAAAGAAATGTTCAGTATTCTTTTCTAATTTTTCTCCCTTTTAACTCTTGAATTACCTTTTAGCTATTATTTAGCACCAAGCTGATGTTTTCCTGAAAATATTTAATTCAGCCTTAAAATCTAAAGACTGAGTGGCAGATTTATGCTCTGACTAGTACTGGCAGTGTCTACCTGGACAGTTTTCAGCCACAGTTTTTCTAGCACTTAACTTCTGTGCAATGTGTAAAATGAAGGGATGTGTTTTTGCTTGTGTGCTGAAGTGGTAAAGATTGTCAGAATAGTGTTTCTCTGTTCTTGCTGTGCTTGGGGCAGTGTCCCTTCAAGGCATGGACAGATGATTGGCTACAGCTACGACTTCATTGCACAGCCTAAAGTAGGTTTTATCTAACCTTCAGGCTTACACTATTTTAAAAAGCCAACCCAGTGAGAATGCTTCTCCATTTAAGAAGTGGAGAGATTAAATACAACTTGGGTCTGCTTGGAAAATACTATAATACAGTTAAGTATTCTTGTAATAGTTAGTTTTCTTGAAACTCAAATACAGATTTGCACACAAAAACACAAGTTTAAAGTCCTTGAGTTCAATTCCCTGGGAAGCCATAAAATAAAATTACCTTTGTTTGTTAAATTGTAGTATTTCTACTGTTCTGATTGTAAACATTTCTACCCTAAGATAGTGATTTCTTGCTAGAAGTTTAAACACCTCTTGCAATTTCTCTGTTAAGAGTTTTTTAAATTGCACAAGTAAAGCTAAGTTTGATGGCATATCTGGAAATTTTGTCCAAAATGGTGTGATCATTTGTACTGTTTGTTCATCAGAGGTCTTGCTGAGGACTAAATCTGCTGCGAGAAGATGCACATTATTTGCTTACATGCCCAATTTATATTTTAAATCAGTTTAACAGCAAGTAGTGATTTGGCTACAAGACATAAAGGAAGAAAGTGAGTTGTTAGCATCTTCTACGTTTCTCTCAGCGTGTTAAAGAGCTTTGCTGTCAGATTACTCTTTTCCAATGTAATCTACCTAAAATATTTCCCTCATAGTTAATAAATATTTTGATAAATCTTACTTTGCTGTAGAATGGAGTAACAACTAATACAAAGAGTAGTGTATGAAATGAATCATCCATTTGACATTCATTTGATTTGGTTGGGTACCTGTAAAGGAAGACTGAGATTCGTAAGTCTAAAGAGAAAAGGTAGAAGACAGGAGATAAAATAAAAATCTCTATTTTTTTGTGTTTGCTGTGCTCATCTTGATTAATATGAAAAGTTTTTCATATAATTCTGGTTTTTATCTTAGATTTTCTGTGATACTTTAGTCCATCTTTAAGCATAAAATTGTAGAAGGCAATGCTATACTTGTCTTTGTGATTGAATAAAAGATGTTAAATACAGTAAGCAAGTGCAGAGCTTCAGTTTGATACCAGGGAAAGTATGAAGCACTGCTGAAGAGAGTTTGAGATGAGACATTTTAATAGAAAATTATGCAAGGAGAATCCAGGAAAGCATAGACTGCTCTGTATAACATTGATTCTGAGAAGGTGATGGTACAGCTCATACTTGAAGCCATTTCCAGATACATGAGGGACATCAGCAAATACTGTCTGCTTAGACACCAGTGAGGCTGCTGATGCTGTCTTCCAAACAGAGAGTCCCACTGAGCACCAGGAAACACTTATAAAGACTCACGGGGGTTTTTTTTATTGTTGGTTTTTTGGTTTATTTGGTTGGTTGGTTTTGTTTTTTTTTTAACTCTGGAGGTTACTGAGCACTGGCACAAGTTGCTCAGGGAAATTGTGGAATCTTCGTCCTTGGAGATATTCTCTGGAAATGGTCCTAGGCAACTGCCTCTAGATGGCTCCGCTTGAGCAGAGGGGTTGGACCAGCTGGCCTGCAGTAGTTCCTTCCACACTCAACTGATCTGTGACTTTGTAGATTGAATTTGTATCTTGAATTTGTTATTTGTTGGTCTGTGTCTCATTGGATCTTTCACTAAATTTGGAAGTATGGCTGTTTCCTGTGGTTATAGAAACCTTCACTGCTTTCAAAATACATTTACACTGTTCTTCTTTCTGACCTTCCTTTCATCTTGCTGGATTCCATGAAAAGATATACTTCATATTAGAGTACTTACCACTTTTCTTACTACAAAATAAGAACCTAGAGCAGTATCTGCACTTCTGATACAAAAGGATTTAGCTTTTAGTTCGACAGTGCCTGTGTGTGTGAAGGTACATTTTTAAACTCAGTATTGCTCATTGTCTCTCCTATTCATTGGCCCAAGTTTTGTGATTCACTGCTAGCTTAATTCCTTTTGTACCTTGATGTTGTTTCTCAAAAGATCTCTTCTGAGAGGGTCTCGTCATCCTCTTGAGACTCTGGATTTATACTATGACCGAACTCTTCAATCATCTATCTACCTTCTTGGACTTACCTCCTTCTGAGGCTTCAGAAATGACCTTTTGTAACAACTTCTGTCATTTTCAACATCAGAGCTCTTCCATTTCCTTGCATTTAATTTGATCTTCCTTTTTGCATGACCATTTAATATTTTATGCACAGTCTTATGCTCACCTCCCCTTAGGAAGTCCTCTACTTTCATGTTGTCCACATTCATTTTGAGCTCTGTGACCCCATGTTCCTTGAGCTCCTTTTAAACTTCAGTGTGAATAACTTATGTACTCTTCTGTCATTTACTCCTTTGTCTGGCTTCTGCACTGATGCTGTGGTAACTTGTGTTTGTTCTCAAAGATGAGACTTTTTGTTGTTGAATAGTTGCTCCTATTGTCTAGCTGGAAGCTTTTTCATTTCCCTGTTCAATGAAGTTTTAATAACTGATAGCAAAAGATATGGGTTCTAGAACAAACTTTAAATAACTTGTATTGTCCCCTGCCACACTGTTTTATGGCTAAACTCTCAAAGTCTTAATTGCGTGGGATGAAATGCTTAAAAGCTGTGCCATGGAAAGGGACCTGGGGGTCCTGGTTGAACACAAATCAGCAGTGCTCTTGCAGCCCTCAGGCAACCCTGTCCTGAGGGGCACCAGGCACAGCATCACCAGCCGGGCAAGGGAGATGCTTGTCCTGCTCTGCTCTGCCCTGAGGCAGCCTCACCTTGAGTGCTGGGGGCAGTTTTGGGTGCCACAATATAAAAAAGAGATTAAATTATTAGAGAATTTCCAAAGAGGGCAACAAAGATGGTGAAGGGCCTTGAGGGGAAGCCATATGGCTGAGGTCACTTGGTCTGTTCAGCCTGGGGGAGGCTGAGGGGAGACCTCATTGCAGTTACAACTTCCTTGTGAGGGGAAGAGGACGGGCAGGCACTGACATCTTCTCTGTGGTGATCAGTGACAGGGCCCAAGGGAATGGCCTGAAGCTTTAGAAGTGAAGGTTTAGGTTGGGTATTAGAAAAAGGTTCTTCACCCAGAGATGGTTAGACACTGGAACAGGCTCCCCAGGGAAGTGGTCACAGCACCAGCCTGAGAATTCAGGAAGTGTTTGGACAATGCTCTCAGGCACAGGGTGTGATTCTTGGGGATGGTGCTGTGCAGGGCCAGGAGTTGAGCTTGATGATTCTGATGCTTCCAACTCAGCTTATTCTGTGGTTCTGTGATGTATAATTGTTAGGCTTGCTTTGGTTGAGTTGGTGGCATGATTAGTAGAAATACAGATAGAAATTGAGCTGTGAACTTATTTCTTCCACATCCTTGTTTTGGCTTTTTTCTTTCCCTTGGAGAACAAAAAATAACTTAGCACTTAATGTAGAAAATTTTGTGATATAATGTACTGTTTGTAGGGCTATCTTCATTTAGCACCCCTACTGAGTTTAATCTTTATCTTATCCATTGCCTTTTTGCAGCATATTATGAGAATGTTTAGAAGAAATGCCAGAGACTGTGATATCTACATTAGATTTTCTGTATATAAACACTAGCAGTGTCTTGGTAAAGGTGTTGTTTTCAGAAGCAGCATTGTAAGATGACAAATCCATTAAAAAATTGAAAGTTATTAATTTATTTTTTGAATTCTTGATTATGTTCTTGAAGTCACAGAACTTCTTTGCTGGTGTTTTACAATTGGTATAATTATGAAAATATTTATTAATTTCAAGAACATGAAGAACATGATTCCACCCCTCAATCTCTCACTTTTTTTGTATTCAAATGATATAAATCCTTGACACCAGTGCAATTGGTGAGAAGTTTGCTCAGGGTACTACAGGAATACTGAAGCTTGCAGCCTATAAGCTGAAATATTAAATAGATTTGGTATTCTGTGGATTTTTGAACTTAGAGATTGATGAAAATCTATACATCATTTCATGAAACTGTTGTTTCTTTTCATGGTTTCAGAAATATCTTGTGAACTGAAATGGAAATTCTTGGTAGCTTCAGTTATACAAAGCGTTCTGCATATGTAGGGTGGTTTGCTCTCTGCTGCCTTGCCCAAGTCAAGGAAGGATGAAAAAGACATTAAGCAACTGTGACATTTCACAGCTACCTGTTGTCACCTCTCCAGTAAAGAAGAGAAGAATTCCTTTTCCTTGGAGAACAAGAGGAAACTTAGAGACACTTTTGTTTAGATTATGTTCTGCTTAGTTTGGAAACAGAAGGACAGATAATGTAATAGAGACTGATCTTTTCTCCCCTTTGTCTCTTTCATTTTTCCATCCTGTTCACCGCTGGTAAAGCATGGAAAAGATTCCTTTTTGCAGTGAATGTGAAACTTTCTGAAATCAGAGATATACAAGGCTTTTCCAGGCTGGATATAGAGAGGCTAATTTAATAGAAGAAATCTAATAAATGGCATGGTCAGGTAGACCACATCTAATAGTGAATCTTCATGCTCTTCCAATATTTGAGGTTAGGCTGAATGCTGGTATTAATAATGATCTTACCCTGAAGAGCACAGGAATGCATGTCCACTTGAGGCTTCTTGCATTCTCCATAACTTGCACCTAATAATTATCCAGTTTCTATATTTCCATTCTAAAATTAGCTAATATCAAATTAGTTATTTATTAATAATAAATATGGAAGACAGAAAATGAAAAGGTATATGCAGAGATCAGACTTGATTGTGAGCTGTTTAACATCTTTTCCCCAACCCTTCTCCTTGGTTATGGCACTACTTAATGACTTGTGGAGGATGGGATTGGTTTGAATTTCACAGGGATTTATAGCAAGTACTAATTTAGGAGAAGTTTGTCCTTAATGTTAATTTAGGGATAATTGGCCATATTTCCTATTTTGCCATTGGTGTTTATATGCTTTTGGTGCTGTTGGATGAGACTTGAAGTTCCATGGTCAAGTTCCCAAGCTAAGAGGATGATTAAAACTTCCTAATATTAAAAACAAGTGTAGGAAAATGTAAAATAAAATACTTGTGGGTAGTTGAGTTTACTTGGCTTTTATTGCTATTACCTGAAATCAGTTATTTTGTGTAATGAATTCTACAAAATTAGATACCACTCTGTGGAAGACAAATATTCTTAGTATTTTGTATGACTTCTCCCTGTAGTTGAGAATCTGTAATTCTCCTTAAGTGCAGCTCTTCTCATGGTTATTTTTTTAACATTAAATAGTGCCTCTGATCTTCTGCCTTTTTAGGTACCATAGGTTAATTAAGGTTGTTCCAGTGTTACATTTCATCAGGTAATACTTTACAGAAGCATTTTAACATAAGTCATTAAAATTTATTCTCAAACTGCATTAACATCAACCCTTAGTATAGACCTAAGAGGTGTTTGAATGCTCTGCCATCAACGTGTTTAACAGAAATAATGTAGTGCCTTTAGAAGATGAAAGCATCCGGTGCTTCAAGGTATACTGTAATATAAACAGGTAAATTAATGTGGCAGGAGGGTGATTTTTAAACCAAAACATGTACCTGGATGTATATGACTGAAAAGAGACTCAGTATAGCACCTTTATCTTCAACCTTTAAATTCACCACTCAGTGTGGGAAGAAAAAAATAAAAACCACAGGACTTTTACCTGATATCACAGATCAGCATAATTTTGTACTAGGTTCTTGCCATGGAACTATCTACTTTGATAGATTTAGAGCTATTTGTTATGCTTTTACAGCAGGTGGTGGACAAAAATAAAAGCATGCTCTTGAATAAAAGTAGCAGATTGTTCCAATTAGTCATTTGAACTGAATGAGAAAAGAGAATTTCATCCCTTCATAGATGAAAGTCCCAAAAGAAGCCATTGGTAACTGAGCCCTGTACACAGGAGAAGTTGTGTGACAGAATTTTGTTTGCCTCTAGTACATGCTCTTGATTTGCTTTTTTTTTCCCCCCTCCGGTATTGGTGACCTCCTTGTTCCTAGTGGATGAGTTTCTGGGCTTAGAACCAGCTCCTTAAAATGAAGGATATTTAAGATATTACTAGTGGGTTTTGCATTTGCATAACACCAGAAGTGATCAGATACAAAAACAGATCTCAGAACTAAACTGTAAAGTTGGATGTTTTCAACTGTCTTTTTACACATGCCAATCTGAGGCTGAAAAAAATCCTTTACCATATTGATAGGTTATAGGATTAAGTAATGAAGAAAGCCTCTAAAATCTAAATATTAAAACGGGCATACAGATTTTTTACATACCATTTGGAAATAATATTTTTTACCCAGAAGTCGGTAGATCTCCAGTGCAACATCCTATCATGCTATTCATAATGAGTATCTTAAATTTAACTTAATGTTGTTGTGCAACTGACTGTTTCTGTTCTAAATAGCAGAAGTGACATAATCTCTAATTAGTGCAGCAAGAACTTTGGAGTTGTTAGATAAAGATCAGTTATTCAAATTCAGAGTAGGTTTTTCTTTTTGTCTTGAGCTGGTGAGCTGGGAGTCCACAGTAAAGTTGTAATGGGCTTCTATTTATCAGTGGCAGTTACTGACATGTGCATCTTCTAGCTTAAGCTTATTTAAGCTGGAGAAAAGATCTGTTTAGCTCTTCTTTCCTGGGCTGTTATAAAAGGAGATAGGATAAATCAAAATCACGGGACAATGTCAGTACCAAGTGTTGCTGCTAAGGAATTATCATTATAATTTAAAAAATAATGTAATTTATCTTTAAATTTAAATAAATAAAGAATTTAAGATAGGTTTTTGTAGGTATTTTGGGTTTGTGTGGCAAGGTTTTGGTCACTGCAGATTACAGGGGTGGCTTCTGTGAAGAACTGCCAGAAGCTTCCCTGGCAACTGATAAAGCCAATGTCAGGCTCCAAGATCCTGGCTGAGCCTGTCAGAGACAGTGGGAGTGCCTGGGATAACATATTTAAGGGGAAAAAATTTTTGTGTGACAAAAAGTTTTTTAAGATTTGATATTATTTTTCATTACCCTGCTCGGATTTGATTGGTAATAAATTGACTGTCGTTTGCCCATGATGGTAATTGCTGAGTGAACCAAAGGTCTTTTAAAATGTTTTTCTCTCCCCTTGGCAGGGGAGATAAAAAGGTTAGATAGAGCTGCTTTGGTGGGCACATGGTGTCCAGCCAGGGTCAATACTCCACAATAGATGATGTGTAAATCTTGATTATACGATCTTTATGAAAACTTCACTGAATTTTTTTGGTCAATTTGGGGTATTTTATGATTAATTTTGAGATTAAATTTAGATTAATCTTGATGACCTTGTTATTAAGCAGAACTTTAATTTATTTTCTGAGAGTTCTGAGTGAGATATTAATCTTTCTTTTTATAATGAACATTTAGTATTCTTTATCTTTCATAAATGAAAATGGACATGTAGGCAGGAAATTTTTTGAGGCAAGTATGATTTATCATTTATCTTTTGAAAGGACGTTGAAGGGGAGTTTGTGAGTTCTCAGTTTAAGCTGAAGTTGATAACCTAGTGAAGCTTATGAGAAAAGATAACGGATACAGTGAAACATTGCTTCGCTTGGTCTCCGTGAAATGTAAATGTCACCCAAATACTTCACAAGCAAATGAACAAAACATAATTAGTATTCTGACAAAATAATCGTTGACACTTAAAATTCTGTCTTCTTAGCTTTCTATTCCAGCTGTTGGTGGAGTGTTTGCTTCTGATGGACTACTTGCTTTTTTCTTTTTGTTTGTCTTTGATTTGATGGTGACTTGATGACTGCTGCTACCACTGCAAGTGTGGCAGGTTGTGGCTCTGGTTGATGCTGTCCCATTCAGCTCTTCTGGGCCGTGTCCTGTTTACAGTGATGTTTGAAAGGAGGAGATGCTGCTACTGCCTTGCATCCCAGTCCTTTGGTTTTAATCAGGCTGCTGAGCTCAGACCAGTCCGGTGTATTACTCTGATCACTGCTGTTGTTGTCTTTTTCAGAGGCATAAGAATAGAAATCTAATGTAAATGTAGATTTAAGTACTGCAAGATCCAAGAGCATTTGACTGTCAGCACTGTGCTTCCAACCCAGAGACTTAGCAGAGGTGCACAAACCACTGTGGCAGGATGTGTGTGTTGGTAGGTGTGGACAAATTCCAGTGGTGTGGTAATGCTGAAGAAAAAATTTAAGTTATACATCAGTGGTAGCTAAAGGATTGTGGTGGTAGTAGGTTGACAGTGGTTGATAGTGAAGTAGTTTTATTGAGTTTTGGGGGAAATTACAAATGGCTTAGTAAGAGATTTCTGACTTGTCATTTGTAGGATATTAGTAGATTATTGTCAAAATGTTGGGCAACAAATATGAGTGGGTACTTGAGTTCAGCTGCTGAACTTCATTGGAAGGTAGTGAACATTCATCAGGCTGATCTACTGTCTTCCCTAAACAGTGCTGTTATGTTATTGTGAATTCATCCCAGTAGCTGAATTAGGGCACTAATAAGTCCTGACCTACTGTGTACTTTTGTCAGATGTGGTTTTACATTTGAAGGGTTTAAGATTTGATTTAGAATGTAGACAGTTTTGAACAAATGGCTGGGAATAAAATATATCACTGCAGGTTGCACCTACCCACCACCTCTTCTCCTTGGGTTTTCCACACAGCATGTTGCACTAGGTTTGTCTCTTACTGCCTAGAGTTACCAAAATAGCATGCAGGCAATTGGCTGTTAAACAGAGAAGGAGAAGTCTGAATTTGCTCATGTTTTAAGTCTTAAGGAGTAGTCTCTAGGGGATTTGAAGTGCTTGGCCTGTCTTGTGTTGTACTGGATAAAACACTACGGCATTGGTTGTTCACTTGCCGTGAAAAGTCTGGGTATGTTGGTAAGAGGAAAGGTGGCATTGTGCTCCATGAGAGGAAGCCACTGGTTCAAAGAGTTGTTACAGGGTTGATTTTATAGTGGGTGGGTTGATAATCTGTCCTGATAAACTTTGCTCATGTGCATGATAAATGCATACTTGCTTGTTCTGTGGGTGCAGCCATGATGTGCACACAAGGAGGTTGGGATTGCTTGCTGTGCATTAACAGGCGCGTTGTTATTGCTAATCAGAACTCTGATAACTACAATTAATAGTGGGTACAAAGACAAGCAATTAAGGACATTCATCTTCCAAATGAGTCTAAAAGATTCATTGGTAGTTAAAATTTATATACTGAGGGCACTTAAACCATTAAAAAGGGTAATGGGTGCCCTGGAGGCATGTGCTTCAAAGCCATATGTCATTTTGGTGCTGGGACAGCAGACTGATAACTTCCCTTTAAGGGAAACTGCTATTCATTTATCAATAAAATGTTGAAGGAAATGTACTTTTTTTTTTTGCTGTAGAGTGATCATAGAAGTGTAATATAAGTTAAATCAAAATGTGAGATTTATGTTCTAAGTCTTTTTGGCTTTATCATAATAGATGTTAATTGGAAAAGTCTCTCACTGGTAACAGAGGGCATTGGAGTTGGGACATTGAAAAGCATAAATATTTCTTTGAGACACAAATATTTCTCTCGTGCCTTGCAGTCTTTGACAGTGACACTGATGTAGTAACCAACTTAGAACAGGGAATAAAATGTGGTGTTTTTGTTGGTGCTCTGCTCTGTTGTCACAGGGTGATGTTTGAGCAAGTGTTGTTAATACAGAAATGCACATGAAGTTTTAAGAGTTTGAGATACAAGGATTTAGCACAAATTTTGCTTCAATGTAGATTTTTCTTTCTGTCCTGATGTTGTCCTTGCCAGTGGAAACATAGTTTAACAGATAGTTCTGGGAGTGCCTGGCTACTGTTCTAGCAAGTGTTTTGGAGATGCAGGATTACTAAAATTTGGTTTTGCATTCATTCAAAATGACGAACACTTTTGCAGATTTATGGGAACTGTTTGAGTTATTCCTAACTGAAGATGTGACATGATCTCTTAGTGTGTGACAGTGGAGGTTTGCTAATGGAATTCAGTAAAAGAAACTTGCTCTTCCCTAAGTATGAACACTGTGCAAACTCTATCTGTTATGTGATACTTGAATATGCTGTTTCGGGTAGGTTAAAAACACTTTCATTCTCAATTTGGTGACATACATGCACATTCCTCCTTTCCTTTTTCTCTGGTCTTTCTGAGTTCCACACCATGTATGTGGTGTACGGAGGGGGAAGGGATGAGCAGAGGCTGCAGTTCTTGTTGGTCCTTAATCTCCCCTTTCCCACCTCCAGCCCATTCACCTCTGGAGTGAAGTGTGTGCTGGTGAGACCCTGGCAGGCATGGAAGTGTTGGCTGTTTGTGCTGTGTTGGTGGCTGAACTTAGGGCAACACTGGACTCTATTGTAATAAGAGCTTTTTGTTTGCTCTTGCAGTACTTGTCCCATATTTTGTATTTAAAAAGTCAGGCAACAAAGTCAATACAAATACCCCTGTTATTTTAGAAGTGTCTTAGCTAAAGGAACTTTTGTTGTGATGAGCGTTATTTGGATTGATGTGCCTGAATTACTGAGGACAGGGAGAAATGGATGCAAGAACTATCTCCCCTGACTTTCAAAAATTGTCTATAGTCTAAATCTTGGGTTCTTATATAACGTTTCTGCAGTTCCACCTAAATAATGATGAATGCACTCTGTTTTCTCTATCACTCTCTCCTGCTATTGCCTTTTGTTTCTGAGTAGGAGGAGCAAACTCTAGGGCTGTGTGCCACGCACAGAGATAACAGCTGCAGCAGAATTGTATGCATGACATCTGTATTTTCTCGCCTTTATGCTCTGCTTTTTCTTTGACCAGGCTCTTTTGATTCCTTTGTTTCTTCTTTCTCAAACCTTGATCTTTTTCTGCGATTGTAAGCTTTCTTCTTTCTTTTCTCAGCCTGCTTAATGGCCTTGAGTTAAGAATGGAATAAAAAACTTTCTGAATAAGATAGGCCAGACATTACTGTTCTACATGGGAATTCTGTCCTTTTTTCCCCTCTTCCATCATTTACATTCTTACCATTCTTCTTTCTCTCTGTCACTTCTCCTCACAACTTTTGTTTGGTTTTTGTAAGGTTTTCATATCTGTTGTTTCTGTGACCCTGAAAAAATGCTGTTATGCTAGACTGATTTAAGATCAAGATTACCCGGTTCATTCTGCAGCAATTATTTAATTTCTAAGTAATTTTAATTTATTTTTTCTGACTGTTTTGGGTACAGTACATATCTTTGTTGTCAGTGTTTGGACTGCTTATGCATTATTTTTGGTTTCCCCTGTGATTTAGATAGTGTGTTGCTTTTTGTCACACATACGCTGAGATAGGTTTCACTGGAATTGGTGACTTCAGGCTATTATTTGCTCTGACAGAAGATGCTTTGGGGGAAATTGGTTGCGTGGAGTAGTAATTTTTTTACCAGAGAGAGGGGAACACTGATGGGTGAGTTGTTTGCAGGTTTTAGCTCTGTAAAAGCAAGCCTGTGAACTGTGGTACACAGCCGTGTGGGCGCTGCAGTTGTGGTGGGCCCCAGAGAAACACTTCTGCTTGACTCTTGGAAGACCTCTGCTCTTAAATACACTAATAACAAGTTTCTTCCCTAGGAGGATGCACGTTTGATGATGGTCCTGGGCCCTGTGACTACCACCAAGACCTGTACGATGATTTTGACTGGGTGCATGTCAGTGCTCAAGAGCCTCACTATTTGCCACCTGAGATGCCTCAAGGTAAGAAACCTCACAGATGCTGAAGGATAAGTTTCTTTATTAACTTGGAGCCTCACTGAGTAGGGCTTCAAGGCCATCCTCTGAGATTCCTACTTTAACCTTGATAATGGAGGTAATAATAAGGAACAAAGATAATGAATATAACAATCTTGGTAATTGAGAAGCCTTCTTAGACCGAATCCCCCTTTAAAGCTGGGGTGAGGCATAGGGAAGGGAGAAAGGAAGCCATAATTTCGTCTTTATTCTATGTGGAATTCATGTTGACTCTAAGTCAAATTCTGTGTTTGATATGACAGCTAATGTATCAATTAAATTATTTAGGTAGGCACTAGAAGAAATGGTGGAAAAAAGGGGTACATGTAAAACCTCCATACACTGATTCCTTCCGTCCCCTCCCCCCAGCCTCCTATCATCCGAAGGTAATCAGAAAAGCTTTGATTTATGGAAATATTGCTGTTGTTAATTACTATTTGGGACAGGTAATGAATAACTGAAGAGGCACAGCCTACATGACCTTGCCTGCTCACCTTTGATGAACAGCTTAATCGGCGCTTCCCAGACAGCATGATATGCTGAGAGAATGAAAGCATTTGAAATTCAGCTACATTTTCCAATTAATAATACATTAAGTAATTAATCATGCAGAGGAGGAAAAAAGGTCATGGCTATTTTATTTGTATCTAAAAGGTTTTGTGAAGTGAGGTATGTGTGGAGAAGGAGTGGGAAATGTTGCCACACCGAAGTAACCTCACCTCTGCACCACTCCTTCCCCTCCTTTTTGTATACTGTTGTGAATCATTAATGGTGGTTGATCTATATAATTTTGCTTAACTGCTCCCTAGCTGGGTTCCCCCTCCTTTGGAGTCACTGATACGAGCAGGTATTATCATGCCAAATAACTTGCATAGGTTAATTAAGCAAGACCCACACTTTATTTAATGGACTTCTTGATGCTTCAGTTTTACATAAGGAAGACTAAATTTTTGAAGCCTCAACACCCATGATGGTCTTATATTAAAAAAAGTTCAAAACAATATCTCCCCTAGTAAGACTGAAATTAGTTACTATTCAGTTTGCATTTTTCAGAATGTACATGTTTTTTATAAAGGTTGGAGTATCTTAATTGTGATGGAAACACCATCTTGGGAAAAATTTGGTGTTCTCAGACCTTGACACACCTTGTATAGGAAGAAGAGCAATTTGAGGAACTGTGTTTTGAATGAATCTAAATGACAAGACAGTTTCTTGCTTATCGTAAATAACGTACAGTATTGCTGGTAAAGCAAGTGTAATTACCTCTGAGTAATTAATGCAACTTCAGATATTTTTTTAGACTGACCTACATGGTATTTCTCAAGCTGTGAGTAGAGGCAAAAGCCACTTATCTTCTGTTATGGGAAAAATAAACTCAGTACATAATGATTAATTTCAAAATAAAGTGAACACTTAAAGCAGGTGCTTAAGTACAGCTTTAAAAATCAACTTGGAAATTGTCCAAACTGCTGCACACATAATAAAATCTTTGGATTACTTATTAAGACCTGGGAAAACACCTGATTTCCTACATTTGCTTTTTGAGAGCACATGAAAGAGACTGTGCTAGATCAAGCTAAAGATCTGCTGATTTTGAGTGTAGCCATTAGCAATTGCCTAGGTGAGAATGCAGAGGTGTGACAAATAAGTGCTGATCCATGCCCTGACTGTGCTCTTACTTTCCAGCTGTTTGGCATTTAGGAATATTCTCGACTAGAAGCAGTCTTTATTAGTAATATTCTCAAGGAGTCTATGGTTATGCCCTGTCAACCTTGTCTTACTGTGTATGGGCTCCTTGAAGGCTTCAAGTACCTGCTATGGGCTAAAACAGAGTGCCAGGTTTTGTTATGGAACATGGGGAAATGCATCTCTTCTTGCTTGTTTTGGACTTGCACATGACTTCTCTTTTAAATCTTACATACAGGAAGTGTGCACAGCTGAGTACTAATGGTCTCTTCCCACTCAATCAGTATTTTTTTAAAATACACCTTAAGTAAAATACACATTTTTCTCTGGACCATTTTTCTAGGCCAAATGGTCCAAGACTACTGAAATGCTCCATACATGGCAAAGTTTCTGCAACTGTATGTTTGCATTTTGTGGGAGGCAGGGCTGGTAAACAAGTGTATTTTTGTAGACATGGTGACAACAAATGGACCATTTACCTCATGGTCTTGGTCCCTCTAAAGAAAGACATCTTCAGGATGTTCAAGCAAACTCTTTAGAGAATGTATTATATTTTCATGTGGGTTATTTTTATACATTATGCTTTACAAGATAGAAATTGGAGAATGCTCTTAAGATGAAATCAAATTTTGTCTACGGATATTTTCAAGTTATTTTAGGGGATTATTCATTGTGTGTGGATAACTTAATTTTGCAGAAGACATAGTAAATAATTGTGCTTTCTTATACCACTGGAGATGTGCAAAGGGGGATTTTATCTATATTAATAATGCATTTACTGATGATTTTACCCCTAGATAGAGAAGATAGTTTATTTACCCTGTTTGCTTTGCCTGTTAAAAGCAGCATTACTCTGAGGCTATGCAAGGTCAGGGCATGAGAGCCTGTAATGGGCTGTGTGATGGGAGTCACTTAATGAAGGGCTTTTTTAATGTAAGGGCTGTTACTGTCCTGGTTACAAATGCATTTTGAAGAGCGTCTGAATTACAGTGAACAATAGTAGTAACGTGCTGAGATGGACATCTTATTTCTGATCTCTCAGATGGATACTGTATCTGGATTGGATGTGTGCTAATTTTTTAAAATAGGTTTTATAGAAATCTGAGAAAACTAACTTGACAGCAGTGGGGGAAATCTTAGTTGCACTTGTCATCTAGCATGACTAAAGAAAAACAGATTAAAGCTTTAAAGGTGTTTCTTAATATTATAGACTTTTGCAAATGCAAACTTTGTTGCAATGAAGCATATTGCAAAAGTAATTTTTTCACTTTACAGAAATTGTATATAATCTTTTATGCTGCCCCATTAAAGAATAAAGCTAAATACACTATTCTGAAAAAAAAAGGAAACGAAACAAAAAAGTAATGAAAAGTAAAACATTAACATATTCTGGTTTAGGCTGATATTTTGGGGGAAGCCTACACAGTTATTTCAGAATGGAGAATGTATATGGTGAAAGGTATTGGAGATGGGAGGAAATGTGTTGAAAAATAATCATAGACTGTTCTTTCATGGTAATTTCTTCTTTATGGTTTTCAAATGGAATGACTGCTCATTGCCACATCCTGTCATGCCCAGAGGCATCCTCATGTTTCTGCCTTCTCCCAGTTGTTTTGATGTGCATGTGGTTGTGTACTTGTGTGGATTGGAAGTAAAAAAAGAAGGTATGCAGCATGGGTCAGTTTGTTAACCCAGTTAGTTCATTGTGCATCTGTACAAAGATTTGTTATGCTTGTGCAGCTGATGAGGGCCATGTTAGCTGGTGGCTTGAATAAATCTTTAGGGCGCCTGAAAGAAATATGAAAATTATATCCTTAGATTTGTGTGAAACGTAAATGTTCCTGTACAAATAGTGTTGAGTATTTGTTGTGATCTGAAAGGTCAGTTGTGCTCTATTTAAGTTCGGCCTTGTACAGAAAGGAAATAACTATTGTGTCACCTGCATGACCCACAATGGATTTCAGTATAGGACCAATGTAAGTGTTTATGAAATGTATAACTGAGAGAGGGGAGCCAAAAGGTCATGAAATTTGTATTTTAATATAGTTTTATATGGATGTAGCTCAGGAAGGAAAGCTGTAATGTAAATGTCATATATAGATGAGACTTCTGGCCTTTTACTTCACTTAAACTTGAATTTTTCTCCTGTAAAAATGAATCCACCAACCCATGAATAAATTTAAATTATGTGGATGTGTAAGGGTATAGTCAGATGAAAGCTAACCGGGAAGCAGTGTCTAGTGATAAAAAGTGGATTTCTTGAGGCATGGAAAGGATTGAGAGCTCAGCAGCAGGAAAACCCTCACCATGTCCTGTGTTACTGAGAGCTCTTCCACAGTAATGCTGCTCCACACATGATGCGGCAGCTTGCTGTTTTGTGCTACAAAAAGGTGAAGTTCAAACAAGATCTCTCTCTGGGTCTCTTTATTTTAATAGACAGGTGAACAAAGTTTACTAGTCCACTGAGCTGAGAACTGAACTTTCAAGATTTAGCTGCTCTCTGACTTGCATTGTTGGTGTAAAGATGGGAGAAACCATGAGCGAGGGAATTTGTTGACTAGTTCATAGACTGGCAAATGCAATCCAGGAATGTATTGGTTGTAAAATTTGAAAATCGAAAGCTTATCTTGGTCATTATATTATGAAATAAATTGCAAAATCTTGGGTCGTGTTAAGCGCTGCTAAGAAATTCTGGTTGTCTTTCCCCCTTTTACATTTCTTTGTGATAGGATAGATAGGTTTTATTTAAGGTGGCTTTATTCTTTTCATTGGATGCTTAAGTCTTTATATTCTCCTTCACCCCAAAAGTTGACTGATATTTATTTCCTGTTTAACTTGTCAATAAACTGCAGAGCTGAATTTATTTGGAGTACTTACTTAATCAGAAAAATGTATTTTTCTGCCTTTCTTGTTCAGTAAGCTTTGTGCTTGCTTTTTTGTCTGTATTAGTTGTTAGTAGCATCTTTACCAGAAAGGAATCTACCTTGTTAGTCCGGTGCAATTAATGTCCGCCCAAAGAGCACATGTAAACATCCTGATCCTAGTTGGTTCATTCAGTACAGTGCACTATCAATCTATTGACTAATTCCAGTAATTCCCTGCTGGTCTCAAATACACTTGACTTGGTATAAAGTGAACAGCGGAGGGGCACACGGAAGGATTTATAGATATTGCACAGTGCATCAGTGCTTTTGTACATGTAGATTAGCCATTTTTTCATCAAGACATTTTGGCATGAGTTTAGTAAAAGTAAAGTTTTTGTAGTAGTAGTAATGACTTTGGCACATGAGTAATAAATGTGTTGGGTTTTCATTCATTGGCACGTATTTCTTGCTGAATTCACACAAAATTAATTCACTTTCAAGACTGCTACTATACCCAATTATCTACACTTTTTTGATTGGTTTTGTTTTTTCTTTTCCTCTTCTAAGTCATAGTACTATTTTGTTCAGCGTTACCCCTTCCATCCAGTGTACAAAATGCAGCCTTCTGAGAAACAGCTCCTTCTTTTCCCTTGTTCTTTTTTATTTTCCCCTAGTTCAATATTTGGAATATATTAGTATGTTGTTCTGAATCTGGACTACTAAATTAAAGCAAGGGGAGAAATCTGTTTGTTATAGATAGAGTTTCAAAGTAGTAGATCAATCTTGGACAAATCCACCTTTGCCCTGCTGGTACCATCAGAGGTAACAGTATTCCTGCTTGTGACAGCCTTCTGTTGAGTGGTGCAGCTCTCTGGCTTCTGCTATCTGTATCTCAAGGAGTTCAAATGGTATTGGTCAGCATTGTGAGCAGGGAGAAATGACCAGTTCTGGTCTACTCTTGCCACTCTTGGTCAGAAGCCTTGGCTCTAAGTGGGGGTGTTTCATTGCTTGTATAAAGTCAGCTGCTGCTTTGGGATTTGTGAATGTCAGTCAGTAAGAGGCATTGCTGGGAACTGCTATTTTGGTAGCATTGTGAAAGGTGAACAAAAAGCAAAATGGTGCTGTGCTGGCCTTTCAGAATTGAAGGGAAAACAGGGTTGAATAGCACCTTGGTAGCCTGGAAGGTGTTACAGATTGAGGCATTTAGAGGCATTCAGAGTGTGCAAGGCTTGAAGTCCAAAGCACAGCAAGGAGCAGCGCTTGTTTGGTTTCTCACAGCTTACCTGCGTGGAGAGGAGCAAGCCAGCCCTGCTTTTGAGTACTGTGTCTCCCTGTTGTGCCATTGTCCTACCATCATTTTCACTCTCAGCCTGCTTGTGTGTGTATATATGTATTTATTTTTTTTCTCCTGGAGATAGCAGTTGCCTCGTCAACTCATTTGAGTTGCCTTCAAATTTTCTGGGCTATTTTGGAGTGCAGTGGAGGGTCAGATCCAAGTTAAAGTACTGCTGCTTCTCACGTGGCTTCATTTGGCTCAGAGCATGAGCAGAGCTCATGAGTTTCTGCTTGCAGAGGAAGGCATAGGGTCAGCGAATCTGGGAACCTTGACCCTTCTGTTTAGCACCCTTTAGATGGACCCTCTCATAGAAAAAATAAAAGGAAGACAACTGGTGTAAATGAAGTTATTTTATGTTTGCATGGCTGCATCAGTTTGCTGTAAGTGTAGGTGGCATCCTTCCCTGTCGCTGTCTATGTCTGCTCCTATTCTTTAGCTTTAACATTTCTGTAGATTGCCCTCACTGGAAACCTCATTGCTCTGCTTTCTGCTCCCACTCATCTGTGTGCAATTTTTAGCAGTAATAACCACATCTTGACATGTAAGAGATGGAGGGGAAGCCTGATTGGAAGTAAGGGGGAAAAGTAAAATAATTTTACTATTTGGAACAGGATAAGTAAAAACAGCACCTAAGAATTATTTGGGGAGGAGAGTGAAGGAAAAATACTGTGATGTATGAAAAAGACTGGTGTTCAGGCAAGATGGAAAAAAGTCCTGTAATAGAATGACTAATGTACAGTGGTTGCTAATGCAGATTATTACTTCTGAAGCAGTAAAATTCAGAAAGAAATGCCATGTATTTCTGTGGCCAGCATGCTGTAGTAACTCTTTGTACATGGGTACCTCCCCTTCCCTGGGCTAATTTCTGACTTTGGTCACAGCAGATATGAAGCCTCCTAATGGAAGCAAAGCTGTGAGATACTTTGAATTCACTGCAGAGTAAGAGCATTCCCAATTTAGTACAGGATCTGTTATGCAACTGTAAACTAGTATCTGAATTACCTAAAAATTTATAACCTGAGCAATGGCAACTACAACAACAGAAGCAACGCCTATAAAACCAAACAAAACCCTTTAAGTAAGATGAAGATAAAATTCAGTAAGCCAAATAATAGCAAAAAAACCAAAGGGAAGTGATGCTTTCCTTCACATTTTCCATGTACAGTGCCTGAAATTTTCCTGTCTGCTTAAATATTGATTTCTGAGCTTCAACCCTTTTACTGCTCAGCATCTAATTTATGTTCCCTGGTGCTTTTGCTGCAGGTCCATGCTGATGCAGCAGTCATTGATGTTTGTTAATAGTGACTACAGCTGTGGTATTAATAAAATTATTATTTTATAGAACAGATTTTGAATCAGCTGAGAAGGTCCAAACTTTTATGGGGTTGTGGTGAGCAAATAAAACAGTTACTATCAGAGAACTGCAAAATATTTAATTTGGGCATTTCTATCATTACTTGTCATAGATATTTATTCAATTTGATTTTTTGAGCTAGTTAGTAAGGTTTGTTTAATCTCTTTTTCCTTTTTTTTACCCCCTTCCTTTTTTATCTTCTTCTTTGTCACTCTCCCCCACACCCTAGCCTCTTTGCTGGGACTATTTTTTTCCCTTTCCCATCTTGCTACCTAAAACACTTTGAAAAGGCAAATCTGTTTTATGTTACACAAATCTCGTTTCAGAGCATGTAGGTTGTGAAGAGGCAATTGCCAAGGTGATGCTTATTAGGGAAGGAGAAGGTTTGTGTCAGGTACAGGATCAGATTTGGTTGTGTTGCTTTGCTTTGCCTTGTATGTGATGTTTGTATTTGTTTCTGAATCTTATTTAATCATTAGCATGTGTAATGCTGCTTCCACACACAGAGTGACTCTCAAAAATGTCTTTTTTTATTTTTGTCTCATCTCCTCCTGGGCTTGAAAGAGTAACCTTATTTAAGTATGTTTTAGCTTAAATTTTAGAATATTACTAAGAAATTAAATCCACTGAGGACATGACCCACTAGAAAAATATTTCTTTTAAAATGCAATACATTATTTCATTCCAAAACGTGTTACTTCTGTCCAAAGGTGAGTGGATTTTATCAGATTTAAACTGTAGTTAAAATTAACAAGCAGGAAAACTTGAATTAGATCATACATTTTTAATTTGTTTGGCATTTTACATACTGTCTATCTTGCAGAGGAAAAAAGTATATTTTCTCCATCCCCTCAGCAGTCTTGAAAAAAACACCTGTCTTATATCAGGACCTCACTTTGTCTGGAGAGCTATAATTAAATAATACTTTGAACTAATAAAAGCTCGAGGGTGGGATTTTTTTTGTGAGTGATTTTGCTTCTTATTTCTTGAAGAAAAGAGGCATTTAATTCTTATTTGTTTCAGAGGAAATAGGTCCCAGTCTATTCTGCAGTATAATCACAACTTAAAAGAAAGAAAAAAAATGAATAAAAATATGGAACTTAGAAGTACACTTAAAATTTATGGTGTTTGACTCTTCAGAGGTACTCCAGTTAACTCCTTGAGTTCCTGAGGTGGGAGAGATGACTCAGCTCTCCACCTGTTGCTGAGTTAGCAAGACCCCCAAAGTGCCTTTTGTTCTTCTGTCTTTTTAAAGAATAATTCTCAGCATTTGACAGCTATTTACTCTGTTTGGGATCAAACTATTTTTAGCTTCATAAACCTAGCTTTGCATAAACATGAATGAGACATACAGTACTCTTTTAGAGAAAGTCAACAAACACTATGAACATCTTTCTTGTGCATTTGTGTTCTCTAAATTTTTTCCCATGAACGAGGTATCAGTAAGCACATGGCATACAAACAGAAGAAGCTGTTGTCATTAATTTTTCCTCTTTGCTATAGCTGACATCTGCTAACATACCCTTTACCTTCTCCACTGTGTGTGCCAGGCTTATGGCTGGCTTTGAAATCTCCCATCTTGTGGACTTCCTGAAAGAAAGAAAGAAAATATGCAGCTGAGTGACATTTACAGTGACATTAGCAAGTATCCCTTGTACTAGCAGTAGAGATGGCTTCCTGTGTCTGTTGGGTGCAGTGCTCGAGAGCAGGTTGCCTTGGCTCCAGGCTTTGTAGGTGGTCTCTTATCACTTTCCTCCAGACTGGAAGTAAGAGCTCTGCTTTCTAATTAGACTGCAGTTGCAGGTAGATATTAAGCCAGTGTAAGTTTCCAATTAGGTTGCAGCTTCACAGGTCACAGTGAGCCAACCTAATACCTTACTGTTGAGTAAAGGGATTATTCTGTTCATCTTTACTCCCTCTGTTCCCTTGCCTTCATGTTCCAGCTAGCTTCCTTAGCTAGCTGTACTCATCAGAGCTCACTGAGAGCTGATACAGCTCATTATCCCTGAGAAAATGTTGTTGTTTTTCTGGATTCATCTGGCTTTGTGAATTGACTTGACTCAAGTCTGACAAGCATCAGAGACAGCAGCACAAGGCAACGAAGGAGCTGAAAGGACGAGTGACATAAAAACAAGAGGAGAGGCAGACACAGGAAGTTGTAGGTCACACCACCTGTAAGCTGGAAACAGCAGTCTGTGTTTTGAATTTTGTGATAAATATAACCTTAATTTACACCCTGTCAGCCCCAAGGTTTTAATTTCATGGTCCTGCTAATGCCTTTGTATTGGATCTTGTCTGAAACCAAGAGATGAGTGTTCATTTTATAACAATGGATATTCACATTTGTGTGTAAGCGCATTCTCCAAATGTGGAGAACCATGTAAGCAGCTTCTTTGCAGGATTCAGACAGGTAGGTACTTTTGAGTATGTTGATTGCACATTGTTGGAAAACATTCTCCACTGGAGTTCATTAAGTTTTTAAGGAGGAGGTGGTTGCCACCAAGGGAAAACTTTTGGTTACCTGTGATCAGGTGAATGCACAAAGACAACTGCTGTATCAAGCAAATATGGCCTATTTGACAAAGAGGTATTTGTACAATGACTTAAAGAAAACATGGGTAAAAGTGCACAATGAACTTCTTAGATAAAAAAGTCTGATGATTTTCTCTAGACTAAATAAATTTTGCAGACCAACCAGCTGACCTAGTATGAAAAGAACCTCCTTAAAATGACTATGTAAATTTACTTACATTGTATGAAATTCACGTTACTCACAAGGTACACAATTTATTTTGCATATATAATTTATATTTATATAAAATTATATTCATGTAATATTAATGTGGAATTTATATGAAGATTTTGAATAAGGAGTGTGAAAGAAGCAAAGTTGCAACACAGCGTACGTAGCTTATGCGTAAGGATCAGAGAATAAATCAGCAGAGGTGATTTTGCTGTGTCTGTCTGCTACAGCCTATCAAGAGCAGAAAACGGATTAAGCCCTCTTTATGCAGTTGGTGAAAGCCTCACAGACAGAGACTCTGAGAGACCTTATGTTCCTTCATAAACAAGGAAGAACTGTTTGAGTGTGGTTAAGGGCAGTGACAGCTGAAATGATCATGAGCCTTGAGTTTGAGATCCTGAGAAGAATCCCCAGGGCTAACAGCAGAATTACAGACTTGAATTTTGCAGAGCAGATTTTGACCTCTTTAGGGACTTGCTTGGCAGGATCCCATTGGGAGCTACCCTGAAGGGCAAAGGGGTTCAAGAGAGCTGGTTGATCAAGGACAGCCTCTTGGAACACAGGGATGGACTGTTGACTTGTGCAGAGAGTTAAGCAGTATGAGCAGAGCCTGTGCACTAAAACAGTTCAGAGAGAAGCAGGGAGAGGCTACTTAGAAGGATTTGGAGACGTTGCCTGCTCATAATAGGGAGGGAGTCAGGAAAGCCAAAGCTCATCTGGAATTCAATGTAGAAAAGGACCTGGAGTACAACAGGAAAGCTTTCCTCCACGGGTACACTGGCAGTGAGAGGGAGGCTAAGGAGAGTGTGGGCCCATCGTTTAGTGAGATTAGGGACTCAGGGATAAAGGAAAGCCTTTTTTGCTTTAGTTTTCAGAGGTAAGGACTTACCCCGAAACCTTTCAGGGTCTTTGACAGTGAGATTGTGCCTGAGGAGATGTGGACAGAGGGATCACTTAACCACATGGATGTGTGCAAGTCTGTGGGACCAGTTGGAATGCATCCAAGGGCTGGCAGATATTGCAAGGCTGCTTTCTCTTATCTTCAAAAGTTCATGGCACTTGGGGGAAACTTTGCAGGACTGGGAAAAGGTAGTATGACATCAGTTCTTAAAATGGATTAGAAAAAGGATACAGGGAACTATAGATCATTGTAAAAACTGTTTCTAAACATATGAAAGGTAAGAAAGGGATTGGTGGGAGCAGCTAACATGGGTATGAAAAGGACAAATAATACCTGGTGAATCTTACTGCTTTCTGTAGTCCAAGGTGAACGAGGTAGCATGTGTCCCATATCTTGGTTTTAGTAGGCCTGTTACACAGTCTTTTATAGTTTACTTTTCTCCAAAGTGGTGAGATATGAGCTCTGCAAATACATGTTGAGTGGAAAATTGGCTGAACTCCCAGATTCAAGGCTGTGATCAGGGGTGCAAAGCCCTGCTGGTGGTTGGTTTAATGTCTTTAGTGAGGTGGAGGGCAGGGCTGTGCTTGAAGGGTCATGGACAGGTTGCAGAAATAGACTGACAGGAACTTCAGGAAGATTCACAAAAGGAAATGGAAGGTCTTGGTCCTGGGGAGGACCAGCAGCCTCATGCAGTAGCACAGGCTGGGGCCACATAGCTGAACAATGGCTGGGAGTCCTGGTGGATCACCAACCAGCAGTGCATCTTTGCAACAAGAGTGGCTAACAATCTTCTGAGGCTGCTGCAGTACACTCAGGCAATCCTTCCCTCATGCTCAACACTGATGAGACACTTCTGAAGTGATGAGCCTGGTTCTTGGCTCCCCATGAGGAGAAGGGCATGGACGTGCTGCAATGAGTCCAGCAGAAGGCTATCAAGCTGATCAGAGGCTGATCACAGAGACTTCAAAGAGACTGAGAGAGCTAGGTATGTTCAGCCTGGAGAAGAGAAGGCTCAGAGGAGACCTCATTTGTGGTCTAGAAATGCCTCCTTGGAAGATACAGGAAAGGTAGAGCCGTGTGCTTTTCTCATCGTGGTGGGATGAGACAGTGGACACATTGGGGCAGTGGACACAAGCTGGAATATGGAAAATTTTTTTTCTTTTTAATGAGTGGTAAAATCAGAGCAGATGCCCAGGAGTGTGATAGGCCTGCTTATGTAGTTTACTCTAATCTGAGCAGTGTGTTGGACTAGAATGGTCTCGGAAGGTACCTTCTGACCTGACCCACTCTACAACTTCATGAAAACAGGTATATGAGAACGTTGATTAAGAATTAAATGCATTAATGATGCGAAAAATAAGATTATTAAAACTAAATAGGAAAAATAGACTAGTGAGTTGATCAAGATGGAAAATAGTGTGTTTTTGTCTGCTATACATGGATTTAAGCAGTAGTAGTACAGATCTGAGGGAGCTGAGAGTTCTGCTCAGGAATAGACACTGTGCAGTAATCCTTATTCTGGAGTAATGTATTGGATTTGGGTAATAATGTACTTTCTTTTCCCACTGGTAATTGGGATACCAAATGGCAACTGCTGAAAAAGAAATGCACACTAAATCTGTAGGACAGGGCAATATCCATACAGAACCTTTTGAATAAAACCCCTGATTCCAGTTTTTTCTAGTCATTTAAGATGAACTAGATATTTCTTTTCTTAAAGAATGTAGATTATTCCAAGTTTTTGTGCTTCTTTTTTGTTTCAATGTGATGGTGAACTTGTTGATGTGATGTTGGCATTGTATGAGTTAGGATTTTTTTAAAGACCAGAAGCTATCTAAAACTTTTTGTCCTTTTTAAAATGTTCTGCTTGGGAAGCAGTTGGCATGATACTGACAGTAGAGCAAATTCAAGGGATTAACAAGGTTTAAAGGTGGGCATAAGTAGATTTTGTTGGTGTTTTATGAAGGTAGTGTTTTATTCACAAAGTATTCTTTGTTTTAGTACCTGTACTCAGTCAGCCATTTATGACTAACTCTATTTGTGGGACTGCAGCTTGAAAAGCAATGACTCAAAAGGTCTCGGGAGTGGCAGGAGATTTTACAACCATGTACAGATTTAAGTACAGTTGGAGTATAATTTGTTGGTGGGCAGATGTAATTGCATCTGTAGTGAGCATTTGCCCTTGTGATGTTGTCTGTTTCAAAACCAGATGGTGATAAATGGGAAAGTACAGAGAATGGAGCAGTCAGCAATGTTAAGGATTTGGAAAGTGCCTCTTGGTGAGACTGAAGAGTTGAGAGTCTCTTGAGTCAGTCTGGAGGAAATTTCAGCTCTTGTGAGAAGGGCCAGAGAGTGGCTGCATGAAGAAAAGGTTTAATTGGTGATGACTATTTAACCCAGCCACCAAAGACTGTCTAGCGACTGCGAGCAGAAGTCATATAAAATCTTCTCTGCCCTATTTTAAACATTTATTTTCTTTGTGCGTGAAGTTAACACTAAAACAATTTGGGTTACTTTAGATTTTTTTGTTGCTTCTTTTGTCACTTTTTAGTTTTCAGTGACTGTAATTGGCCTACTTCAGATCTTGGTTTTGTAGCTTGCTTATATATTTATTGGTTTCCACAAGTGCAACTGGAAAAAGAACTATTTATTCAGTCTGAAGTGGAGAAGTGATTGCATGGATATGTGTTATGAAGGTGCAAAATGAGTAATGAGCTGGAATGCAAGCCCCTGAAGGCAGCTAGGCCTGTCTCTTGGGAAGAATGTAGTTTATTCAGCCAGGAAGTTGCTCAGTGAAAATATTTATTTACTTATTAATTCTTATATTTTCAGAGTGTGGCCGCATTTTAAAGTTTGTACCATGGATTGCCAGAATTTTCAGATTTGTAGACTGGGAAATTATGCTGTGGCCAAGAGTTCAGCACTGTCTCCCTAGACCAAGATTACCCCTTACCAGCCTAGAGCTCCTCCGGTCTGCTAACCTGACCTTACCATTTTCTAAAACCAACCACCTTCTCAATGTTCTTCTCTCACTCCTTGAGACAGGTTCCTTTTGCTCCAAGCCTCATTCAGGTCTGGGTTTTCAGGGGGTGACCCCACCTTTTCTGGTTTGTACACCAGAAAGCAGGTCTGAAGAGTGGAGGTGGGACCTAGTGCCATGGCTATGGAAACTCTTGAAACCATACATATCTTGAAACTTTAGTCTTCTTTTGCCTCTCTTTCTCCTTGATTCAAAATAAGTGGATCCATTGATCCAATGCAGGTGTGATCCCCAGATGTGAGAGGTCACAGCACTGCTGGAGAGTCATGTGAATGCGTCCTTGAGGGACCTGCATTATTTGTATATTATTACATATCTTTTATATAACATTCATATATTTAAAGAAGGCTCCAATAAGATTTTCATAAATAAATATCACATACAAAGCTGCCCAAGCCATACCTCCAGCTTCTTGGGGCTTCATGTACTATTTAGAGATTGTTTTAGAGGCAGCAATATTTTACAATTTCAGCCTTTTAAGACGGAGAAGTAAAGAGTGTTTCCTTTGTCATCATGACAGCTGTGGCAGGTGTATATTTAGTGAACAGGCCCTTGTTAAGCCAGGGATTCGAACAGATACCTCAGATGGGCTTCCTGATGTCAGCTAATTGGTTGCAAAATACCAAGTGAAAATTAGGGATTAGTGAGTGTTTTAACTTTTCTGTGTATAAATCAGAAATAGTGGTGTTGTGGGGGGAGAACACGTCCAAATATTGCATTCAGTGTATTCTGCTTGGTGAGCTCCAAGTTCCCTTAGCAAGAAGAGGGAAGCACTATTCTTTCAGATCTGTGCTAAGTGTTTCGTATCGACTTCTGAGAAGGCAAGTGGGAAAAAAAATCTTTGCTGCTCTTTTTTGAGTCATGTGCTGACTGTTTCTGGATTGCTTGCAGACTTTAGCTGACTTTGCTGCTAGGAGAAACTTTCAAATATATCTGACTTAAATAGATGAACATTTATCTTCCATGTGCTTTGATAGATTCTCCTAAAACATTTCCTGTTAACAAAGATATTTGCATGTAAATGTTTATCTCTAGCATTCCATCTGCTCCATCTCTTTCATCCTTAACTCAAATCCTAATTATGATAGCTTTTATGATTTTTTCCCCAAGGAAACTGTGATATCACTTATATAGGATGTAACATTTCTATAGAAATATTTGAAAAGGCAAATTTGAAATTTTACTTGATTTTTCTCTTAATAAAAAATTGATCTGTGCAGGGAATCAGATTTAATGGTTAAGAGTGTAAAAGGGGGAATCAAAGTATTTTTCACCGTTTCTCCAGTTCAGTAAAACACTATTGAGTGAGATGTAACAGAATTGATGGTTGCCATAATGTGTAGGTACTGAGTTTAACAGATGAATGGTGTTTATTAACTATAAATCTCAATGTTGTTGAAGTGTGGAGTAGGTTATACTGGTTTTTTATTTTATTCAGGTGTCTTGCTTTTACTTAGAATGTTAAATAAATCAAGAAAAAAGTTGTTGTAAAAATAATGAAGAGAACAATTTGTGTCTTGAACTACATTAACTTATGCATGCCAGAATCTTGTGGAACTAAAACTTATGATACTCTTGGAATATCCTAGCAAATTGCTCTTTAATGATTTGCGTAAATGTTTTTTTAATTTACCTACCCATAATCCTTTAGACAGCAGTAGATAACTGCCCAGGATACTGCAGGTGTTTGCAGAAGAGATCATTATAGAATATAATTCACAGTGTTAGTCCAGTTGCAGATGGACAGTTATGAAAACAACCATCCCTAAGTTGTAAAACAGCTGCTTTGGGGGTGTGGAGAGAGCCACATCCCCATCACCTGTTTGTCTTCCTTCACTTTGAGACTCAGCCTGACTTTTAGAAATGTACTGATATAATTGAGTAGTAGAGTGTTACAATCAAGAAAACTGACTCAAAGGGAAAAAACCCTAAAGTGTCAATTGAAAATAAGATCTGTTGAGTTCTTCCATCTCTTTCTCCAAATATAAACTGTAAATATGGGACTACAGACTCTTTGTCTCATGATTTGCTTCTCTTTAAAATTCTCTAACTGTACAATTACATTGGAAAAGAAAATCCCCTATTAATATAAAACTGAAAGTTGTAGTCAAGAAAGTTTATTGACAACGTTCGTAAGCTAATGGGCTGAATGTTTAAATTATTTGGCAAGTTTCTTAAATATTTTATGATTTTATCTAAATGTTCATATTTTGAAGTAAATTTTGAGAAATAAAACAAATAATGATCTCATCTAAAATACAAGTATTTTTTGACGTAGGCTACTATACCAGTCTGCTCTCAGATAATTAAAAAAATGTTACAAAATGTTTCATGCTGAATGTAAACCTAATGTTGCTTTTAATTTATCTTTTACCACAGCAAAGTCTTTGTTCTGCAGTATCATCAGCATATAAGTTCCCTGTAAGATCTAAACCATTATAGCTCTTGGAAAAGCAAACTTTGATCAAAGATCTGAACTTGAAATGCATGTATTAATTCTTCCCTTAGACTTGATAGGATAGTGAATATTTTTTGTATTAAAAAAGAAAGTTAATGTTATTATTTTAAAAAACCCACAATAATTTGCATGCTTCCCTAATGTCTTTGTTCTTGATTGAAATTTATAGTAGAAAGAAAAATTACACATAGTGATATTTGTCTTTGACCTTACATGTTAATTAGAACTAGAGATAGTTACCATTTTATTTTATTGCCTAAAATGATGAAAAACACTGATTTTTTAATTTTTTTTTTTTACTTTGTCATTTCATAGTCCATCCCTTCCCCTTTTTGCACTGACTTATCTCCATCCCTCTGCCACTCTCCTGAAATGCTTTTAGCTACCCTTGCGTAGATAGGCACAAGGTCATACGATAAAAGGACATCTGAAGCTACAGCAACATGACTTCGGTGTTTCACAATCAGTTTGTTTGCTTACATTAATACAAATGCGCAAGATCTTAAGGATTCTGCTATTCCTTTCATTTCCTTCCCTCCCCCAAGTACCTTCCTATGTGCTCAATGAGACTAAGTGATGCCTGAGGCAAAAGAACTAGCATTTTTCATACACATTTGCACTGCTTATCAAAAAAAATTAATGACTCGAGTTTTAATCTTCTCTCAATTTGATGAGATGCGGGCCGTTTGCAGAATACTTAATTGACCTTTGAAATATAATCAAGGAGTTATTCACGAAATTAATTCTTCTGAAAGGAAGTCCCGAAGACTAACCCTTCTAGAATAGGGTATGTTGGAATGCAATGTAAACAAGGAGTATGTAAAATGACCTGGAGGTTGCAGGATGATTTGTTTGCTTTTTATTTACAGAAGGCTGACTTAACATATAATGTTTAGGGAATTGTTCTCACTGCTTTACAAGTCAGAGTGTATAGAGAGCTAACACTGCCAAAGCAAATGGCAAAATTTAGTTCAAATGTATTTGATTTGGAATTTGAGGTTCTATCATAGTGAGGAAGAGGAGACAGTGAATGGCTTTGACTCACATTTTGTTATGGTAAAATTGATGTGGTAAAGGCCAAGTTGTTGATGCTTTAAGCGTCATAAAACAACAGCCAGTCTTCTACTTCTGAAGGAAATGAAAGGCTAGATCATCAATAAGAGTAATTAGATGTCTTTATGGAAAGCCAATATTTTAGGGGTTTCTTTGCCCCAGTGTTTTCTCGTGAAGGCCTACATAAATATACAGTTCTTACTATTTTTTCACTGGTGAGCTCGCTTTCATCTGGCAGGCTTTGCACCTGACTCTAGCACAATGGTGCTTCTGAATCTGACAAATGTACAGTTTGCACATCAGAACCAGGAGATTGGGGATTCTTATCAATGTATTGAAATACCCTGTAGAGAGTGTAATGGAGCCTGAGCCAGGCTCTTTTCAGCAGTGTCCAGTGACAGGGCAGGAGCCAATGGGCACAAACTGAAACAAAGGAGATTCCCCCTGAACATCTGGAAATGCTGCTTTACTGTGAGGGTGACTGAGCACTCGCACAGGCTGCTGAGGGAAGTCGTGGAGTCTCCATGCTCGGACATACTCAGGAACTGCTGGACACATTGTCCTGGGCAAGTGCCTCTAAGTGGCCCTGCTTGAGCAGGAAGTTTGAACCAGAGGACCTTCAGAGGTCCCTTCCAACCTCAGTCTTTTCTTCTTCATTGGAAACTTTGAATTTTGTTTTCTTATTTTCTATAACTGTAGAATACTTTTATTAAGATTTAATGCTTCTGAACAGCAAGACGAAGGAGCTTTCCAGCTCTGAAAATGTTGTCCATCTCTTTTATTGTTGCTTTCTGTATATATGAAAGCAGATTTGATTTTGTCTGCAATTCTATTAGGAACAAAGCAGAAGTTCATTAGAAAAAACATTTCCTTTTTAAGTGTTGCACAGCTGTTACGATTCCTGCGTTACTTTTTCCATCTGATACTGGCACTGGTGCTCAGAGTAAGTTTAACCTCAGCACAACATCTTCATCTTGTGCCAGTTTATTTTTTTAATAATAACAATTTTAGCTTGATTTTTCTGATGGATTTGTTGGCACTGTTAATTTATATACCGTTTCCTGGGGCAACACAGACAGTTTTATTACTGTTATGGCTTTTCATTATAATGAAAATTCTACAAATAAATGGCATGCATGTCAATATTAGAGATTTATGAGAGAGAGAGAGGGAGCAAGTGTAGATTTGTTCAAATTTTCTTCAAGTTTTTCCTAGGTTTGTTTTTTTTTAAATCAAAATATAGCTGTAAAATAAATAATTTCTAAAGATTTAATCTACTCAGAGATAGTACAAGTTTGTAAAATTGAAGAAGGTAGTTATAATTTTAATGTTTTTCAAGTTTGTGGTTTATGACTTGCCATATGGTATTAAGTGCATGCATAAATTGCAGTGCATTGTGCCCTTAACTGGTGTGATGTAGTAGTTTCAAATCCTTAAGCACTCTATTAAGCAATAAAGATTTTGGAGATTTTTTGTAATCCAAGAGAAGGGAGCATAATTAAGGGAGGTGCAAACCCTCGTTTATAAGATACATGGCACATCTGGCAGCTTGTGTGAAGATAATATGTTTGTTTGGAGGTGGGAATGCCTGCAATTTTATCTGCCAATCTGACACAGTAGGAGTTTAGCTAATGAGGTTGCTTAGCAAAAAGTGCATCAGGAGGAAGTCAGGGTTAAAAATAAGCATACATATGAAGAGAGAGTAAAAGATTTATAATGGATATAGAACTGTTCCAAGTTGTTATGGCAACTAACATTTTAGACCCATAATTACTTATTAACAATGCTGCCAATCCTACATAGATTGCATTTTTGTCATGTGTTTTTCTTCAATATTTTTAAAAATTATTGAAATATTGCTTAAAATATTCAGTCTTTGAAAGACTGTAATTGGTAATGTAAAGTCCATATATTTTCTTTTTTTTTTTTTTTTGACAATTACATTGAATAAAGCCTCAAAACTTAATGGAGTAAACCTAAAAAATTAAATATAGGAAAAGTGTGTCTGATTTTGTTATTAAAGTATTTTTCCCCCTAAAACCTGAAAAACAGAAATGAAGATATAAATCCTAGTATTACTAGTTATCTTAGATATAAATCACGGAATTTTCAAATCTTTTAAAATCAAGATAATAATGCTGTATACTGTCTCTATCATAATTTGAAGGAAAAGTGTTGAAAAGATGTAGAAATAATGAATTAATAACCAGAAGACGTAATTTAATTATTTGCCCTAATTGTCCCACAAAGGAGAATAAATTTAATTTTTTCTTGCCACCACTTGAAGCCAAGTTTTTTTTCAGAGAGTCTATGTAATATTATGACAAATCATAATATATTTAAGAGTGTAAGCTCTTCCAAGAGTGAAGAAGAATTTTAAGTATGGACTTTTTTCTTAGCAGGGTTTTCTTATCTCTGAGGTCTTACTGTGCCCCACTGCACTTTTGTAAGATTTGGTTTAAACATAAGTTTGATCAAATAAAAATAAAATTATAGTGACATATGCACATTTGCTAATTACAAGCTTCCTTGGAGTGGTCATAATGTGATCTGTAATCTGCCTTGAGATTGGTCTCATTTTGGACTTTTTTTTTTTTATTATTTGAAGAGAGCAGAATTCTCTAGTGGACCTTAAATTGCTCAGGTGCTGCATAAAGTTCTCATAGTGTTGAAGAAGACTGGGTTGTGTTCTTCTATGACTTGTGAAGGCCATTACTAATGTCACTGAATGGTTGGATTTGTATTCATTCCTACCATGACAAGGATAAACAATTGTCTAACACTCCTGAGTTCAGGTTAGTAAGTATCTTTTAGTACAATGTAGTAAAACCTCTTTCTTTCCATGCCGTTTTAGGGCATATTTGCAATAGTATGAAAACAATTGCTGTTGCTAAGTGTGGTGATTGATATATTGTAAGTATGTGTGCATAAAATGGTGACATCGTGTTTTCTGGCCATTTGGAAAGTAGGAATTAAGCTGGAAAGAAAAGCTGGGAGCCTGAGTTGTGAATTCAAGTTTGGTCAGCCATAATTAAAGAACGTAGTTTCCAGAAATGCTCAAGATCTTATTTTTTTTATCAAATGTAATAGCAGTGTGAACTGTGTAACAATGAGGAAAACAGGAAAGAGTACAAAGCCTGGAACATTAAATGAAATTCTGCAAATACATCTGTCCATGACAGAATTTTAGTAGGAACTTGCTAAAAGCTTAGCATTTAATTAAAACCCCAACTTTTTTGTGGCACGTTAGATGCTAAGAGCTTGGAGTGTTCTGTTGAGGACAACAGATATTGAAGAATTAAAAAGACAATTCCATGTTATCTTATTACAGGGAAGCTGTGTTGTTTTAACTGCATGTACACGGTAGAAGAATTTTTGTATAAGAATATTTATGGCTGTGTTTACAGGAAGCCCCGGGTACTGTCCACTGCAAGAAATCACTGGCAGCAGTGAATAATATTCTGGGAATTCAAAACAAACTGAAATTGTGAAATTGGGGAAGTATGAGTCTGACCGTTGCTGGCACTTAAATGTAAAGCTTGGTGCCATCTTTTGCAAAGGGCTGGAGTAGGAAGGAGGAAAAAGAGCCAGTCATCACAGTAGGAAAAGTTATCAGTAGGGTTTCCACAATATATCCTGTGACTTTTGCTGTGCCACATCAGAAATGTCTTTTGAAAGGAGGTAAGTTCTGGGACTGAAAAGTTTCCATGTAAAATAAAATTATTTAGGATGATTAAACTTGCATCATATTCCAGAAAGCTGCAAAAAATCTTATTGAGTGGCTGGATGATATCAAAATATTAAAGTGTGTGAAGCACAATGCACCAAGTGTGCTTCAGTTTAGTTATTCAAACTTTTGACTAAGCCTTTGCTTACTGCAAGAAGCAAATAATCAGATATTGAGTTACTGTGAAAGTTATTGAATGGGGAAATGGGAAGCATTTGTAGGCTGCAAGAAAATGGCAGTCTTGTGCTGTATGTGGATGCAACAGAGAAAGACTTCTTTCATTAGGACTTACTTTGCTAAAGTGGAGGGGGAAAAACCCAACCATTACTAGTGCTTCCATGTCCTAGGCAATTTTAGGTAGTTTTTCTATGCAATCAACCTGTCAGTGGTTGATACTTGTACAGGTGACAGTCTTCCAGTCCAACTCAGTTTTAGTAGCATTACCTCTGCAGACCTATATTGCCATGATGGTACAAATCTGTTCAATCTGTTTTCATTAATTTGAAGTGCTATTTTAAACACGCAAGAGATGTATTATGTTGTTAAGTAGGGCTTGGGCTGATGGAATCTTCTTTACCAATGGTGCCTTCATGCCTTCACATGATCAGGACTGGGTTGAGTACTATCTAAAATGATATAGAAAAGATAAGGAAGATGAATAAAGAATGAAAAAGGGATAAAGAATGATGGCTCTGTTTTTAATTTTCTTGAAGATGATGAATTTTGAAAAACAACATGTAGTGTAGAGGAGCTTGAGCAAGAGAAGGTAGAAAGCAAAGTAGGTGTGCTTTCAGACATTACATGTAACCATAAACCAAACAGTATATATGAATATAAAATAGTTTTTCTTAAAATACCTTTAGTAGGGTGAGACCATAAAACAAACAGCACAACTTAATGAAGGATGATATTTGAGTGTAATAACTTTTTTTGACAGATGAAAGTGATGGACGAACTAGTGAATGGTAGGGCTTTTAGCATGAGAGTTTGGTAATATACAGTGGCTTATGATGTCTCTGTCTTTCTTGTTGGAAGAATGAACATGGGAGAAAATGAGACTTTTTTATGCCTTAAATGGCCATCCCAAATAGTCAGGGCCACAAATTATTATTTTAACATTATGAAATAATGTAAGGGATTATTTCAGAAGCTCCTGCCTGCTGCTTTCTCCGGCTCTATCTTGGCATAACTTGGAGAGAAAGTGGCTGGTTGTACACTACCTTTGGGAAGCAGGGGTATTGGTGTGACAGTTTAGTGTTCAAATTTTGTAGGAGGTAGACCTGGTTTGAAATAGATCCACAAACAGATTCGAGGGTATTGAAGAGTGCTTTAAAGTGGCTTCTGAAGCTGCCCTTTTAAGTACCTTCCTGAAAGTCTGACCCTTTTTCAAACAATAGGGATGAAAATTATTGTAAAACTCTGATTGTTTCTGGTGTGGGTAATAACAGGACCTGGATATTCTCAGTTTCATGATGCAAGACATTGTGGCAGCTTAAAGAGGTGTGCTGGGATCTAGCTTGTAGTCGTGGATGTTGCTTAAAATATTGGCTCTTACATGCAAGCAAGGAGAATTGACTCATATACTTCTCTTTTGAGAAAACATGATTTATTGCAGCACTGTTGTTTAGTTACACTTTCTGAAAGGTGTGGGGCCATTTTGCATTTAGTGATTCTTTAATTTATATAACACCTTCAGCATCTTGGATTAGGGATTCTTGAAGTGGAGGCAGCTCAGGAGGAACTCTGATCATCTGCCTCATCATTTGATGAAACAACCTTTTTTTGTTTGATTGTTTGTTTTTTTTCTGAGTGATAAGTTACATAGCTCTGTGGTGTCTTGAAGCTGGAAGAAAAACCTGTTGAGTAATTGAAAAAGTATGAATCACTGTTTAGCTTATTTATATAGTCAAGAGTACTGTTTTCTGTCTAGAAGTGAATAAAAATATACTTTTATGGTAACGGGGTGTAACTGAAACAAATTATATTTAATTTTAAAAGTTTATTGAAGAGGGTTTTCTTTTTACCTCTCCTTTCTCGTTCTGCACTGGAAAGGATGAAAGCAGCATTCAGCCTTGCTTTTCATTCATTTAAGGCACAAATTTTGGTTCAGACAAAAATAATTCTATTAAAAAAATAACCTAAACAGAAGTGTTGACAAGCTGTGAACAGACAGCTGGACAACCGTGTTTTTGCATTCCTTTCTACTACACAGAAGATTTGATTTAATAGCCTCATAAAGAGTTTATGTGGGAAAAACTCTGGATGTTGTTCATTTGCCCATTTCTTCTTCTTGTTAAAAATTTAGACAACAGACAGCTCCTGAAATTGGGAATGCCAGAGGGATCCAGATGTATATTCAGCCTCACCATTTTTAGCGATAGAGTGGTAGCAAGGGAGAGGAGTCTGGTAGGCAGTTTCTAGGAAGCTGTGAATGGCATTTGGCTCATTTATGTATCCTAGGCATCTGCCTTTATAAGCTTTCAAAAATGGTGAGGTCTTTTGTGTATATGCTACTTATTCTTTTGCACTGAGTAAATAAAGAAACAAAAATTAATGTCTCCCTTAAGAATGTTTTATCTCTTTGTTTCCGTGCATGGTTTTTCAATTACTATGCTTCTCCCAAAACCTGAAGTGTAGAACTAGCAAGCTACAAGTGACTCATTGGAGATGATTCTCTAGTAGGTGTCTGCAGGAACATCTAAGTTCAAGTAGCTTTTAGATATGTATATATGTGTTTGAAGGATTTTTCTCATTTCTTAAGTTATTAAAGTGCACTGGTCAATGGGAAGTATTAAATTGTAAGAAAATGCAAATTAAAAAAAAAACCAAACCACATGGCTTTTTGCATCCAGTAAGTACTTGAAAACATAAGCATTACCGTTCCTTGTCATTTGTAGTAGTCTGGAGGGTTTTCATGCTAGACTAGAATTGTTTTTTTACAAGTGTTCATTTCACAGGTTCTTAGTTTTTGCTGTTTTTGCAAGAAGATTTTATCCAGTAATAAAGTTAAGTGGTAATCTGTTCTTCTATTAGATTCAAAGGTTTTATAGACTTGATCAATGGTGAGTGTCATGAAATACACACTGAAATTGTTTTCAGTGCATTGTTGCCAGTCCCTGTTGGTGTTGTTCTGCTCCCACTTCCTAGTGAGGTGAAATTTCTTAGATATTCTTGAGATTAGTGAATTCTTAACTATTTTTCAGAAGGACTTAAAATTCAGAGGGAAGCACAGGTTTGGCAGAACAGCTTAGTTTGATGTAAGTAATCTTTTATGCATTGTATGGCTAGGATGGACAGGGCCATGGGAAGGGACACCTTCACTAGACCAGGCTGTTCAAAGCACTGTCCAACCTGTCTATGAGCACTTCTAGGAATGGGGCAAACAGCTTTTCTGGGAAGTTCATTCTAATGTCTCACCAGAGCTAAGCCTTTTTAAGATATGTATAACAGCATCAATGAATATGAAAGATATAAAATTATTTTGTTTTTTGTTTTTTTTCCTGAAGTTAGAAGTGGAATAAGTAAAATTTTCAGTTGCACTTATGTCTCTGAAATAAATCTGCATGGATATTACAGGCTTTTCTTGTCTGTACTTGAACAAGTACATCTGAAAAAAAAGAAGTTCAAATGAGGTGTTTCAAAGCAGCCCTGTATTAGTTGCTTTCACAGCCTTTCTGCAAAGACTCAGAGAGGGACAGAGCTTCAGAAAACCTGCATCAATCTCAATGTATGTATTCTACTTTGTTCAGTCCTTCCTTGGGGAAGGTTGAGGAGAGACATGAGCAGGCTTTGTTTGGGTCTTTTAAGGCTATTTTTATTGCTCACAAAATATTTGAAAGTTTTTGTAGTCTGGAAGCCTAATTATCTAGCTATCCACAGACAAGGATTGGAAGAGTTCCCAGTTTAGGCTTCTCTGTTACTTGTGCGCCTACTTAGGTGAAACAAAACCCATAAATACTTCGTTTTTACTCCTTATTCGCTTAATGTTGTCTATGAAATTCAAGTAATAGAGAGGTTTTTGTGAAACAGATACCAGCCTTAAATGCATTGAAGTCACTAAATTCATGCTATCAGCTGAAGAATTGTGTTACCAGGTATTTACTAGCAGCAATCTTGGTTTTGAATTGTTGGCCTAAAAGTGGAAGGCTTTGCTTCTTAAACACGGGCAAGACCCGTGTATAAGAAAAGCATAACCAAGAACTCTTGAAATATGATATTTCAAGGGTGTTGTTTTGGGGAAAAAAGCTCCTCCCAGGTTTAATGTACAAAATAATTTAGTTAAAGCTCTATTTTAACAGTTTCATTTTTTAACTGCCCATACTGTGCTGTTGGACTTGGTCAAGTTGCACACTGCTTATCTTTATTTAGCCCACTGCTATCTTTCTCTTGAAACCCTCTCCTCCTGCTTATTTGTCTTTTCAGCTATCAAAGTCTTGCATCAAGTCTTAAATTTCCAACATTTCATGTGTTTCAGCTGTACCTTTACTCTCCTTTCCTTTAAGACTCCATTATTTGTAATGGTCTGGTTCTCCATTGCTTTGAGATGTCTTACAGCCTTTATCACAAGATGTCTTGAAGAATATTACTATGTTTTTGTACTGTGATGCATTCTAGAGATATGGTTGCCTTTTAAGTATTCATGTGTGTTCTTTATTTTTTTTTTTTGTATGTGTCTGGCTGTGCTTTCCTTTCACTTACATTAATGTTCATCTCTACTGTTCCATCTGGTTTTGTGCTACTTATTTTTCAACAGCATATTTGATGTGTTTTTCTTAATGTGGAGTTTCAGGGTGATGAAATCCATATTTATGTGTTATATTCTATTGAATTTGCCCTTTGGGTTTTTATGACTTTGTTTTGTTTTGGTGGTTTTTTTGGTTTTGTTTTTTTTTAAAATTTCTTCCACCTTTTATTTATTTTTTTTCCTGGGCAATAAGTTTTTTGCCATAGGAATGTAAATTAGCTAGCAGAATAGAGCTTCAATGTGAAGAATAATGTTTTTGCCTGCTTATCTCCTAGTGATGAGTGGTCTCAAGTAGATATCAATAAACCTAACAGAGAATTGTGTAGTCTTAAATGTGCCCATTGGCTAACTCTCAGAAATAATTCAGAGCAATATTGAAGTTAATTGTGTTTAGGTTTTCATGTTATTGTCTTGTTCCTTCCTCAGCTTAATTATATCCCACCCAAAATGAAAGATGGTTTCTGTTGAATCCAATGGCACAGTTGCATGTCTGCAGGTGATGCACGATTGCTCCAGTGCTTTTCATCAGTTTGGGTACCACAGGGTACATGTGTGTTCAGTATGAAATGAAAGGATAAGAGTGAGAGGCTTATTAAGAGTCACATCAAATGGAAATTTTCCAGTATGTTGCTTAAAGTGAGTCTCTGTGGCAGCACAGCACTTTCAAGAGTGTTATGATTTATCAGTATAGAATTCTCTTTTTATACCAATGTGATGCCCCTGTCAGTTTGTAGTAAATAACCCAGTTCTCAAGGCTTTGAATGGAGGTGAGACTTGATAACCATGCCTTCTTTGAAGACAGAAGCAATGTTTCTAATTGTTAGAAATGATAAATGGCTGTCCAAGTAATTGTGACTTATAAAGACAGTGAGGCACTGATCACTCACATTAGCAAACGTGCTTGCTGACCTTTGAATTAAAGGAGAAATGGTGACAGATATTAAAAATTATGGCCTGTTGGTAATTTTTTTTCCAAAGCTATACCTGTCTGCAATTTTGAACTTCAACAGCACAGTTTACATAATATTATCAGTCTTTTTTTTTTCATGGAAACCATTGATTCATTAGATATAATGTAATATGAAAGCATTAGCATTCTCAAGCAAATGCTAATTTGCAAAAAATTAATATATACTCTGAATATAAATGGCAAAAATAAACTGTCAATTTGTTGCTATGATACAGAACTAAGTTCTGGCAAAAGAGAAGCACAAAATTAAGGGTAGAATTTGGAGTAATTGTTTTAGATAGGCTACAGGTGTCTGGCATTACATAGGTGTAAATATTATGTGTATTCGATATATGCTTTTATTGGCTTCTCTTGGCTTCATCCTCCTATATCCCTGTACCCACAATACCTGAAGGTGCCTTTTGTGTAGAACAATTGAGCCTTGCAGGAGAGAGGCATTTCTCCTGATAATTCTAGCATTTTATATGCTGATTTTATCACACATTGTTCAAATTAGTTCATTAAAATTAAACATCACTGAATACTTCCATAGCCACCTGCACTGCCTTAGCTCCTGTTTTGCTAAATGGCTGAGCCATATGGTTGCTTCAAGCCTTGCCTTGTCCTTGCTGTATTGAATGCTACAAAAATGCTTGATAATATTAAAGGAAAAAAGTGCTTCTGTTAAAATATATCTTGCATTTTTCAAGGTATTATTTTTACTCTGTTAAGTTTCTTAGTAAATTTACAACTAAAATCATAATTTTTACCTGACATTAAAAGAAATCAATGGGTTTTATTAGCTGTATAGACTTTAAAATTTTTTTCAGCTTTTGAAGGTATGTATGTGGTTTTTTGTTTTACTTTTTCTTCAGATGAAGCAGCAGCCTGCTTGTTCCTTGTGGGTCTGTGACTCCATTTATTTACGTGTTTATGTATCTTTTAGGTAATAATGAGAACATTGGAGAAGGGAATGTGAGAGGGCAGTTGTTATAGTGCCAGAATGCCTTCTTGCATTGATAGCTGATGGATTTCTTTTCCTCCTTGCCACTGCCTGTCTTCATGCACTTGGCTACTCACAGCTTTCCCAAAACCAGCGAACCAAAAACCCCCCAAGCCAAGCAGTCGATGCCTAGATAATTATGTGAACAAGTTTAACTAATTTCTATTGTTACTCTCTAATTTTGCTTGATGAATTAACACTCAAAATGGAAATTGTTGTGTCATGGGTAACTTTCCTGTAATTGGGGCAAAACTTCCCCAGAGCTGTGAGTTTCCTTGCTTGCACACCACTGTAGCTCAAGAAGGTGCACCTGAAGAATGCCTGATATGTGTGATGGCTGATCTCATGATTCCCTCAGTGTCCTGGTTGTGCAGCCCCTCTGTGCAAGCCTGGTGTTACCTGATTCCCAAGCCCTCGGAGTGCCATGGACACTGCTTGGCTGCCAGCATTGGTGCCATGCTGTCTTCCAGCTCATGCCTTGTGTTCTGGCATGTCTTCTCCTTCCAGAAGTCTGGCCTGAGGTAGCCATCAACAACCTTGGCACTGGACTGCAGAAGTTGCTGAACTGTGCTCCCCTTGCCCCTCCTTTCCTATTTCCATCATTTTGAACTAAGAGAGACCCAGGAGGGGTATGGGAAAGGACTGCTTCAGAGCTGTGTAGGTGACACACAGGGCTCAGGGGTGCAAAGAGGCTGCTTGGCCATCCTGGATGGCCTGAATGGAGTTACCTGTGAGTGCCCTGTCCTCACTGATCCCTGTGGGCCAGGGAATAGCTGCTCTTACTGGGCATCTGAGGAGTAGACATTGAAATTAAGTGTCTTCTGTCCACCAGAACTGATGATCTTCAGCTCCTTAACCTTATCTCAGCAGTGTATTTAAAGTGGTAGTGAGCTAAAGTACAGATACTGGAGAGTACCAAGAATTTGTAGTGCAAATTTATTTCTTGAAATATATAAGGAGAAGAGAGTGAGGCAGTAGATAACACACACCTTAGCCTGTGATGCTTACTTCATTAACCTTAGGGAAGAAACATCTTGATGTAACTGAAAAGGCTTTATGGCAGGTGAAAAGCTGCTTGGAAAACACTAATAGCATCCAGTCATTCTTACTGCTTTTGTTGGTGCCATGGATGATAGAACAATAAATGTTCTTTGACTGAGGCTATTCAGGTTACTATACCTGTGAGCCAACTTGAGTGTAATCTGGGGTTCAGAAATGATTTTGATGTATTGGGGCAGTACTCACCAAGAAGAATTGAAAAATAATGAAGAAGAAATTATTTGGTGAAATTGCAGGTTTATTTTGCTACTTTGAAAAAGGCAGGCAGAATTGGTTTGTAAATGATGTTCTGTGTAAATGTACATTAAATAATCCTTTCAGGGTTTTATTTTTCTTAGTGCAGTTAGAAGAATGAGTACTTTTATACACTTTGGAGTATGGAAGGAGAATGCCTGTTCTGAGAAATCTCAGAGGAAAGCAGCAGAAATGACAGAGGGCTAAACAGCACAGTTTCCTCTTTGAAAGTCTGAAGAAAATTAGGATTGTCTTTTTTACAGGACAGAAAAAGGAATTAAAAATTTTCAGGAAGTTAAAGGTTTGTGCAAAGAAGGGGGTAGCCTAAACTTCATTTTGGCTGGCGATAGGTTAAACAGTAAAAATCTTAAATTGCAGAAAGGGAGGTTGGGGTTGATGATGAGATAAAACGTTAATTGAATTCTGGGACTGAGTGCTTAATAACTGTCTCTTACCAGAGTCAGAAGTGTTCTGCTATCTATTGTCGCAGTCTTTTGTCCTGAAATGTTTCTATATGCATAAATGCCAGGAACAGTTGTGTCTTCTGTTAATGAGAAAAGAATGTACACAGCGTCTATTGCCTGTTTTTATCTATTTCTGTTGGAAAGAGACAAATGTCCATTTCTTTCCTGTAGCTGCTGTGCATTTCCATTCTATGTAGGGAAATTCTGGTTAGTCCTTGGTTAGTCTTAAGAGGGTTGACAGGAAAAACAGAAGAGGAAAAAACATCCAGTCTTTTTTCTAAAAAGCCTTTTTTAATAACTACTCTGTCAGGATTAGCAACTTAATTTTCTAAATTTGTTTGATATTCTCTTCACAGAGTTTTTTTTGTTGTTGTTTTTAGAAAAGTTTTATTTTAGAAGACAATACTGTAAGATTAATCTCTCTTCATTTGCTGAGATGCTACTTGACTCCTGAGCATCTTATTTGGACATTCAAAACATTTGAAGGCAGTATTATGTTTCATAGTTTTTAACAGCTTCAGTTTTCCTTTATGGTTTCAGCAAATTCTATTTTCAAAAGAAAAAAAATTCCGAGTTTGAAATTATATTCTTAGTTCAGGATAAGTTATACATTCCCTTAGGAAGTGCAACTGCAAAACCTTTATTTAAAAGCCTAATTGCAGCTTAAAAAAGAAAAGAGCTGGGATGACTGGGTACTCTATCTGTACTTTGTCACTGGAAAAAACCTAAAGTGGGAAATAAGTCACAGAAAATATTTGCATTAAATTATCTTGGGAACATGGGTTCAATGTCCTAATAGCCCTAATAATTAAGTACAGTGTCTGACTAATGAATATTAGTGTAAAGAGTTCACAAATTGTCTAAAATGGAGGCTAGGATCTCATCCTTCATATGGTACATATTTGGGAAGGTTTATCAGTTTTTTTGTATTTTTCAGAAGTTTAGGTTAATCACTTTAATTGGTGCCAAGAAAATGCTCCACCTACATGAAGTTATTATGGGCTTGGATGAATATGTTTAGTATTTTGTGTGCATTGTGGACTTCAGTATTCAAAACAGAGGAGGATTTAAATAGCGTTATCATGTATAAACTTGCTCTCTAGAAGCAAAAAGCCGTTTCAAGTTTTTATGAATTGAAAAGTTTGGTGTCAGGAGGAAAGAATCTTCATAAATTGAGATGCTTTCTGAGATGCAAACAAGAATCCCCCAAACAACAAGATAAAAATGACCAAACCCCATTCATAGTTGTTGAACTTCAAGTTTTCTCTTTAACAGCAGTCCTAGTTTATGTGCAGTCTTTCTCCTTGCTGTTCTATCTCTGGACACTGAGCCAAATTATTTCTTTCAAAACACTATAAAAAATGCTAGTATGCTAGCATGAGTGGTTTTTATAATAGATAGGGTTGTTTCCATCCATTTCAGGAGTATTTCCCTGTAGAAGAAACACTGTGTGTACTAGAGTGGAAAACCAGTTGAGCTGCTAATACAATGTGAGAGGCAGGGGTTTTGTAAGGAGAGCTTATTTATCCGTTTGTTTTAAAACAACTAATTTGGAGGGAAAATACGATGACCTCTCAGGCATCCCAGGCTCCATCACGGCTGATGGAGATGCAGCAGGCATCCAGCCACGTGCAGGTTATAGCCTTTATCTGGGTGTAATGGCTTAATGCCAATCAGCTAAAGTGTTTGAGAGAGAGGAGTAGTTGATGTCTGTGGAGGGGAGGGCTGTTAGCAAGATGTGAAGCACAACGAGAGTTGTTACACACCATAAACCCCACGTCTCTGTTCTTAACTGCAAGCTCCAGCATCTAGGAGAGCAAGGAATTCTAATTTCTGAATTTAGGGTTTTAATGTATTTTGTAAGCCTTCGTAGATATCAAGACAAATGTTTTAATCGTGTTTTGTCTTGAGATTTTTTGTCCTTTTTTTGTTATTTTTATTGTCTGTGTGAATTCTTTTTGATGCACAGTGTGTATTTAGGGTTTTTAATCTATTTTCTGCGGTAATTAGTATAATGGTGTATGAATCCCCATACTCTTGGGTAGTGCATTCCTCTTGGGTAGTGTATTTTTTGCTTATGTGTGATCCATGGATTTTGACTGTTCTCTTTAGGTGTTGTTAAATTATTTATTATAATTGTCATAGAGATGTACATTATAGGACTGTTTGCAATTGTGAGATCAAACTTACCATCAGTAAATGAAAAATCAAAATAAATTCCAGAAGTAGCTACTGTATATGATCCTTTTTTTAGCCTCTTCCTTTCCATCTATGCAATATTCAGCTCTTTATAGAGCATTCAGTGCCAATATACCACACTTGTTAAATTGCTCAAGATTTTATTTTACAAATATGCATAACCATGTGTTGATGGTCTGGAAGACAGATGGAAGACTTCCTCAGAACTTAATAAATGTCAAGGTTTCCAGCTTTTTTTTCCTTAAGTAAGTATTAGAGCTCACTAGGAAGTACTGCTCTTGTATTGACAAAGGCTTGACTTACAGTTTTACTCAACTGGAGTGTGAGTCTCTACAAAGTGAGGTATGTACTTCACAAGGGAGGTCAGATGATATTTTGAAGAACAAAAAATAAGTTGATATTGAATCTGTCTTCTGAATGTATAGGGTGAATATTATTTCCACTCTTTCAATACTGTTTCATAATGTTTTTCAAAACTCCTATCAGTGATAATCCTTCCCAGCAGCTGGTTCTTAATTCATGTTGTGCATTCAATCAAGGAATATACAATGTCTTAAGTGTAGGTCCTACACCTGTAAAAGCAACAAAACCTGGAAATAACAAAGATTCTTCAGGCCACTGTTGAATAAAGCAATGTTCTGAGAAAAACTGTTTTCATAACAGGAAAAATTAAAATTTGGTCCAAGAAAAAGTGATTGAAAATAAAGGAATGAATATTTTTCCTGTCACCAAAAAAACCCAAAAACCCTAAAAAACCCAGTGAAAATATTTTATGAACCTCCCATGCTTTAAATAAATTCTAAGACTACTATAAAAAAATATAGGACATTTAATTTCCTCTTCTGAAAGATCTGAAATAGTTGTAATCTGCTGTCACATATGCTAATGAGCCTTTATTTTACTGTTGGTGATGCTTGGGAGTAGTGTTCCTAGCAGATTGTTAGTTCTTAATTTCTCCTGTCACATGCTTATCCAGGGAATGACCAGTTTTGTTTCTCTTTTAAGTTTCAGTGTTTTAAGCCGATAGGAGTAAGTATGTTCTCAATGCACTTCTAATAGTGTTGCTTTTGGAAGAATGAGTGGTGTGTTAAAGACAGGCTGAGTATGAATGCATATTCAAAAATTGTGTCTTTTCCCATTCAGTTAAAATCTAAATGCCACATAGTATTTAGAAAGGGAAAAAAGCCTAGAGTGTTTGCAGGATATTTTTTTAGTTGACAACGAAATAGAAGTAGTATTAGAGATAGTTTCTCTAAATACTTTGAAGATAATTGAAAGAAGTTACTTGTAACTATTTTTTTAAATGGGGAAATACCACCTGTTTATTTCTGTATTATGCCTTTAGTTTCCTCTCTTACCTTGATGTGGCTCTGGTTCTTGTTGGGCTTTTCCAGGAGTCAGTTCATTTCCCTCCCCTAGGAAGAAATCCAGCTTTTCTGTCTCCTTGCCTATCTCAAGATAAAGGTCCAGGAGATCTAGGTAATCTATTACAGGATTTGTGTGTTGCTTTGCAAGGGTCTGATGAGCATAGATGGAGGAGAGCATGGGGTAGGAGTAAAAGTCCTGTGAATTTAAGTGGCTGTGAGCTTTCAGGTCACCTTGGCTGACATTTGTGAATTCTCTGTGAACTTGTTTTTGTGCACAGCAGCAAACACACAGCAGCACACCAAAGACTTAAGCAAGTACTCAGCACTGACATTTTTCTGGAAGTTACTCTGCCCTAGTATACTCTCAATATTTTTATATTTCACTTTGATTTCTTTCCAAATAAATAACACCTTGCAGAAACAGATAATTTGATCTCTGTCTCTTGTAACATTTTCAATAAAGTATGTCTCTTTTATCAGCATCTGAAAAATTGAAATGCTAAATGTTCAGTACTGGTGGTGATAGAGTGGCATCCTATACCTGTAGGCGGATACAGAATGTCCAACACTGGTTTTTCATCCTGGAAGGCCTGTCACCAAAAATGGGTGGACCAAGGCTGACACAGAGGGAGACACTCACTTATCCAGCCAAGTAATATCAGAACAGCTAAGAGAAATGGTGAAACAAAATGGATTTAAACTCTTTTCTGCACCTGTTTTTCATACATTAAAGTTGCTGGAAGTGTTTTTAGGTGTTGGTGTCTTCATGGAACTGAAATTTTCCCAGGAGGTGCAGGAGTGCCTTGGAGTTTGGCAACTTTAACTGCTGCTTTGGGAACAGCTTCAGATTAAAACATCTGAGTGGCTTTAGGCTGTGCAGGCACAAATGGTACCCAGTTATTTGATATCCCAATTGGGTAGCTTCATCCCAAGCTGATATTAATCTAGAGCTGGGAGTTTCTCTGAAATTTTGTTTAGAAAAGACATTTTCTTCCAGACAGAAGCCTGCCAGTGTTTGCTGCTCTTTTGGCAGATCAGCTCCTGGGTGACTGAGAAGCATCCTGGGGTCACTGTGCCACCACCTGTGGGGTATTAATGGGTTTGCTGCACAAATGCAGAGAGTTCAGAGCTGTTGTAACTTTCATCTTAGCCATCCATTCATGGATGCTGATGTTAAAAAATGCTTGACAGAGTACCTCATCTAATCCCTAAATAAATATGAAACTATTCCATGTGCCTTTTGGTTACTGAAATGCAGCTTACTGTTCAGTAGCACTGTCCTTTCATAAGCTTGCCTGATGCACCATATCAAATGTCATTTTCTGAAAGCTTTGTTGTAAGAAGCAGTTCAAAGGAGCACAACGCAAGATAAATGCTCACTTTTACAGACACTACAAGCTTGCATTGCAAATTTCACTTGCTGAAATTTTTCTGTCTCAGGTTTTGGATTCCTAAAGTCTATATATTAGTCAAAGGTTTAGCACATGAAAAAAGAGGGAGAAAATTACCATACCTCAGAAACTGGTATGTCATCATGATCTATTTTCTCTGCGTCAGTACAAACAAGTCCACAGGATGTTGTTATGCATGAGAAAACTACAAATTCCAACACTTCCAAAGTGTATATTTTTCATGTTTATTCATTTGTAAACTGTTAGAATGGAGAGCAAAACTTTTGTAGCTACATCTAGCCCAAGGAGCAATTTTTAGTCAAAAGTTTATAATTAACTTTGTTGCAAATACTGCATGCATATAGTTTTTTCATATCTCGTTTTCCCTTTTAATTGCAAACCTTTTCTTGTCATGGAATTGAGTGAGTCATGAGTGATATTAGTATCAATCCAGTAGTATCATAGGTGTTAATACTGGTAAAGTGTTGTAGTGCCCATGATGTCAATTCTTTGGCTGATCTGGTGCTGTTTTTATTTGCCTTGCCCGGATCAGTGCTCTCAAGCTGTGTCCCTGCTGCTTGACCTCCGTGGGTGTGGTTAATGGGGGAATCCCAGTTACATGACCTTGCTGTAGAGCAGGGCTTTTGGCATCAACAAGTATAGCCTGGAGGGCAGGACACCTTTTCTTCTCCTGGGAAATTGCAATGTCAGTGTGAAATTGATGAATTGATGAGCTCTTGCAGTCCATGAGGTTGAGTTTCTGTTCAAATTGAGTGAGTGCTCTGCTTTTATTTATACAGTGTAGTTTAATAACCTGCTTTGGGTTGGTTCTTTTAGTAATTCTCATTCTCTATTGAAAGTGGGAAAACTCCCAAAAGATTTGCATTCTCCAGAAAAATTTCCTCTGTCTGTGTTGGGTATTCTTTTTTTTTTTCTTTTCTTTTGTTTTGTTATTTTTAATCTCTGTAGTAAATTCAGACTCTTATCTTGACTCGCATTTGAGTTGTGGTGCCTGGAAACTGAGCTAGGCAATGAGGTTGAAATTCATTATCCTGATTCACCCCTTCTTTTGCATTGACAATCTGTAAAGAACTTGAAACCTTCAACAATTTGAGTCTTGTATAGGGAATGATATTGTAAACTAGTGAAGTGCTTGGAAAGATACCTCTGAACTGTAGCCATCTAAAAAATTTTGGAGAAATCTTGTGTTGTTTACACTAATAATTATATTTTTTATTTTTTTAAGAATGAAAGCAGGTAAAATCAGGATATAACTATATTGAAAATTTTAAGTGTGTGTCAAGTAATTTATCTTAAGTAGAATTACAGCATTACAAAGTAACATTTTTGTCTAGACACACTCCTTAAGGAGTATCCTTAACTGATGGTCCAGCGCACTGAAGTTAAAAACCCTAATAATATCTCTAGTTTTTCTTCATAATTTCTTTGAGGTTTTTTTTTGTTTGGTTGGTTTTTTCTCTCCCAGGGTTGCAGATCTTTACTATATGTTGTGTAATGGAGGGCGAATGAGGACAAAAAGGCTATAATGGTATGAGGCTTTATTAAAACCAAGCACATGGAGGTTTACTTGGAGTATATTTAATGTATTCACAGGTTTTGGGTTTTTTCATTTGAAAATAATATCTATCCTGCAAGAAGAAAAATTTAAGAGCTTTTAACTTTTTATCATAAGCCTTTATTTTTTTCCCTTCTTGCAAATTACAGAAATACAAGTATAGGGCTCTCTCAAATAGTCAGCAGGGAAGAGATTCTCTGAAGAACAAAATAGGTATAAATACTACTGTGCATGAAATATAAGTCTTCCGGGATTTAGTGTAGATGTTTCTGAACTTTCCTTTGCAGTCTGCTTCCAGTTACAAGCCTGTTTCTCTATTTCAGTGTCTGTTCTTTGCCTATAGTCTCTCATTAATGTTGCCCAAAACCTAATCAGGGACTATGTTACACAGTCATTCTTAAAAGATAAAGGTCTCAAGCCTTAGGATAAGGCATGTGAGTGCCTGGACATTCCGTTTCATGTAATTGACATTGCCATGAAATAAAGACTTATTTTTACCTGATCTTTTATTTGTGAATCTGTTTAAACATCTTCACATTATGCTTTTCTAAGATGGGATGTATATAGTTGGATTTTTTTTTCTCCTTCACCAGCAAACCATAAAATTGAATCCACTTCTGTATGCTTAAATCTAGCTGTATACTGAAATTTGTAATGCTCTGGACTATTTTTCCCACCTGAAGGTGCAAGTCCTGGTAACTGAAGGAGCACATTCACAGGCAGAGAAATTACCACAGTATGTCCCCAAAATGGAGATGGTTTGATGGTTAGTGCTTATTTGGAGAAAAGAGGATTTGCAGGAGCTGAAGACCAGCCTGCTGAAAATTACAAGTTTCACACTTCAAATACAAACTCATTTTTCAGGAAGCAAGGAAGTGAGAGAAAATAATTTGATAGGGAAACTGCTCTGTCACATCGGTACCTTACCATGGGCAAATTTTATTTTGTTTAAGGACTTTTTTTTCAATCTTAGCATGATTTCTTACCTTCTATTAACTGCCAGATGATAACAGAACTCAGTTTTCAGTAGGGGATAAAAACTAAGACTTTTCACAATTAATTAGTTAAAGAATTCATTTATTCTGAAATGATCTGTCCTTGCCACTGAACTAGGACATCAGGTTTAACACTTATCAAAATAAATAAAAGGCAGTAAAAGCTATGAGGTATATACAGCTATGTTTAATAATATGACTCAGGGAAAGTCTAGTATCTCTTATTCCATAGCTGTGTAGGTGCCTTTCAGCAAGTTCAGTAATTAAATGCCAAGTAGGCATCAAAATCTTTCTGAAAGACTGATGCTAAAGCTGAACTGTTTGCATGAACTTGGTCAGAGCTTAGGAGGCAGTGCCATTTAGCTGTTTCGTAGTCTGATGTTTCTGTTTTGTGTAGGAGAGAATTGGATTGACCTTTTACATCAAGAATAACATTAGAAGCTATTAACCAGCAAATAATAGGAGGCACTTCAGAGAAGAAAAGCTAAATGAGAGGATGGAGTTTGATTTGGAAAAAATCTAAACTACATTCAACTATGAAAAAATTAACACTTAAGCTTCTTGGGGGAAAGAGAACATAATAATGAATTTTAAAGATTGTAAATACACAAGAATGGAGAAGATTCTTCTGGGAATTACAGAAAGAGGGATGAATCAACATCACCATCAAACAACTAGAAAAATTTTCAAGAAAATGTTACTGATGAGTTGTGTGCATTTTGTAACTGCTCTAACTGTCTGAGTAACTAAAGACATCATGCTGGAGCATGGTGAAAAATAGGGAGTGAAAGGAATATTTAAGAGCAATGGATCTTTGTCCAGACACAAATGATGACTTTGGATACTTTTCTTCTTTCATTTCTTTACAGCATCATCCAAAGATGAAATTCACCCTTTCTGTCTTGTAAGAAGAAAAAACGAACTCCTTCTCTTTCATGTTAAGTTTTTCTTTCTCCATTGCCCCTGGTAGATTTGGGGTTTTTTTGTTTTGTTTTAATAATTTGTTTTATTTTTTCATTTCTATCAGTTTGGGAATTAATGGAGTAACCCCCTTGCAATTGACTTTCTTCTTGTAAAACCTTAGTGGAAATAAAACACAGATTAGTGTGTTTTATATTCCTTGTTTTCAAGGGAAGGTGATGTATGCAGTGTTTTATATCAGCTTGTGCCTAACCTTGTTAGGCCAGTAACAATGGGAAAAAAAATCATGAAGCCTGGCTCTGCTGGGATTTAATAAAGCACTTAGTACTAGTCCTAGCTAACACTAACCTCTGCCCTTTACCTTTCTGGCAACTGTGGTGTGTTGACCTTGGCCAGCCCCTCACCCTGCCTTTTTTTGGTCGTTTCCTCAGCAGTACAAAGGTGAAAATAGTGTGGGCAAGCTCATTGCTTGAGACAAAGACAAGGACTTATTTTGTAAATCACCAGTTACTGTCACAGACAAAACAGATTCATCTTGGGGAAAAATTAATGAAATTTCCACCCCAGCACAGGTGGATGGGAACTGCAGGTAGTCCATTGCACTTGGTGCCTGCTGCTCCTTCCTCCTCACCCTGTGTCCCTGCTCCAGCCTGGAGCACCACTGTGAATAGTTGGCTGTAACATTTGCTCTATACTCTCACTGCAATTCTCAAACAGTTACTTAATCTTGGCAATTAATGTGATTGTGAGCGGTTCCCTTGTTTATACTTGGCATTTCTTCCAAGTTCAATAATATCTTAAGATATTATGAAGATTTTACAATAATGTAATTATTAATAATTAATATCAAGATATTGCAAGCATATGTAAGTGGGGAAAAACTCTTAACTCTTTCAATGCTATTAATTTTCTTCGCAAGCAAAAAATGATTTTCTTACGAAAGGTGTTAGAAAATACATAATTTTGCTCTATAGTTTATTCTGGCATTGGCTTCTGATTTTCTTGGAGTAGGTAGAAGACTGAGGAAGGAGCAGTGTTTCATATGTTCATGGAATAAAGTTTTTAAGTTTAAAAAAATGAGAAGGAGAGAAGTAGTTTCCAAGATGCTTAACAGATGCTTTGGCTTTGTGATAAATGGTCTATGAATACTGTGTGGAGAATTTCATGAAGTGCTGTAGGACTAACATATAGATAGATGTCTGCAAATTCACTGCTAAGTATTTTAAAATTATGAAAAATGAGGTTGAGAAAATGGAGTACTATAAAATATGTTGATATGTTAAATAAAGTATGTTGAAGTTTCCAAAGGCTATAGCATACTTTCTTACTGTAGGAACAAGATCTTTAAATACTTCTAGTTTATTTGTTGTAATTTGAATTTGATTTTCTTTTCCTTCCAGTGGTTTTATCTTGAGAGAAGTTGAGAGAAACATTTTTTAAAAATCTACAAAGGTTGATTGTTCTATTCTTTCCTTTCAATCCCAGATTCACTTTCAGAAAATGTTTTAGTGTTTATCATCTTCCTTATCTTAGATTTAGAAATATTAGAAATAATTTTTTTGTTGTTTTGTGATTTGTTTTGTTTTGGGGTGTTTTTTTTTTTGGTTTTTTTTTTTTGTAGGAAAGACTGAGTTGCTTTTTATGTATTGCTTAAAAATATTTGCAACATACAAACAAGTAACAAAGGCAAAGAAGCAATTTAGATGGTCATGGGTAAGCAGTGCTAACAGTGTGGGAAGCACACTGTAATTTTTTGCTGAACCTTTTCAGTTTTCTAACTCTTATGTGGAAGGAAAAAACCCCAAATTGCTGATGTACAGCCTCCATCTGCCACATACATAGTGTTTAGTAACAAAACTTTTGAAAATCTTATTCTCTAGTCTGATGATGAGGTGCTTATAAGAACATATGTATTACTAAAATAGAGGTTACAAACAAGCATATTACTTAGTTTATTCTAGAGTCAAGGGGCATAAAAATTGCACACCAGTGGATGTGGTTTGCAAATGCTTTCTCAGGCAATCATCAACTGGTTCTGGGCAATAAACTTTAAAGACTTAAAGTAACAGCAAACCTAAATAAATTAATTTGATTCCTTTGTGTTTTTATAAATGGGTATTAATGATGAAGAAATAACCAGGAATTGTTACTTTACCAAGTTATCCAATAAAAAAATAAATCAAAAATAAAAGCAGATTGATTCTGCATATAATTCTAAATATGAACTGGTTGCTTATTTTACATTATAGTAGTTTTCTTTAAACCCTCCTTTAAAGATGACTACTAAAAGTATAGATTTCAATGGGCTGTGCTTTAATACTTTCATTTTATAGTATTTCTTTCTCTTTTTTTCCCCTCCCAAAGTTTTTTAGCACAGACTTGCTTTACAGGCTAATAAATTAGCATCTCACACAGATGATTTAATCCATATACATAAATTTTCATCTTCTCCTGAGCAACAGCTTGTGAATAATTTTCAGAATGCCTAATACAACTGTTTATGACACACTAGAACACAATAGTTTCCTGTTGTCTAAAAATCAAAGGATAAAATTTGACGTACAAAATGATTATAATTTTTATGGACATACTTAATAGCAGATTTTTCACCAGTGTTCATGTACATACTCCCGGGACTTCTGTGAGACTACTCATTCAGACAAAATGTTCACAAATCCATTATTTTTTTTAAAGGTTAAATTAAATTTTTTCTCTATTTTTGATGGATTTAACTCAAACTTTCCTCACTAGAAAAGGTTCTTTATTGTGATGCCCTTTAGACCTGAAAGTAAAAGGAAAATCTATCAACAGGAAGATTCTGGAATCATTAAGCAGATGGGTAGGTAAATTTAGGTTAGGAAGATTTCCTGCAACAATGATTGAAATCGCATTTTGAATTAGATTTTCTCACTTTGGAAAGCTTGGTCTGGCATGCCCTGTCTAGCAAGCTTTCCTTTCTGTGAGGTTCATTCAGTAGGTAGTGCCTGGAGTGGAGCTGTCACTCTTGAAGAAATGGATCAGCTGTGGGCTGGGTTAGATGGCATCCATTCTGCAGGATAGCAGGACAGACTGATTGATCATTATTGCTACTATAACCTGTTGTAACATATGATTTCCACTTTCTGCCTTTGTAGCTAGATTGACACAGCCTGTTTTGTCTTGTATGTATTTGTAATACAATTTACAAGATGGGCATTGTTCCAGCTGTAGAAAATTTTGTTATCCTCTTAAATTCTTTGGAAAATGGGACAGCAAACAAAACTTTTCCAAAGAAATTTGGCTTGGTGTCTGAGTCAGCTATTTTCATTGCTAGTACATCTCAAATTCAAGTCTGCCTCTTTTTTTTTGGGTGGAAAAAGGTGTGATAAAGCTGCATTGAAGAATGTAGACCTTATTTTTTCGTTTTGTTTTCAGAAAATCTGCAGAGCAAGTTGAGGGAATTTTGGCCTCAGTGACATCAGAATAATGATGAACCTTTGGTTCTCTTGTTATTTTTTTTCCCCATCCATCTGTGATCCTATTTCCAATTGTCCGATCCTAAAATGAAAGAGAAAAGTTTTTTATTGGAGGCTTCTAGATAGGTCCTCAGAGATATGTGATCTTTTCTATAGATACTTCTTCAGTCACGTTTCTTGCCATTTTACAGCTTGCTGGATTTCATGCCACTTGAATTTTTAGGTTTCTGGGATAAGAAAACCTATGCATTTCATCTTTTTTCACAGTGAATAATCAGTTTCTTAGTATTCATCTTTTTCCTTACTAATGTTTTTTTCTTTTTTTTGTCCCCCTTTCCCACTCTCCCGATTCCTTAGGATCATATATGATAGTGATTTCATCAGACCATGACCCTGGAGAAAAGACTCGACTTCAGCTTCCAACAATGAAAGAAAACGACACTCACTGCATCGATTTCAGCTACCTTCTGTACAGCAAGAATGGAGGGAACCCAGGCACTTTGAACATCCTCGTTAGGGTGAACAAAGGACCACTGGCTAATCCCATCTGGAATGTCACTGGCTCCACTGGCAAAGACTGGCTTCGAGCAGAGTTGGCAGTCAGCACTTTCTGGCCCAATGAGTATCAGGTAAGCTTGCAATAAATTCACACCACTTTTTAATATTTGGTGCAAGGTTCTATTCACTTTGTGTCATTTTGATCTGTTCTGATGATTCTCCCAGTGTTCTCAAGTTAAGTGTTCCATTCAGTATAAATAATTATGTGGGAATGGATACTTTTTATAGCAAGTGTTTCTCCAAAGTTATCTCTTATTGCATAATAGGAAAAAAAACTAGCCGGAAAATAGCCTTGTTAAAAGAAATTGTAAGGCTAAAGTCCAGGAACATCAAAAATTATAAACTCCCAGAAATAAATTGCCTGTGCAACTGTAATTTGTACTTGTCTTCCCTCCTCTTTTGTATATGCCTGTGTTACCATGTCTAATTACATGACCATAAACTGTGTTTTTTTCCACATGACATTTGCCTCATTTGCTGTGCAGGCAGAATGGTGCTCACCTAATGAGCAGCTGTTCAGGATGTGCTTTTTTTCCTGTTTGCTTGGTATGGGACAAAACCACCTGCAGCGCAGGTCTGTTGTTTGGAGGGAAAAATTGTTTTGTTATTACTAGATGCTGTTATTTGATTTGTTTGATTAACCTGAGAAAGTACCTGCAGCTGTTTTACTCAGTGGGTATTTGATGTGAAGGATGAATCTCATACATGGGCATTTTTGTTCTGGCGTGTAGGAGTGGGAAGAGTTGGATTACATGTGCTCACCTGAGTTGTTACACCATGAGGTGTTAATATGCTTGCAGGACCCTATCTAAATATTCTTCATTAGTGCTCTTGCAAACCATTTGGATATCCAGAGTAGTAATTAAATGAAAGAAAGTGGCCGGTTTATTAATGGCTTTGTTGAATAGTGGTATAGTAGAATGTTTCTTAAAAGTGCCTCTGTCTAAAATTTGCTGCGATTGCCCACCATCAAAATAACATCCATAAATACGCTTGAGTGCATGCAGCCTTATATATATAGTGAAAATTATGCTATTTGATATCATTTTATGTTTTTTTGGAGGGGTTTGTTTTCCTAGTTTTAATGTATTTATTTATAAAGAAATTTCATCTACCAGTGGCATTGAAACTGGGTAAAATTTGATTTAAAGTTCTGAAGCCTGGTTCCAGAAATCTTGGCTTTCGAGGAGGTGTTTTATTAACCCTTTTTATGTTGCAAGAAAGTACCATTTGGTGTCCTTAAACAAACCTTGGGAGCCTTTTATAACAGTACAGTAGTGATCAAGTATAGCAGCATTATATGCAGTAAAATCAGGTTTCTGCTGACAGATGGCCAGGCTTGACAATGAGATTGGTGGTTGGGGCCTTATCTTAGCAACACGGCCATTTTTCACTTATGTTACAGCCTTCACATTATCTCTCCATAGACTCTGCTTAAATCCATTCTTTCCCTTGCTTGGTCGTCCAACAGAATATTGAAATCATGTGTAACCCAGTATATTTTTAAATTAAAAATAAGACTGGAGTAGAACTGGAGGACTGCTAATGCAACCTGCTGTGATTTGTGGCCAACTTGCACAACTGCTTTTATGAACAGGAGCATCTGTATGCTTTCTATGCACAACTGCTTGTTTGCACAAACAGGGTTGGTATTTTTGTGGTTTTGGTTCTGTCAGCTCTCAAGGTTCAGGTTTAGCATTGCTCTTGGTAGATTTTTTTGTTTGTTTCTTTTAATTTTTTTTCTCTTAGATTTGAGTTGAGTTATGCTTTGGAATGGGAGCATTTTTTCATTTTTCTCATATGATTTCCACGCTGTACAGTTGTAGCTTGTGACTTTGGCACTTTTATCTACCTGTTGGTCAATGCGTTCAGCTAGCACTGAGGTTTCTATAACAAGGTGGAAGTGGTTCTTTACTAACCTGGGATTTGGATCCTTGCCCGTACAAGCAAGGTGACTGCTGAAGATCACTGCTGAGCACAATTGTTTGCATGTGCTTCGTTACAATCAGGTCAACTTCACTGCCATTTCCTTCACTTTTAAGTGAAGGAGGAGAGTAGAGATTAACGGGGCTGAATAGCACAGGTTGCACACTAAGGAAGTCTCGTGTGGTGACTTGGAAGTTTAGCAGCATGGCCAAGTTAGTTGTAATAACAGAGTGCTGCACCCTGGCTAATTAACTCCTAAACAGTATTTCTGTACTCTGCTGTGCTCTGTTGGAACATTACTGCTTCCTGTTCAAAACTAGCGCAGTATTTTTGCATGTCACTCTATTTATTCAGTTTATGCATTTTTGGATGGATTTAACACTTCCTTTTACTCACAGGAATATATTATTAAAATAATCCATTTCCTTAATCTTCTTTAACTGAATTCCTCTTGGCAATTATTTATATATTTATTTACTGAGAAAACATAGTACAGTTTATTATAATAGTTTTACTAGGTACAACTTTTTTTCTAGTTTTGTACCCTATTTCTGCTGGCAGATAGCAGTGGAAGCTTGTAGAAGACTTCATGAACAGGACAAACTCATGGTCATAGCTCCTCCATGATACACTTCCAACCTGAGCATATATGTGGTTCAAGAACTTTGAGCGTAAGAACCTAAGTGGTGTCTTTCTGAATTCCTGTTAGTAATTTTTTTTTTTTTTAAATGATTTAAGCTTCTAGTGTCTACAGTATATATGACAAGGAATCATAATGTTAATTCCATGTTAGGACTATTCCTGGGGGTTTCTCCAAGCCTGGGGCCTGTAATTCTTCACTTGTCATATTTTGCACTTGAGAGTTTTAGAACTCCTGTAATGATACAATCTGTCTTCTGTCTCCTGCTAGCAAAGCATCTGCAACTTCTATTCTGCTTGTTTAACATGCGGATGAACTCTCGGAGAAATGGGTTTTATTAGAGAATCCCTGGGGATCGAGGTTGACTTGATTTTGGTACTTGTTCTGGAATCTTTTCTTTATCAGTCTGTTGGAAATATGCCACCTTTGACCTGCCTCAAGTTTGCTTCAAAGGAAAAGTATTTTGAGATTTTTGTTGTTTAAGCTTTGTAACTGACTAGGAGTTTTGTCTCTTTGTTTTCTTTGTTGGTTATTACTGTAATTAATTTATTTTAGTTGAGATGTTTATTCCTGTCTGGATGAATTGCTTTGTCTAATGCTTCTGCTCATTTCCCCAAGTTCTCTCCTGCTTTGCACAGTAGGGGTTATCTGTCTGCTGAGGGCTGTCTCTTCCTTTCTGCTTCTGTCACAGCCATTTTTCCACTTCCCTTGCTACCTGTGTCATCCCTTTTTCATTTGATTTTGTTTGTTTGTGGTTTATTTGGGTATTTTTGAACCTTGTCTCCCAAAAGTCCCTGCTTGCTGTGTTTTGTATGTTTCCCCCCTCACCCTCAGCAGATTTGTTCTGCTTCCACAGGATAAACATCTGTACTTGCTCACATATGAGGTCCTCTTTTTAATGTGAGCCATGGGCACTTCATAGCAGCGATGGTGCACCTTGATGCATAGCTAGCAAAGTAAAAATACTGAACTGCATTGAGCAAAAGACCTTTTATCCGTTCAGAAATACTGCAGGAAAGCTCTGGAAAGCCAAAAAGTTTTCTTGCAGAATTGTGAATCCTCATTTAGGTAATTAATTTGTTCTTTATTATAACACTGATGATTTATAGGATTTGCAAAAGTTTAAATTACTCAAGGATCTTGGAAAATTACTTTCCTGTATGATCTTGAAAGGTCTGGAAACTGTAATAGAAGTATAACAGGAGGATGGTAGACTGAAGATTGAGTAATGGTGTGTACAGTTGGGCCATATGCCACATAAGGTAGGAAACAGATTTCTTGTGAAATATGAGAATTTGTTGCCTTTTTGGATATCAGATCACTGTTCTGAACTTGTAGACATGTGAGACTAAACAAGCTGCATGCAGAAAAATTTGGGAAGACAGGAATTAGATGTAATTAGTCATTTGGTATAGCTAAGGAAGGAAAGCCACAAATGAAATGGAAAGTACCTGTATGTACTGAATTATAGGCTAAACATAGAACAAACTGACCCTCCCAAACTCCAACTTCTTATAAATAAGGCAAATGTCCTTTTTTTTATATATGGACCTTCTTACTATCTAACATCAAGAAAATACAAAAAATATTTTAAAAAATCAGCAACATTTCAAAGGCCTGATATTTTCTTAAGCCTTTATTTAAAATATTTTGGAATAGAGGAAATTACTGTTAATAATGCCAAAGACACAATTTACTTATAAAACTTGGAGCTAGTGTAAGCTTTTTCACTAGTTAGGTAAGAATGTAATGTGGAAAGTGCTTTATCTGAAAATTTTGGGCAACACTGATAAGCAGCCAACCAGTTAATGTTACAGCTCTCTGTGTAAGTCTTGGATTTTCAGTTGCAAGACAGTGAAAATTGTGTGATGGAAATCTCAGCATGAGGAGGAGTTCAGGGGCAGAGTAGAGAGGTCTGTAACTGTGTGTGAGAGAGGCAGTGCTGAAATAGGCTAAGTTATCTGGCCTGGGAAAAGACCCAATTTAGAGGAATGTGATAGAGTTCTGCAAAACCCTCACTAATAGGAAGGGGAATCCTCTTCCAGTTCAAGAATTAAAGGACATTTTTGGTCTGGTGGGTAAACCAGACTGTAAAAAGTATTTGGAGGTTGGTCACACTGCAGACCCATGAATGTGCCTGACAGAAGCAGCTGTTGTGGATGCCCAGACCTTTCCACCTCTCAAGGGCATGTGTACTTTACATTTTTTTCCTGGATTCCTAAATGTACTTTTTTTTTTTTATTCTGTGGTTATTTAAACCAGTTTGGTCATATTTTGTGTAAGTTTTTTTGTCTGGCTGTAGAAATAAAAGCTGACTTTGTCTGCCACTACCACCCCTACACCTCTCTTGGCTCTTTTCCCCTTACTATTTCCTTTCAATCTCACTTAGAGTAACATAATATTTTAGACTTTTTAAAATTTAAATTCAATATTTAGCCTTTTAAATTCCTCCAGTTTCTAAGGATTCTCAGAAATAAAGTGTGAATTAAAACTTTTTGGAGGGGTGATTGTTATTTCATTCTAGCAGGGATATAAAAATTGTTTCCTAAATTGTGTTAGTAAAAGATGGCTTAGCTGTATAACTAAATAAATCTAAGGTAATAGCTAATAAACTGAGAGCTTTTATTTTTCTTAAACTTGGAACAACTTGTGTTTGTAGGTAGTATAAGTCACTGAAGTGTTTCTCGTGTAGGTGCATCATTTTTTAGCACTCTTTTTGAGGAATAACTATTGAGAATGCTTTGTGGCATTTCAGAATTTAAGGTGACTGTCAAGAATCTATTTTGTTTCTAGTTCATTACTGCAGAATGGAATGGCATATTTGTTTCCTTTGTCTTCCTTCTTTCCTTCATAGTTTTCACCAGATGAAAGCACTTTTAACTGCCTCACTACTTACCATTATCTCTAATGTTTGAAAATATCTCCAAAGAGGAATGATGTTGCTTTCTCATCAGAAATACTTTCTAAACCCCTAAGTGTTCTCCTGGCTATTACTTGCTAGGCAGCACTTAATCAGAAGACTTCTTCTTTATACAGTTAATTGAAGAGTTACTAGAGAAAGACTTTTTCAATAATGAACTTTCTCATTGCTTTTCCAAGCCTTGCTAGTACAAACAAAACACCAGCTTTTTTAACTGCTAGGATAAACATGAATGCGTGCAAGCATATGTGTCACATTTCTGTCTCATTTCTTCCAAGATATTTATTGATTTGGTGAGAACAAAAAAGGCATAATTTCCAATAGACTGATTACCAGAACCATTTTAATAATTTAGTTCTACAGATCACAAAGCACTCACAACTCTCCAAGGACTTGTACAAATACTGACTCGTTCCAATATTCAAACTGGGAAATCATAGAGCAGGGAGTGAAAGTGAGCATTGCCCCAACAAGCCTTGTCACAGCTGAAGTGCCAGCATCTAGGTTTTCAGTAATACCAAAAGTATTGGACAATTCTTGGAAACTCTTTATTTTTTCTTAGAAATAACAGCCTTTGACTGTTAGTTCAGGTCTGTGGCATTGTTTCAGTAGGGGATGTTGTGCAGGCCGGCCACAATGTGCTTTCTTTCCAAGCAGAGTTAGTTCGTTTATGAGCCCAGGAGCTTCATGAGGGATAAGGGAATGATGGTGGTGGGAAAGCAGGTAAATAATGATGATATATGCTGTTGGCCTCTCCCCCACCTATTGTGTTGCCTCCTCCTTCCCACCACCTTTTTTTTTTTTAAATTTAAGAACTTTAAAATTGCCTTAAGAGGATGTATACAATAGCTCTCCTAGCTGGGTGGGTTTGAGTTTTGTTAGCCTGTTTTGAAGAGACCTAATTTATTCTGGGACCTGCTGCATTAAAAAAGGGCCAAGTTGATAAACCAGTATAAAAGAACTTTTGCTATTAAAAATATCAGAAATTATTGTTAATCAGCTGAAATATATCAGCCATGTCTAAGTCAGTGGTCCTAGCTGTACTTTACCATTGCAAGCAGAGATGGCTCTGCTTCCACAAAACACCTAGAGCTCCATTCCAGCAGGGATTTAGAAGAAAGGACTTTGCATGCCAGGCTAAGGAACTGTAGAATCTGAGCAATCGCTTCTGTTTCTCTCTTCTTAGTCCTACAGAAAAACTGAATTCACAGAATTTTGAAGCTAAAGAGTTTGTGTGCTGAAAAAAGAAATGTCAGCAGTTTACTACTTCCCTTTGCTTTTGTTTTAAATTTTCGATATTGCCTTTCCAATGCTTTTCTTTATGAGTAGCTTTCTTTTGTTCTGATGTGCTCTGGGTTTCCTATATGTATAATCTGAACTTGAAGCTAGAAATATTGTACTTGAGGTACTGAAGTATCGAAAGGAATTCCATAGTTCTACATACAAAACTCTTCAGATGTCTTTTCATCAAACAATGTAGCGCAAATGAGGCTAATGAAGATTTTGACCTTTTTTCACTGTTCCCCGCAAAATAGTGGTTATCTTCAGAGTGAAGTGATGAAAATTTAGTAGATGCTTGGTGTTCTCCAAGTCAGTGAAAGATTTGGAGGTTAGTATGCCATATGAATCTGCTTTATGAATCACCTTAATAATTACCTAAAAATCTTAAGTGGAGCATTACTGACTGTAAACTTATGAGTACTTACTTTGATATAAATACATAATATTTTTAGCCAGTGCTTAATTTCTGAGGAGATATATGTGACTTTAACCTCAGCACTCTTCCAGGAAGCGTTCCTTGCATCTGCAAGGTGGTATGCAAATTTTGTATTAACCTTGATTACCAAGATTATGAAAAGCCTGTAGCATTCTCCTCCCTGTCATACTGCAAGCACTGTCAGGCAGTGGAGTGGAAAACACAGTATTGCTAATCAGCCATCTTGGAGAACCTGATTCATTTTTTTTCAGAAATACAAGAAATCACAGTGTGTAAATAAAGAAGTTCTGGATATGGTTCCTTTTGTCAAGATTATTCTTTTTTTAGGATTTTAGTCTGTAGTTGAAAAGCATAATTACTTGTTACATAAGTAGCTCAGATTTTGTCATATTTTTATCAGCTTCTGCAAGATCCTATCCCTTTCTAAGAAAAATTGTGAATATCACACTATCAAGGAGCTGGCAATGATATACTCTTCCACTTGGCTCTTTTATTCACATGAAAAGTAAAATGAATGAAAGAGGCTCATGGCAGAAATCAGTGATACATGCTTGAAGTAGATGGTTAAAAGAAAGCAGAAATTGATAGTAGTTCCATTTTATTATATGGGTTCTGAAGAGATTGAGTAATGAATTGCGCTCTGCTAGGGATTTTCAGACTACCCCTAAGTGAAGGAGAATAAAAGAAAAAATATAATAGTGCAGTATTGAATCATTATCAAAAAGTTCACTGAAATCTCTGCACTTCAAAATTGGAAACCAATCAGTCTCCAAATTCATGGGCTTGAAGAGTCAGGGTTTTCAGTTTAAAAGTCTGAACTCATCAATTCAACACTGATAAGACATATTATTAGGTAATTTTTGCTTTGAAGCCTTGAATGCTGCCAGATGTCTGGATTTTCCCTGACCACCACCAACCCCCAGTGCCTCTTTGGTGTTGTGGTTTAACATTAGCTGGCAATGGAGCCCCATACAGCCCTTCCTCCTGTCCTTCCATCTCCCTGGTGGGATGGGGAAGGGAATTGGAAGGACAAAAGCAAGAATACATGCATATTGAGATGAAGACAGATTAATAGGTAAAGCAAAAGCTATGAGTGTAAGTAAAGCAAACCAAGGAGTTAATTCACCACTGCCCATGGACAGGCAGGTGTTCAGCCATCTCCAGGAGAGCAGGACTCCATCACATGTAACAGGACTTGGGAAGACAAAAGGCATCAGTCTGAATGTCCCTTCTTTGTCCTTCTTCTCCCATCTTTATTTGCTGAGTATGATGCCATACGGTGTGGGGTGCCCCTTTGGTCACTCGTGTGTGTGGGGAGTCAGACGTTCTGGCTGTGCCCCCTCCCTGCCTGTGCACCCCCAGCCTGCTCACTGGGGGGGTGGGTGAGAAGCAGAAAAGGCCTTGGCTCTATACAAGCTCTGCTCAGCAGTAACTAAAACATCCCTGTGTTGTCAACACAGCACAAATCCAAAACATTGCCACATGCCAGCTACTATGAAAAAAATGAACTCTACCCCAGCCAAAACCAGTATGGTTGGGAAAAAAAATAATACTGACAATTATGTGGCTACTTAACTTTCTTTTTGTTCTTTTCTGACTTTTATTATTTAGGGCAAGATGAAATGCTCAAGAAGAATTTTTGAGTATGTGCATATGATACTATAATGTACTGGTTGTTTTGATGGTTTTATTTAAAATATTTTCTCTTTTTCTAATGCTAAATGGTGAACAAGCCTGAGGCGTGGAGTAAAGTCAAAAGGTATTCTTCATCCAGGCTAGTATGTAATAGAAATCCCATGTTGACTGGTGATATGACCTCCTCAGAGAGAAATAAGTACCTCATATCTTTATAATTCTCCCTACCCTGCATGTGCTTCTTTTCTGAAATTTAGACTTTGTTTGAGGTGACATTGAAAAAACAACTGAGATGGTTGCTCTGAAGGAGAAAATAATCAAAACTCAAAGATGGGGGAAAGCATATAAATTAATTTGTGCTAGAATCACATTCTGATCAAATGTACAAGGTCTGTGTATTTAAACAAATAAACAGATGGATATTGTTGAATTTTCTGCTTTGCCCAGAATATGTTTCCAAGCATTTTAAAGTCACCACCACCCTCCTTGCCCCTCTTGCCAGAGTGAAGTAAATTATACCCCTGTTCTGGAAATTCCGAAACGCCATCTGAAGTAGAACCATTTTCTGATCCTAAGATAGTGATGGCAAGTTAGCAAACAGGCAATTGCCCTGTAGGAGACAGAGCAATGGCACAGTCAGACAGAGAGTTCTCTGGGCTCCAAGCCAGGAATGGTTGCATTGCAGTCTTTGCAGATATGTTATTTTCCTCTTAGAGAGTTCTTCCCCTTATTCCTTCACTATTTTCTTTAAATGTCTTTATGTGCAACTCCCAGAAGATTTAAAGGGCTGGTAAAAAACTTTTTGGAGTGAATTCTTTCAGTGAAGTAAGTACCTTGATTACCTAAAAGTGAACCTCAGCTGTTTTTTTTCCTGGTGTTTTTAGATTTATTTGTTTCGGTTTTTGGTGGCCTCAGTGTCTTCTGGAACCCTTTTTGTGTCATCCATGAGACTTTTTCATCTACTATTCAGTTGCTGGAATGTGTACTGTAGCTGGAAACCCCTGTGGTTTTGTTGATGCTCAATGCCAGGGTTACTGCATCTCTCCTTGTGTCACAAATAAGTGACATTAAACGGAAGCCCAGCAGTGCTGTTAGTGCTCTTGCAAGGCAGAGCAAGATGTGTTTTCCAAGCTCATGGAAGGTACAGATTGTGTGGGCACCCCTGCTAATGCAGGGCAGAGGAGTTAATGGGGTTGTTGCTATGTCACTTTGCTGACTTGCTGTGGTGTGAACATCGTATTTACTGAGGGTGGTTGTATTGTGCCTGTTTGGTCCTTGTGTGTGACTTACCTTTAGAAATTTCATAATGCAGATTTTTAGTCTAGAGCCAGCTTTTTGGCTTGGGTTACATTTTTGCTGCAACTGTCTTTGCTGTGTAATCCAGGCAATGAGTGTATCTCACAGGTTAAGCATTATTTGGTAGGTGGTGTCTGTTGGAAGAAAAACAGTCTCACCTGGAAGTAGTAGTGGCAGTTTGCTGCTATTTATGGAATGAAAGTACTTACAAGCAAGGAAAGCATATTTGCTCAATGTGAATGACTATGATAAGCTTTTAAAAAAATTAAATAACACAAGTCCTGTAATTCCAGTCTTCCTGGTGCATTGATGAGTTACTGAAAGAGAAATCAAATATTAGGGGAATTTGTGGTAGCAGTCAACTGTGATGGCCTTAAGGCACCAGACAGGATAAGAGAATTTTGTAACTCAGTCATGATATGGGTTTCTGCCTGCCACTGATTTTTGTGGACAGGAGAAGAAACAGCAGTTGTGCCAGATTCAACAGCAGACACCTAAAGGATCTGCTTGGTTAGGGCATTTCCAGTGCACATTGCAAGCCATAGAAAATAAGGAGAATGGAATGAGTGATGATACTGCATCTTCTGGCTGTCAGACTTCAGCAGTAAAACACTTTTTATCTAGTGTATGTGACTGCCCTTTGGGTGTGCATTATGCTCATGTCATGTAACTTTGGTAAGTTTAATGATTAGTTGATTTGGATGGACCAGAATAGCTTCAGGTATTGCAGTTGACTGGTAACTTCACAAGTAGATTTTATCTGAAAATTAAAAAAGCCCCCAAGGAAAAACCAAACAAACCCAAGTCCCAAAAGTCTTCTGTGTTTGTGGACTTCTAGGCAGGAATGGAGAAAGGTAGCCTTCATTTAGTCTGACTTTTTTTTTTTATATTGTGATAATTTAATGACACATGCTCAGGTCCCCAGTCTCTCACTTGAGTTGATTCCCTGTTTCTACTCTTTTCTTTTCTACCTTGCTTAAGGAATTACTGTAAACTTTCAAACCTACAGTAAAAGAATTAAGAAACAGTTACAACCTGCATTGTCTGTCTTCCCCCCACTTTATGTGTTTTTGGTTTATTTTGTTGCTTTTTGTATTCAGTATAAGTATTTTGTTGAGTGTCTGCACTGGCAACTGGTTCCTTCATTGAGAGATTTGGTGGTTAAAAATCAGCCACTGATAAGCTTCAATTGCCATGTTTAACTTTGATGAATTAAACGTTGGTATTTCTCCAATTCTGTTCCCTGCTTCCCTCTCCTGCTACATCCCCAGCTGCAGGCAAGAGGGCTGTAGTTCTGGTTCTCCCCCTGCCACTGACCATTTTTCAGCTTTCCTGGCTTCTGCCTTTGGAAGGGATGTAGAGGAAGTTGGTGTTGGTCTTCTTTTTGAATTGCTGCAGGTCCTACACTGCTGTGAAATTGCTTCCAGGATGTTGTTTGGCCTTCTCCTTTGACAGGGTGAATATGTGCTGCCCTTGATGCTGTGCTTGTAATTGTAAAGAACACACAAACATAAACCCCACCATGTGTTTGTTTTTTGTTTTTTTTTAATTAATAAAACAATAATTATTAATGGCTAATAATACCACCACTAAAAAAAAAAACCAAAAAAAAACCTGTAACAAACACTTCCCTTTTTTCATAATTGTTAGCCAAGAGGATGACAAGTTCTTGTTACTATATTTCTAATGTTTTTTAATATAAATCTTAAATGCGGAGTAACAATCTGTGTTTTTCATGGGTGAGAGATGAGCCCTTCACATTGATCCAAATTTATTTGCTATATGAACTGGATTAGTAAACTATTTGTAATGTATTGAAAGCTGTGCTAAGTTATCAAAATATGGTTACACTTTTTTGTTATAGGTTAAAATATCAAGTAGCTTGCAATACATTTCCAGGTTGCTAAACAATGTTTTCTGTCATAGCCAGAAGATCAGTTGTTCATTGTGTGACTTACCAGAGAAATCAGAACAAAGCCGAAATTTGCTTGGTTGGCACATTTCTCTTTTAATTAAAAATGCTACATGTGATGGGATTTGTGTGTATATGACTAAGCATGTGCCAGGATTTTTTACTTTTGTTTTATAAGGATAAAAATGAACCTTAAAGTAAAACATCATCTTTGTCCCTGGACTTAATTATGAGGTCTTAACAGCATATATTTGAACAATGAAATGGTAATTAGCAGCAGCTGTCTGGTTTTCCAAAAAGAGCTGGAACATCATATGTACTTATCTTGGTAGCATTGAATTCAATCGGAATTGCACTTCTGGGAGTTGAATTACTAGTATTTGTCCAAAGTATAATGTGTAGCATAACCAATATTTTTCAAAACACTATGTAAGTCATTTCAGTTTTGTTTGTGTTGCTTCAGAAATCCTACTGAAATGGAACATGGCATGCATTTTAATGTATTATTTGTTTACATATGTTAGATAAATGTGCCATAGCGCGTTGAAACAGAAAAATGTGTTAAGTGGGTATTTTGTCACAACAAAACAGTTATATCAGACACAAGCTTCCTTTGGCTGTAGCTTTACAGAGCCATCAGTTAGGTTTAACACATTTGAATAAAGAATTGCACCCCAAATTAAAAAGGCTTTCCCCCCACTCCTTCTTTATCACTTTCAAAATCCTAACAATAAACATTTAATTTCCAGAATTCTCTTCCCCTGCCCCGCCTTTTTCATTTTTCTTTCTGCCCTCCTCCCCCCAGTCCAGGGGTATTGTGTGTGATAAGACAGTACTGAAAAGTGTGGGTGCTTCAGAACCTTGTTGGCTGTGGTCACATCTGCAATGGCAAAGCCTGCTGAAATACAGGTATCTTCACTTCTGAAGTTAGAGAGTTTTATTTTTAACAAGTGTATGTCTTATTCTGGGAAAGGAGTGACAGGATGAGTAGCAGTGACAATAAACCTAGTTTCTTTTACAGATATTCTTAATAATCACATGGATGGTTATAATTTTTCTCAGAAGTAAAATCATAACAAAGGGAAGTAATTTTCTTCTCCATCTTGGTTAGATTGTTAATTAAATTGGGAAAACTAGCTTCTCCATCTTAAAATCCAGAATGTTCAGCAAGTCTACTGTAAAGTTAAAACCGGTTCTGCAAGTGCTGTGCATGGCTGAGATTCAAGAGCAGTTTCCCTGCTGTGAAAGAATTGCAACTCAAACTCTGCAGAAAGCACCTTGGTAACTAATGTATTCCAAATTATTGTACTTTTTTAAACAATCTTTTCTGACAAGTTTGAGGAAAGAATACTTTAATTTTGGCCATGATGGGAGCAAAGCACAGAACATGAAAAACTAAGTTAATTGTGTCATTTTGCAAATGCAGCCTCCTCCCCTCCATGCAGTTTAGATTCCTTTCTGTGCAGGTTCATGCTGTATCAGTAAGAAAATTAAATAAATCACATACTAAAAAATTGCAAGCTCTGCAAAGCAAAGCCTAACTACACCACACAGCAAAAAATAAATCTTTGGATTCTGGGCTCGTAAGTAGCCCAAGATTGCTGAAGAGTGTGATGCTTCCCTGCTGGGTATAGTGGGCAGGGTTGGATAGCCAGAGCAGGAGGGGATGCAGGGGTGTGGTTTGGGGATCAGGAGGCTCCTACGCTTTTTAGCCTATGGGTCAACAAAATGCTGCTTTTGATACTGAGACTTGTGTTTGCTTAACCTGGGCTGTGTCAAAACTACCTGGGACTTCCAACTTGATGCTGCACTCAGCAAACCAGTCCTTATTGATTTTGGGAAACAAAAGGCTGTATTTCCATTTAAGATCAGGGAGGTTGTTTTCTCAGGGCTGATTGGGACAAAAGCTCACTCCAGTGCTGTTTGGAGACTTGGCTTTACTTTAGGCAGGTTTGTAGCCTTTGTCTTTGGGAAAGGAAGTTTCTGAACTCATGGCAAATGCAAAATACCTGTAGGACTTTTTTTTCCCCAGAAATCTGCAGCTTATCACAAAGGGATAAATTGCAGGGAAGGCTCCAAATGCAGAGCACAAGCTGCTGGAACAGTCAGCACCAGAGGGTAAAGGTGGGGAGGACAATGGAAAGTTGCCACTTGAGCTGCAACTTCCTAGGACTGGAACATCAGTACAAGGCAAAAGATCTTTCTGGAGGCATCATTTAATGGTCAGTTAAGTTGCCTCTGGAGAACTGATGGTGAAAAGAAGTAAGAAGTGAATGCCAGGAGTATTTCTAGGAAGAGTTGGTTTTTGACAAAAAATATTAACGGTTAAATATTTGCTTTCAGAAAATACATGTGAAAGTGGGAGTAGGATCTGTTAATCAGATCCTACTCTAAAAACCTGTAATCAACAGGTTTAGTGTGTTTTTTTGCAAACCAGAATAAAACCAGCGCAATTAATATTATTTTAAATTGGAAAAAAAATTCAAGTACCATTTTTGTAAAAATGTAAAACCAAATCAATTTTAAACCATATAAACTGGGATCTGTAGTAATTGTAGTATTGTTTGGTCGAGTCAATTAATTTCAGAGTGAGAATAGGGCTAGATACTTGATGCCTCCAAACGTCACACAGAGGAGGTGTGCAGCTGCAGATGTAACTCATTTGTGTAGAAGCTCCAAGCTGAAATTACTTTTTCCCCCTAACACTTCCCTGAAAGTGCTAGATGAAGCTAAATCTGAACATCTGAAAAATTATCCAGGAAAACCTATCAATCACAGAAACTGGATCTCTGATTTTCCAATAGTATCGTTCGTATAGTTTAAAATCAGATTAATTTATTAAAGAAAATGACACAATTTGTGTTTAGGCTAAAATGTGTTTTCACTTAACTGCTTCACTTTTATCAGTACAATTACTGTTATTTTAAATGTAGTAATTTTTCATGTTGTACAAAGGAGCCTTATAGCAGATGTTAATTGCTTTTCTAAATTCTTTATTTCCATGTAAATATTGTGAATTTGAGTTGATAAGTAATTTTTACCTGTGTTATTTAATGCTGAAGTTTTTACAGGTATGTTCTCCTCTAGTTCCAGAGCGATGATATTTAATATATAATTAAACTTCAACATTTAGAGCTATAGAAGTTGCTGTATCTCTGTTCTAGTAAAGTTACAAAGTTAAATTTGCTATATAGAGAACAGGAATAAAATTTTATTGCAAAACTGATAAAGATTACCTGCAGAAATATGCTAAGTATTCAGGAAAGAATATTTTCTAGAGTTTTTTTGTATGCAATATATAAAAGACTGCTAAATAAGTCTGTGTTCTAGATGCTACTATAGTGTAAAATTTTTCACGAAGGGATTGATATTCTTCTGAAATTCTTCAGAGAGAGTTTTCACACACCCTAGCTGAAATAAAACTTGGATCTGTGTTTTTTACTGATAAATCCAGATGTGGTTATTAGTGGGATTGAATATGTTTTTACTTATTGTTGTTTCTAGTGTTAGCTAATGTTCTTAAGCTTTGATTTTCTTCGTATTAAGAAGATGTATCAGGTGGCTGCCATTGGAGGCAAATTCCCACGTAAAGGTGGGAATAGTGTTTCCTGTTTACTTGCTCTTATTACCATGGCAGATAGCAGTAATTAAAGGCAACTTTAAATATGGTGCCTTAGTTTCTCCTTAAGGTTTTCTTTCCCAAGCCAATTAAAATGAAAAATACCCCGCTATGCTCCATCCCCTGATTGTGTGTTGCTGTGTTATCTCTTCATTTCCACCGAGTTAGTTGTTAGCTTCATATAGGCAGCATAAAGCACCAAATTACCTAAGAGTCAAACCTCTGGCAGCTTTTTTTCTACTTTGTCTTCCATCATCACCTTCTACCTAATTTGCAAATTCATCATCCATATTACAGCATTCAGTATTTTAATTTTATAAATGAATCTTTGCTATTTTCCTCAGAGGAGTAATTTGCTCCTTCATGGTTGTTTCCTTTCCTGTAAATGAGTTGTTGGTATTGTGCTGGCTGTAAGCTGCCTTTTCTAAGGATGATTGATATTGAGCTGGCATGCTAAGGCATGGTGCAGACCCAGGGAAACATTGGTCCTGAAAACGAGTAACAACTCTGTTTGAACATGAATTGGTCTGTCTCTTCTGATTAGCGGCAGCATCTCAGGACTTGCATTTCCTGAAGTGGAACGTAAACAGTTTTTAAGAATTGGTCCTTGATAACTAATAGAGATATTTTGTGCACCACTAATCTTTGTCATGTCTTGCAGGCACGTGTCTGTCACTGAAATCGGCCTGTTTGGGGGTTTTGGTAACATGGATTCAGTATCTATGAGTCACTGAGGCAGCTCTAGGTTGTAGGTATTATGCAGAAAAGAGGTTGAGGTCTGTTAACTGAGCAGTGTACTGTAGTTACAGTAGCTTGCATGGGGTGTGTTAAAAAACGGCGTGCTGGTTCATTCCCAGTGAAATCAAAGTGGACAACATAGGTGTAGAGAAGCCCAAATCAGCAACAAACCACAGCCAGAAGGCAGTGTAGTGTGATTACTGACAGACAACTAATGCTGTGTGGTGGAACTACAAGTTAAGAAATCCCCAGAGGAGGTCCACTGTACGAACTGGGTTCAGCCTCTCCCACTCAAATTTGTAACAATCACCAGGCCCTGTTAGCCTAGCATTACAGTGGAGATGACTCACAGACCACATTGAACCCATCTTAGTCCTTCCAAGGACACAAATAGAGCTGTAGTGAGAGCAAGGTGCAGCTGGAGCATAAAGTGATTATTCATTTTACAAAGCCTGTCTGCATGAGGAAGATTTGTGGTGGACACAATGTTAACTTAACATGCATTTCATCCAGTAAACACAGAGAATTAATGATTTTTCCTGCTTGAAAATAACATGATTACTGTGTTTTGTATGTTTAGCTTCTGTATGGATCTGGAGCGGGGGAACAAAACCAATACTGCTGTATCTAATGTCAGTTAGCAGTGCTGAGGCTTAACTTTTTTTGTGTGTCTCCAGTGGTTATTTCTAATACAAAGATTAAAAAAAAAATTCAATTACATATGTTTGTATTAATCTACTACTAGTAGTAATTTCCCCAGTTATGATCATTTGAGACAAATTTTATTCACACTTAGTAGGTATTTGCTGTAAACCAACAGCCTCATATTCCTGTGTGTCTTTTGAACACGCACATGTTGAAAACAGCCTCCTGGTCCAGGTAAGGGATTTCTGGGCTGCTTTCAAAAGAATCTGCCTTTGCGAGTCAGACCCATATTGACTTGCTTCTGCTTGTGACAAGTCTGCCTTAGCAGTGCCCTGTGTAGTGCAGATTTTGTTGTTCTTCCAGAACAGTTCAATTTCAAGTGAAAACGGAAAACCAGGCAATTTCAGGGGAAAACAAAAAAATTCTCACAAGGCTGCAATTGCCCACTTTTATCTTTAAATCACTTCCATCAGAAATAAAAGGTGATTACTTCCCATGTGTAGTTACTATCATGTCATTTGAGTTCAGGTTATTTTCTCTTACTCAAGAGGCCAAGGTGAGAAGGATCTGAGATGACAGTGGTGCTAAGCTGAGCTCATCAGTGCTGCAAAGGTTTTACAGTTTGTGTGCCAAAGAGGCAACTGAACTGCAGTGAAAATGCAATTAAATTTCTCAAGATAAAAGAACCTTTTGATAGATGTATGGTTAAATTCAACTGTCTAAATTAATATGAAACATAACAGTAAAAAGCTTCTGCATCTGTCCATGTAACTGCACTTTCTCGACGTTAAATTTCTTCTTCTCCCTCTGATTTCTGAAGGACAAGGCCATGCTGACATATTCTGTGTTGTGTAGGTAGTGGTGTGCAAGTAAGTAGACCTTATTGTGATGAATTGTGGGGATTGCTTTATATTTAGTTATTCAGAAGCACCTGCTATTGAATAGTTCTTTATTTGGCCATTCTAATTTCAACATATTTTATTTCTGTTCACTCTTAGCTACTGGTTCTGTCAGAATGCCCTCACCTTGGACTTGTTCATGAACAGCTGTACTGAGTAACTGCATGTAGACAAGACTGTAATCTTTCCTGATGAGTACAAATACATATTTATCCAAGTAGCTGAAACTGTTAGCAGATGGCAGATGGAAGTAAAAACATATTGAGTGCGCTGCTCCTTCTTTCTGTGTTCTTCCCCCTCCTCTACTTGGGGAAACCAGAGTGAGAATTATCATGTGTTCTTGAAAAGTAGATGTAACTACTCTGCCAATGAACTTTCAAACACTCTGCTTCCAACAAAAGAGTTTTAATGTTCTCACGCCTTTGCAGATTTGGAAAATGTTACAGTTCTGAGAAAAACATTAGAGTAACTCCTTGTCATCTCTTTAGAGTAGAACACAGATATTTGCAAGAAAGAATGTCAGGTGAGGATTTGAAGTGGGGTTTTTTGTCCTTTTGAATAGAGAAATACTGACTTCTGTTGATGTCATAAAATTTTAAAATACTAAACTTACTATTCAGAACACTGGTTTTCAAAATGATTTTTAGAGACTTATGGAATCTTGAACCCCTAATTACTTTTTGTAAGAAGGGAAAACCTTTTTTTCTTGAGGTGTATTGAGCAATATGATTTCTCCTTAGTCACACTGATCAAAGGGTCACTTTTTTCTTTAACTTGTGGAAGTTAAATAAAATCCTCTACAATTTTGGATGCTTGCTCACCTTTTTTTTTTTTTTTTTTTTTTTTTTCCCTTTGTCATATCTGTCCCAGAAAAGAACTAGGGAAATTTTTTGTTTTGTTTTGATCCTAGAACTATGTCTAGGACCATTGGTCATTTGGAAATGTAAGTTGTTCTTTTTTAATAAGAAACGTTTGGAAGGGACTGATGGTGACAGGAAATTGAAAGGACAAATAGTTCTGATATTTATTGCTATCTTGTTAATTTAGTTTAAACTGCAGTTAATCAAGATGCATGGGTTAGCTCTCAGAAGTGAAGTTTGAGAACCCTGTGGCTTCCATGTAGTTTATGTTTTTCTACTGCACTGGAGGATTTGTTTGCTTTCTCTGAAGTATTTCAGTTTTATATTACCTTGTTATTCTCTCCCCATGATAACTTTTATAACTTTTAACAGTGGGTTTATGATACAACACCGGATAAAAATGGTAGGAAACATTCAGTGATTTCTCTGCTCAGCTTGTTGCCTGAATTACAGCATCTTCAGAGAACTGACTGTTTTTATCATTGGAAGACTTCATTCACCCACTTTCCCAATCTAAGGAGCATGAAACCTGGTGGGCAGGTTTTACAAGCAGGCAGTACATACAGATGAAAACTGTCAGAAGACTGACATTTGAAAATTCGAGGAACTGCAGTTTGAACTGGTAGCTTTACTTACTGAAGGCGTAGGAACATCCTTGGGGCATGATTGTAAAATGAGGCAGTTAAGTCTGGCTGCATTTTCACATGAGATTAGGAACATATTTCCCTCCCTCCCCGCCCCACTCCCTAAACCTTTCCCAATGTGAGTTAGCTTGGCCCACACAGCATCCCAGTATTTAGTATGGGAAGTGCTACCTGGCCACAGGAAAGTATGAGGCTGCTTCATCAGTGATTTCAGTTTTGCTATAGCCCATAAAAGTTGTTACAATTCTATTTTATTTAATTATTTCCTTCCTGTTTGTGGCTATGCAGGGCTACTGCTCCCATTCTGCATGCTTTAGGACTCATTGGACCACTCCACTGGTTTAACCACTGAATCTGGCAGAAAAACCTAACCCAGCAATAAAAGTCAGCAGAGTTTTTTGCATTGTGGAAGGATGAGCTTTGATGCTGTTAAAAGGCAGTACTGGGCTTAAAAACCAGCCCTTGATGATAGGAAAATTCTAATATTGTCAGCTCCTTCTAAAAATGTTTCCAAAACTATCCAAATTTCAGAAAAATAATATTTTTTTTAATCTATGAAGTTTTTGCTTTTATAATTTATTACCTCATTTAAAACACTTACTTATATATACATAACAGTGAATTCCCAGTGTTTCTTCACATGATCAAAAGCTGAAAATTATGAATTGTTGCAATACAGACATTTGTTGGGGATCTGAAAGTAATCCTATGATTACTGTCTCAATTTTAGTACTTTTTACCCCTGTTTTCTGAACAAGCAGGGATCTATTCTTGAGGCTGGGAAATAAAAAGACATTTTTATAGGTTTATGTATTAAAAACTGAGCATTCTGTGTTAGCTTTGATTAAAAAAAAGTCACCTCTTGTATGTGCTGTGTTACAGAGATCCCTATCAGGATTCAGTGTCAGTCACTATCTCAGGGTGCTCGCTTTTTAAATTTAGTCACAGTTTAAATGGGCTTTATAAAAAAAATTAATTTAAATCTGCTGGATTATTGATCTGAAAAATAATTTTTGCTGTAGGTTTCTAAACATAGTCTTCACTTTCCACTTTGATACTCAAATCATCATTATCTTCTAGTAACTACTCTAATAGTAACCATGACTATCTAAAGATGGTTATTAAAAAAATTATGTATGTAAAATTATTTTTAAGAACCTGAAAACCATTAAAAGCATTTCAAAGTAGCACTTACAATGTAGTAAAGATGGGAAAGCTGATATGGAATAAGCTATAATTAACAGCTGCTTCTGTTTTCAAAAGACGACTTTGAGTATGTTTTTCATATTAGAATTTAAGAGAGAAAACTCCCATTGCTTAAACCAATTTGGTAAATACGGGAAAATTGTATTCCCACTCTTTGAACGGATATGGAAGGATTGAAACCCAGAGTTTTGCACTAGACAGCTGTTTTGTCTGGCTTCTGGTAGATGAGATGTCAGGTCCATACTGTAGCTTAACCTTCACTTGTGATTCAAGGAGTGTTAAAGAATACAAAAACTGAAAAGCAGCTTCTCTTGGGACCTTTCAGAGCAGCTAATTATTATTAGCTACAGTATCTAATGACCTTTTCTCATTGTGGCCTGTTATGGTACCTTCTCCTGTGCACAGCAGTTTTTATTTTGCTTCCAATGATATTAATTATAATAATTTTTGTCATAGCAACCAAGTCTTACAATGTTTTATTGCTAAGGGGTTTGTTAAAATGAAGATAAAGTATACTTAGTTGGAGAATTTTTTTATTGTTAAAATGAAAGCAAAGTACACTTAATTGGGTATTTTTTAAAAGTTAGTGTGACTTTAAATGAGAGTGTTTTTTTTTTTCCCCTAAGTCTTCTGACAGGCTTGGAATCTTCTATTCTGCTGAATATATAGGTTCATTATTACTTTTTATTTCCTTTAATAAAGGGTAAGATATGCAGAAATAAAAAAAAATTAAATTCTTTAAGTAATACTCCTCTATTCTCTCTGTCATTACGGGAGTCTTGCAAGAATCTTTTGCTCCTAAGCAAATAGCTCTTCTAAGGAGCCTCTTCAAAATTGAGTCAGCTCCATAAAAAACATGAAAAATGCAATTTTTTTTGAAAAACCCTGTGAAAAAGGGTCTTACTGTGAATAGTTATGCTATGACTGTTAGGACTGTCCTACAGCTGTTACCCTAGTACTGTACTAGCTGGGATAGTTACTGTTAATGGGATATATTAAGCCAGTAATATGGATTTGGTGGGGTAAGTGTTAGGATGCAATGTGGAGAGCAAGATTTCACTTCTATGAATAGTTATTTCTTGAGGAAACTAGTTAGGAAACCTACCTAAAGGGAAACAAACTTCTGTTTGTTTCCAAAGCCTTGGAAATTATGATGATGATTATGATTGTTATTGTTATTATTAGCTATTTCACAGGAGTGACCCTGTTGCATTTCCTAGGAGTAGTCTCACAGGAGTGAGATTTTTCTGTGGCAAGACAAAAAAAGTACATCAAAAGTACACCAAAAGAAACAGCTGAAAGGTTAAAGCAATTTCAGCTAATGTGGACTGATCTACTGTGTAAGACAGGTCTAAAAGGACAAGTGTAAGAGGGCCAAGGATATCCAAACATCATGGAACCCAAAAGAAGTTGTGATTTAAGACCAGAACAAAGGTGGCTATTAGAAGGAAGAGGAGGTCTTTTAAACAGTGTAAGTCATGCCCCAATGACAGTAATAAAAAAAGGGAGTGAGAATGTAAAACAGTAACACATCAGGCCTAAAGCATTAATGACTAAAATAAAACCACTTCCCCCCACTCCCATCCTCTCACCCCCCACCCTGTTCTCTCCCTTTCTCCTTATTTCCCCCAGCTTTTATTGCTGAACACAGTGCAATATGACATGGGATGACCCTCTGCCCAGTTCGGGACACAACTATCCTGCTCCTGCCCCCTCCAAACCTGCTGCCTCCCTGCAGCCTCCTTGCTGGTGGGGCAGCGTGGAAGCAAGAAAGCCTTGATATTGTGCAAGCACTGCTCAGCAACAGCTAAAACATCCCTGTGTTTTCAGCACTGTTTTGGTCAAATCCAAAATGCAGCACCATACAAAGAAAATTGACTTCATCCTCTCTAAAACCAGCACAAATAGCTAAGACATGAATAAATGTTCAAAATTGAGAGTATAAGAGGTCTTCATCCCCTTCATGCAAATAAATTGTTCCTCTTAGACCTCTAAGTTCATGGAAAATAATTATGTGAAGACAAGTGTAAAGATGATTCAGTTGATATTTTTTGAGGTTCAGTAGGAAAAGTTTTAATTAAAGATTTTTTGTCAAGACTTATTTTTTTGTGAAAAAATATATAAAAAGACAACTTACATTTTCATTTGTTTATGAAAAAAATTATTGGTAGGAATAAAATTTGTGATCAGAGATCAGGAAGGTGAAGGAAAACTCCATATTGTAATTTAAAAAGGAAATCTTCTGGAAGCTATGCACTTCAGCATCCTCACAAATGAATTTAAAAATTCTTGGTTAGTAAGAGGTAATTTTTTCCAGATCATTCAAAATTGTTTTGAATAGTAAAAGCTAAAATTGCCTATGGATGCAAAAGAGGTACTTACAAGACTGATCCAAATAAATTTAATGATAAAAATATTACAGAATAAATGATCTGTTTGAGGATAAATTCCAATTATTAATTAGTATCTCATGATGATCATGGATGATGGCAAAGAAACTTGCCAGGAAGAAAGAGCTGTTGGAGAGATCATGAAATATCATTGCTCAAAAAGGTAACCATAGAGAAAAATAGAGCACTAAGAATTAAAATAAAGAGAGAATTAATACAGAAAGAATAAAGCAGAATACATTTTGGGATTAGTTCTAATAGCATCAGTTTTTGACTGTTCTAAAGTGACACTTACCATACACACAGGTAAACTGTGGTTAAATAAAAGAAAAAGGCAGTTTAAAAAAGAAAAACAATTCCCTAATCTTTCAGGACAGGAAAAGCGCCTTAAAGAGCAGGAAATATGATGAATATGTGTTTTCATTACATGTATTCCACAACAACTGGAGAAAAGGGTATTTTCTTGCCATTTATGGTACATCAGATAAACACTCCTGTATGTATTTTTGGTGTAGTACTATACTATGTAGAACAATTTGATTCAAGTTTTTTTCTGTATGTTTGATATTTGATAATTTTAACAATTGATTCATATGTTAATGAAAATTTGTGAAGTTGGTCAAAGTGTGAAGTGCAATTTTAGAGTTCTATTTAATTTTGTCAGCAACAATTATATTTTGCGTCAAGTAAAAAGTACAAGAATTTTGGAGCTTCTGCTTTGGAGAGTATATAATAGGATACTTAGCTATAAACTTTTGGCATTCTTACAGAGGCAGGAGAGACCAATGCCATAGGTGGTAAAATGGTACTAGGTAGAATAGTTTAGTGTACTTTTTTGGCTTTAAGCCATTTAGTGGAAAGGCAACCTATTCAACTTTCATATGCTTCAGAATAAGTTGTAATCTAAAGACTTCTTCAGATATGAAATGCTGCCCATGTTGCTGAGTGTCATCCTCACTTCCTGACGTTTTTCTTTAGTACATTAAAGGAGATGTCTTCTTGAGGGCTGTAGTTTGCAGTCTTCCATTTTAACCACATTTCATCCTGGAAGTGCAAACAATAAAATGGAAATTCTTATAATTTAGTGTCCTGTAAGTAATCATTTCCAAGGAAAAAAAGTGTTGTTAGCATCATCTTTCTCATTGACCTCTTGTTGACAGCATTTTTTAGCTAAGGAGACATACATCTCATTAACTAGGAGGCGGAAATCACTGAACTGCTTCTTAAAATGACACATGCTATTAAAGAATTTTTAGAACTTGGGATCTCTCCTCCTAATAATCAGAAACCACTGGATAACAGGTTTCCTTTTTTTGTGTCGGTAGAATCACATCCTGATGCTTTCGTCTCCTTTCTCTGACTGGCATTCACAAATTACATATGTGAATAAGTATATAGATATGTGGCCTATTTTTCAAATGCATGGGGAAGAGCAAGCTGAAAGCCAAATAGATAAAACTATTTAAAGTTCCTAGTGTTGACCTTGAATCTACTGCCAAGAAGACGTTCAAGAGGAGACAGAACTGCATGCTTCTGAGGCATGCACAGCAAAAAGATAAGAGACAACTGTTACAAGTCTCTGACTGGATGTAGGGGAAAAATGAGTTTTTAAGTCCTGGTGTTACCATTTACGCCAACATTTGTGTATTTAGCTGTATTAATTTCCCTGTCTGCACTTTGCACACCATCCTGAGTATGGATGGAGAACATCACTGGTACATGTGTGCTTGTGTTTCACAAGCACAACTTCTCCCGTGGAACCAAGATCCAACTCTTAACACCTGGGCAAAAAAGTAGCAAAAGTTACTTTTAGTTGCAGAGGAAAGACTTGGTGCTTTCAGGAAAAAAAGGAATTAATAAGTTCATCACTGGCATGATGGACTGAAATATAGTCAGGCAGGAGGTAAATAATAGAAGGTAAAACCCCTCTCTATGTGTGGAATGAAAAATTTGAAAAAGAGGTGCAAAGCACTTGCTGACTCCTAAAATGCAGAACTTTACGACAAATATGTTTGAATTGATCACTCTATGAGGTTGCAGAGTATAACTGTGTGTGATCTTCATGGGTGGGCTGAAAACATAACTGCTAGGCAGAGCTCTTTGCAGTCATTGACATATGATGGCTCTTTGATTTGTATAAAATAGATTTATATTTTATTGATTCATAGCAAGCACATTTTTATAGCAGCAAGCAGCTTATTTACAAAGGGAAAATACGTAATGTAAATGACAGTGAGTCAAAAGAAGCATTTCAGAAACGTGAGCAGTCTGATATGCCAGTAAAATAAAGGCTTGTTTGTTTGTTTTCAGTATGTGGTGAAGCATACATATTGAACCTTCTTAGGTAAGGAGAAATAAGTCTAGGCAGGTGGTATTCCAGACAGATTATGAACTACTCTTTAAAGGAAACAGCAAGACCAAAACCAAAAACTGAACAGACTTCAGTCACTTAACTGATAATGTCGTCATGAATATGCATATGTGTATTTATAGCACTGTAAAAAGCAGATCACTTACAGGTTACCAGGTAAAATAATTGCTCTCTTAGATACAGGCATTTTGAATTCATTTATGATAAAAATATCCTTTGTTTTCAAGAATAATTATGTACTTTTGGTAAAGCTCCATGGTCCAGGAATACAATAAGATTCATGTTTCCTAGTACAGATAATATGCATTCTCTCTGTCTCTGGGCAAAGAGACAGACCTGCTCCTTTAGCCAGTCCTGCCCCATCAATCAGCAGCAGTGGACGAGGCTGCATTTTCAAACCTTAGCCTGGCAAACTGCTTCCTGACCTGCTGAGACAGTCAGATCTCAGACCTCTCTTAAAAGCATTATCCTACTTGGTGGATAGGAGCATGAAAAACAGATGCAAAATCAGAACAGGTAGAAAAGTCCTGTATGTACAAAACTGTGTAGTTCCAGAAGGTAGGACTAGGAAACAAACCAGTGGTGGTTGCAAATTTATCCAGGTACTAAGGTTTGATTGTAAATGGAGCTGCTGGATAAGTGACTGTGGAGCACTGAGGAAGAAGGGGAGAACATGACTATTTTTGTGTCATGTCATCAGGTGACACACAACAGGCAGTGTAAGGGAAGGGGAAAACATGGTTTCAAGTCCTTTGAGGCTTTGCTGTAGTTGGACAAGATTTTTATGCTTAGCAAGGGGCTTCTATTAACAGCACAGGGAAATGACCAAGAAAGGCTTGCCTGCTGTTCAGAAATACTGTGTGATCACGGTTTTTTATTTCACATGTGTTTTATTTTGTCTTTTAGAAGTGAATTTAGTGCTTTGTTCTTAGACAAGTATGTAATTGCTGGATTTGCTGCAGTCAGTTATTGAATTGGTCAAATTTGCCCAGTAAACACTGAAGACTTTTTGTTTCCGTGAAGTATTTAGCCACATGTGCCTTTGAAAAGTGGCTTTCAGGTAAATTGGTCTTGCTGGTTGGATCAAAGCAAGCATATGTTTCGCTGGCAGGGACAACCACAAAATGAGATGAGTTAAAAGACTTTCCCACCTCCCAGGGAGAAAATAGTATGTAGTAGTTAAGAAGTAAGATTTCAGCCTTTTTTTTTTTTTTCCTAAGCTAAAATGCTTAACTTTTATTCACAGACTCCTGCATGAGTGAATTAAAAGGACATTAACAGGTATTTTCAGATAATCGTGTGAATAGAGACTGGTTGGAGTTGATGACCTCAAGCTCTTTTCAATCCTAAATGATTCTATGATTCTATGAATTTATTTTTCTTTAAGTATTTTAAATTTCTCTTCCAGACTTTTTCTTTCAGCTGTGGGACACTTTCAACTTGTGGTTTTATTTTTACTGTACCTCATAAATGAAGATATTGTTTATGTATGAAGCTTTCAGAAATCTGTTTGGAAAATATATTAATATACCTTTGAACAGAAGACTCATGACTTTGCATGAAGTGGAACACTTTAAATGAAAGGAATCAAATTCCTATTCTTGAAACTTGTGTCAGAGGATAGCAAAAGAAGCTTTATCCTTTGAAAAAAGGGCAAGAAACAGTGAAAGAGGAGATAGTTAGGGAGACTGGAGGGGAAAAAAAGGGAAATGATGGTTTGGGAAGTAATATTTTATTGCAAAAAAATTTATATGTCTCTTTTTACACGTACTCTGACTTGATGAACTGAGCAAACTTATAAATAAAGACATCAACATGAATACCGTGGTTACTTTTTTTATGGAATGTCTTTTTCATTAAGTGACTTCCTACAACTGGTTTGGCTCCTAGTCTATGAAAAAGAATGCTCTATTGGATTTGTTAGTGAAAAACACTTCGGCTTGACTTAATTTTATTGTCAAATCTATTCATTAATGGCCTAGGTGGAGAGGTTGGGGTTGATTTGGATTTTTTTTTCTACTTCAGTCTTACTGATCAAAAAGGCAGCTAAGTCAAAAGAGATAAGCAATTAAGGATGGAGTAAATTCAGTATAAAAAAAGATTAATTTTTAAGTGTGTTAGATTTTATTTAAATTTTAAAAGACATTTTAGTCATTACCTTCATGTAGTTTAGTTTAGGTATAAAATTATTTGTATTGACCTGTGAAGGTAGCCCTTGTTATAAACTGGACTATTGAAATGATGTCTTTCCCAACTTTTATGTGGTGAAGTTTGTGTATGAGGTACACCTGTGCACATGACACGTGCTTGTCTAGCTACCCTTGTCTGACATCTAAGTAACAGTATTACTCACATGTTAATATTGTAATACAGTCTTCATTGGTTAGGGTTTAGAGAGGACATGAAAATTTCTATAGGTACAGCATTCCATTCCTTATTTCACTTTCCTCAGGCTGCGTGCACTGAAATCTTAATTTCACCTAACTGCTGTGAGATTAATTTCACATTGCATCCATTTTAGGTATTGTCACTCTTGCTGCAGTGGCAATTTTTATCTAATCTATTTTTTTTTTCAGTAAAAACATTTCTGGAAAATGGAAAAACATAAACCCAGCCATACTCAAACCCTGTTTTTTTCTTTCTTATTCTTTGATTAGCTCCTCCACTGTTCACTGGGTAGAAGAAGAGTTTGAAACGAAATAAAAATTGAACAATTGAGATTACATAGTAAATATTTACAATTTTTGATATATGGATGTATAAGAATATGAAAGAAGTACCTCAAAGAGTATCTTTAGAATGAATGAGCTGGTTTTTGCCTAGTGTTTAAAGTAATGGATTATGTTAGAGCTCTGTAAGCTGGTAAAGGATAAGGTGCTGTAGTGACTTAATCACACAGAGACACAAGGGTCTCCTGAAGAGAACTGTCTGGAATAAGCATGCTGTGTCAGTGTCAAAAGCATTCCCTGTAATGGTACTTCTGGATTTTCACCCTTGGAAATTAAAATGTTTGATAATTAAAAAGTAATGAGTTTTGTATTTCATATGTATTTCCATTTCAGTTAAGGACTATTCTAGTATCGAAAGTTTGAGTTAAGGATATGTTTGGTTATTTCTTTCAAAATTATCTAAAATAGCCTTTTAACATATGTGAAGCCTATCTGGTTTTGTATTTTTTAACTCATAATTGTAGCAGGATGGCATTTGAGGCATAGTGAGAGAAGCTGCTGAATCTCTGGGTTTTTCACTTCATAGAATTGTGCTTTAAAGCCCTGGAACATAATGAGTTTTGTTATTAACTGTGTGCCTCAGTCTTCTGGTACTTATCAAAAGTTTACTTTGGATACAAGACATAAAGTTTTTTCTGGGTTGAAATCAGACATGTCTAAATGTCTAAACTATAAATAAATCAGCTTGAATATTATATACCATCTATTCATGTTTCCTTAAAGTTAATTGTATGGTAACAGTATACTTCCTTTTTTCCTCTGGACCTTTAGGTAGTTTGTGGATGAAGTTTCTACAGCAAACAGAAGTTTTTATTGAAGCTCTCTTACAGTGTCTTGAAATCTTTTATGTTGCTAGAGAGAGTGGCAATAAGACAGTAAGGGGGGAAAAAGCCCTCTGTACACATGCAGCTGTGTGTTAATACCCCGACACGTCCTTAATAAATTACTTAGCTCACAGTGATAGCATTTTGTCCTCAGAAGTCCATCCTGGATGTAAGATTTGAGGCATTCAATACCTTACAGTGAAATAGCATGAGATGGAGAGGAATGAGGAAAAGAAAGCATGACTGTTAGTAAGGGATTGTTCTCCATATCTCTCAGACACAAGATGAATAGCACCTGAATTCCCTAGATATTCTGACATTCACTGAATTTATTGTTCTACAAATACCTTGAATTTTTTCACATCCAGAGACCTGTTTACAGCTCAGAGATGGATCACACAGCTTTTTTTCTTTAGTTTGTATTGTCCTTATTCATCACTTACTTTTGTCAGGACCGTGATGTTTGACTTTGGTTTTGTGCTCAGGATTGACTAAACTTAAGCCAAGGATAGCTGGATATGCCAAAGGACAAAATGACTATTACTCAATTTGTCGTATCTGCCATTATTAAACAGTAATCACTGTAAGGGAGGAGAATGGAAATGCTTTGAATGGCCCTGTCCTATCACTGTTTACCTTGATCGAAATGAAAGTCTGCTTTGCCAAGGTACACTGTTTATTTCCCTGTTTCAGGGGAGAAGTCAGCTGCTGGAATATCAGTCATTGTAGCTATCAGCAAATGCTGATAAATTAAAGGTGATCTTTGAATATTTTGTAGTATTTTGGTGTGTTAGTTAATGCAATGTTTTCCCTTTACTGCCTATAAAGCAGCTGGCCATAAAAGCTACTGAATCATATTTATGGTTCCCTAAGCAAGGTGTGCAAAAGTATTTTTAGTAAATGTTATGAAATAAATTAAAAAGGATAAGTTTTGTGTAGTGTTTGTTTTAAAATAATTAAATCTGGGTAGAGCTTCTTTGCTCAAATGTCAGGACTTGAGGTCTAAAGTAAACATGGGCATTGAATTAAAGCTACTGTTCAGGTTTGCAGTTTCAGCTAGCTTTTCAGAAGTAATAGTCTTGCTGCTTTAGGTGACACGATTAACTGAACTTCTCTGGGGTATTACACCACCATGAGACAAGATCTAATCACACCAGTTTTCTTAAATCTCTCAAGTGCTTCTTATTTAATATTTTATAAGTATTTGATTACTCTTCATATTATTTATTATGCACCCTTAGCCAAAGTTACAAAGTAAGTAGTTACTACTTCTTACCTGACTGAGAGATTAAATACAAAATTTAATGGTTGTCATTTCAGGCCAGGATAGCTGAGGAGAAAGTGCAGTGAAGGAGACAGCATGTTTTTATGTGAACTTGTATGTTCTGGTGTCTGGTTTCCAATAATGGAGACTTTATCAACTTTCTGCAATTGGCACTTCTGTAACTCTGGTTGGTGACAGGACAGGAATTGCCTGAACGCGGCCGACACACTCCACTGAGAGAATATAATTATTGGTGCTGTATGAGCACTGTGGGGAGATCAGATCTGTTTGGAACTCTGGAATCCAAAGAGCTGGGTGTTGTAACTGGAAAGCCTTGAAACCTCAGGCTGAGGTTTGGCTGGCATGGTTGGCGCATCTGGCTTGAAACTGCAAGGAGAGAGGGTCTGAAATGCATGGCAGAGGTAGTTGGAAGCAAAGCAAAATCCTGTTTATCAAATTGTTTCTACATATTTCTCTGTCATGTTAAGTTTTGCCTGCACAGACATATGGTCTGTTCATATCAAACAAGAGTAGAATTTGCCTTTCTTATATACAGTGTGAAAAGTGTGTGTGGCTGTGAGCACAATTTAGATCTGTGGATGGAATATAAATGGGTAGAATAAATTAGAAATCTACTATCAGCTGAGGAGTGTTAGAGAAGGAGCAGCAAAAGAAAGTATAGCACTCCAGTTTCCAAACTGATCAGAGACAGATTATTGGAAGGAAATATGAAGAATGTGAACAATACAAATAACTCATGAAATCTGTGACTATTTTCTTCCCAAAATTCTTTAGGCACTGGCTCTTGTATTACTAGATGTTTTGGAATTGAGGTAAAATCTAGGACTATCTGTAGTGTGATCTAGGGAGATTTTGTGTGTGTTTTTTTCCCCTCTAATTGGTGATACACATTTTCATGGCAGCAGTGAGCGCCATCAGATATGCCCATTATACCAGATGAGACAAAGTAATCAGTTGGAGTTTGGAATTTGTGCCAACTGAATATTAGTTTTGCCTCTTTGTTGCTTTGTGATGCCTTGCTACTTGTGTTTCCGGTCTTTTCAATTATTTCATTGTTTCAATTATTTTATTTGTGAACTGGCCTTTCACTCAGCTGTCTTAGATGGAAAAAGTTTCCCCACCATTTTAGCTTTGTATTTAAAAAGAATAGAAATAAGTTTTGGTTTAAAATTATTTTAATGTTCAAAGGTGTCAGCAATGAGGAAGCAGAGAATGAGACTTAGCTTAATTTAAAGCTCCTGTGAAGTCCCAGTCCTTACAAGAACAAGAGAAACCTCAGGTGGCATCAAAATGAAAGACCTTAAAGAAAATTGTACTATGGAAGCTAAGTGCACTCACGTTTTGAAGAGAGGACAAGCTTGGCAGATGAGGATGGAAATGAATCTTAGCTTTACTGAGGAATGCATTTTGGTGATGGTACTTTTGCTTTGAAAGATGAACCAAGGATGGAGTAGTGAAATTATTCTTTTTGGAGATGCCAACATTGAAAGAGAGACAGAGAATTAAGGAAGATGGAGGTGGAGTTGCAGGAAGCATTGTTTTCACATGTGCAAATTGAGTGTATTCTCTTGGGAAGGAGCAAGGGGAATAAGATAGGAAAGGTGGCAAATGATGAGAGAGTCTGGAACACACAAAGCTGTCAAGAAATGCCTGATAGAAGGGAATGTTGTGTTGAGGAAAGGAGCAATGAATTTTGCATAAGGAGAATCTTACATGTTAATTTTCCCTTGAAATTGTTTTTATTTCCTAAGGAGGATATTGGAAAGTCTGATACTGAACTAAAACACTGAAATTGTTTTAGGATCTCCATGTTTGTTTTGGTAGAGTGTTGTACAAGTTACTTTTGAGTTATGGGAGTGTTTGTTTTACAGAGTTAAGACAAGAGTTTACTCAATGTTGTATGTCAGGTGCAGGTACTACACATTATAGTATCACTAAGTCAAAGCTGCCAGGAGGTGTGGGAAGGAGAACCTAAAAGTTATATGGCAAAGAGCTGGTCTGTTTTAAGCAAGGGAAAGCAGAGAGGAATCTGATAACTCCAAGTGGATCAGCTGGATTTGTAAGAATATCTGAAACTGTTGATAACTAAAAATGGCATCAAGAGTGTGACAGTTTATCAGCAGTCTTTGAATAAAAATAGTTAATATTTGCTGAGACACAGTGCCTTGTTCATTGTGTGTAATCAATACCTTGTCCAAATTCAGTGTGTGTATTGGCACATGTAGACACATTCATACATGCCTTTCTGTATCAGTTACTAAATGCAGAAATATTTTAATATGCGATAATTGGATAGCTCATACTCTTTCAGTGTCTCTAGTATCTCCTCAAGAGGTTATGTATACATAACCAGATTTTATAATATATATATATCTGTATATATAAGTTGAACCTTGTGCTGCATTTAGGCTTGTGAATTTATTTAAAAGATTTTTGAGAAGTGCTATCCAGAAGAAATAAACAGACCAAGGCCTGTAGTTTTTAACACAGAGATAGATTTGGAATAATTTTTGTAACTCAACCATAGAATTGTGAAACTAAATATTATTGCACATGTATTTAAAATGTGAGCATAAAGTAGATGTATATTCTATGCTAATTTAAATCTAAATAGATTTTCCAGTCAGAAACAACAGAGAATTTGTGACCAATACTGGCACTGCCTTCAGTCGTTATTGTGGTAGAGCAATGCACTCTTGGCTTTTGTCTGGTATTTGTCTGTGATTGTTAAAGCTGTGTTTTAATGTTGTGAATGTCTTGTGGCCTGTGGTGTTTTGCAAACCTTTGTGAACTGAACATGATGATAATTGCCTGTGACTGCAGAAGCCTGAATCTGGTGAGGAGAGAAATCATCATTCCAATCGCAAACCCTAATTTACTCCCACTTAAGAATTGCCTTTGTCATCTTTTATAAAATGTCATGTAAGTGAAAAGCACTGTGTTGAATATAATGCTGAGTGCTGTGATACAGATATCAACTGGATCCACTGGTGGGATAGTGCCCCTGCCCCCTCTCTGGAAAAAAGGGCAGATTAAATACAGGTTTTGACTTTCCTTTAAAAACCACTGGCAAATCTTTAATAACTTACAATAATGAACCTTGAGAGCAGAGATTGTAAAATTTGTTTGTCTTGGGCTTGAAGTTTATCTCAACCTATCTGAAGGTTACTAGTAAGGATGTCCTTCTCTCTTAACTGCTCATTGTAGATAAAACTTGTAATTTTATGAGGTGGAGGGTTAGTACTCATCTATGCAATCTTTTCTGCATTTCATTAATCCATCTGTTAGAAAATTATTTTATAGGCATGTTAAAAATGTACGTTGCAAATGAAAAGAAACTATGGTAAGTTTGCTGTGCTTATTATCAAACTTAAGCTGTTTCAAGAATAGTAATTGCTTGGTATTTCACAGCTATTTTTCTGAACAATTTTTCAAAAAAACAAAGTTGGTATATTATCCTGAAAAAGTTCAAAGGATGTGATTATGAATGGTTCTTGGTTATTTCTGTGTTTCAGGAGACAATATTTGTTTGGGTAGTATTTTTGCCTTCCTTTTTCTGTGGAGAAGAATGATGCATTTATTTGCAGTGCCAGAGACCAGAAACATTACTCATTTTGGTAGGCAAAATTGCTGAAATAGCTTACATGGTACACCTATAGAAGAAGCAAAGAAAGTCTGCTCCGTATTAATCTTCAGCACTTAAAAAATGAAAATGGGTTTGTTTTGAGAACAGAGAGACCCTTTTCTATTGAATTTAAGATTCATCATTCCTTTGTTTGACTTTTCAGTTTAGCTTGTTTGTTCAAAGACTAGTTGAAGTATTATATGTCTTTGCAGACTGCTAAGAGAGGGAAGGTGGAAAGGAAAACAACTAATAATACCTTAGGGATTATATATTTAAGTTAAGGTTCTTAAGGAGGGCAGAAAAACTTCTTTGCCCCCAAGTCTCTGTCTGGTTAATTTTTATCTTTGTGTTATGTGCCTGACTTGACTTGTCAGTAACTTGTCTTCTCTGCTCTGATCCAGTTTCATTTGTTGAGCTCCTTAATAGTATGCAACTCTTTCATACTTCTCCCTGCAAACTGAGAATATAAGATGAATAGCTCTAAATTTCTACTCCAAATAAACAAGGAAGAAACAACAAAGATTCTGTATTTAATTATTTTACTGGTAATGATATAATACCTGAAAGATCTAAATATATCCCAGAAAAATAAACCTGGAGAATCCCTTCCGAGTTAATTTAATATATCTAGATCTGGTATAGCTCCTGACTGATGTTTATCTACTTATTATCACAGACAGATTCGACAGCTATTACTTTTGCTGCTTCATCTTCTTTACTACCTATTTCTGATGTAGAAAAATAAAATTTTCACCATCACAATCTGAAATGCAAGTCTCTGCTTTAAGTAGGAAATTAGGGAATTAATCTGACTTGTCTGATTTCATTAAGCAAGGCATGTGATATTATGTACAACCAAGTAGTCGTGACAGTTTAAATGGTTTCAGTGTTCCTAGTTTAATGTTTTCAGAAGTAGGAAGATAATTTTGAGAAAGACTTGTTGAAATTGCGTCTCAGTATCTGGAGGTCTGGCATATCTGATGTATTTAGAGACCTTTTCAAGGTCTCTCTCTTTGTAGCTCTCTAGATAGTCTAAGTGAAGGCAAAAATCACCAAAACCTGGTCCCAAGTGTGCACCATGTACAAGGTTTTCAGTTAATATACTTTAAAAGAATCAATTAGGGCTTTTTGTTTGTTTGGGTGTTTTGAGGTGGTTTTGGTTTTGTGTTTTGTTTTTTGGTTTGGTTTTTTTTTACATTACAAAATTAAATTTTAGAGAGGAAAACTTTATGTACCATTGTGTATCCATGGAGATGCATTCTGTTTGGTCGTGGTTTTTTGTTATATATTTTTTTAAGGGTGTATCGTTTAAGAAGACAGAAGCAAAACTTTTAGTTTAAACTCTTTCTTCTTCAGGGTCTCATTTTCGATTTATCATGCTCTCAAGAACCATCTGGTTATTTTGCTTTTTCATTCACAAATAGGAATTTGATAGTCTTTGCTGTCACTTTACCAACCGTGGAGAATTAATTTCTTTGAGTTGTAGTAGGAATAAAAAAAAAAGAGTTGAATCAGATATTAGGCGTGGCTTGGGTTGTTCTTCTATCCTATGTGGAAATTTTGCTGCTTACACTAAAGTAAAGGTGCAGCCTGTCAAACTGATTTGTTCAAAGCTACTGTTGAGCAGTAAATTAATGGTTAACAAAGTTTAGCTTGCATTCCATTGCTTCACCATGACAAAAGCCATTTTATACTTGATTTCTTTGCTGTAATGTGCTTCTGGAGAACTTGCTTGCGTTGCCTTTTTCATGCAATTGTTTTACCTGTAAATTAGGTCCCTATGATTATCTTTGATAAATATATGGATTTCCTGGGTCTGTAGTTACTACTGATAAACTGTCATCACTAAAAAGATAGTAATGACTGCCCTCTTAAACTTCTGGCTCATTAAACCAAAACACAGAAAGGCTTTGAGATGCAAAGAAAAAGAAGGAAGAAAGTATGAAAGAAGCATTCAAGATAATTTAGGAGTTACTATGAGTCAGCTCCATAGTCCAGGGCAGCATGATCTTTTAGGCTTGGATTCTCACATGGAACTATGGGAATTAAAACAATAGATTTTGGGCTTTGGGTTATAAAAATCTTGCTTATTCAGATGTCAGCATTTGGCAATTAAGTATCTGTGAGCTCACCCTACAAGTGCAGAGGGCAGGATAAGTCTGTTGAAAGCACATTGTGTAGTCCCTCTGCTTCTCTGTGACTATTGATAACATTTCTTTTGGCTAAAAATGATTACTGGAGAACCACAAAGCTCAAAACTTTGTTGATGGATGATATTATATTTTTACTAGGTTATTGATGGAAGGGGACAGCAAACCTTTCCATGTGCACAAATATTGCTTCCATCATCCCACAAATGATTCATAGGCAGGAATAATCATAAAACAGGCAGGTGTTAGTTGGTAGCCAGCATTCTGGCAGAATACATCTAGTAAATATTAATAGTTGTAAAATAGTTACATGAAATTTTCAATTAATGCTTTCTAAAAAGAAAAGGATTATTCAATCCAGCCCATAGAATCTAGAAGATAGATAGTCAAAAGTGAACTTTAGCCCTTCTGTTATTAATATAAGGGAAATAAAACTCTTTTGTGGGACAACAATTTCAGAAAATCAGAATGGGCAAACTTGAAAGACACTTCGGTGGGTTATCTGGTCTTGCTCAAATTTTTTCCACATGATAGGGAATTCCCAAAGGTCACTGAAAGTCAAAAAGGACCGACCTCTGCTTTAGATTTGGAGAAATGGCATTGTGCTAGGCTTATATTGCTGCATTTTCACATAGCTACCCATGTTCCACGGGACTGCTTCTGTGCTGCTGGGCAGAGTTTCCTCGAGGTTTAAGTCTATTGCAAAAATAAACAAAACATTGAGTATTTCATATGGATTCTTAACTTGTCTCTTACTGCTACTCCCCCAATTTTAGCCTTCAAATGTCATGATTTACAGTGCTATCAATGTTTTGTTGCCCATGGATAAGAGTCATGCCTTTGTATATGGTGTTAGTGTTATTTTAAAATCTCAATCATTTAAAAGTTTTCACCGTTAAACAAATGTTTTGGTTTATTGAAGATCTGGTGTTTATGGGCGATGTAAGGATGTTTTTTCTTCAAGTTCTTTAGTCAGTCAAGAGCAGGGTGGGTTTTTACAAAACTGTGAGTATTCCCACATGATAAACTACTACTGCTCCAAAGTCAGAGCAGCTGTAGCTCATCCATGTGTGGTGCTTCATCCAGACATTTTCTAGGCAGGAGTCTAGAAATATTTGGCATAAGCAACTTGAAAGAAGTAAGCAAAGATAAGTGCAGAGATGTGATTTTTTTTTCTGGTGTTCTTTACCAGCACAGTACTTTCCAGGGTCACTGAGTCTAATTTCTAGCTTTTCCTGCCGTTGGATAACTGTTGTATTCATTTCAAATGCTTATTAGGCTTCCTATTAATTGTGTGTTTTGCTGAAACATGTATCTTGTTTTTGTGTGGAGGTAAAACATTGTTATTAACTCTCCTCATATTTGAATTGTTAAGCTCAACAAAACCTCACCTACAGTTCTTGCTTTCATGTAAAGCGATTATTTTACCATATTGGTGTGGCTTTGTTTTTTTATTTTTACCTCAAGGATTGAATAGGTAGCTAGGTCACTTACCAATAATAAATTGTGTAAAATATCACCCTTTAGGACTCTTTGTAAGCAAGTTTTTTGTGTGTGATTCCTCACCAGAGAGCATGAACAGAGATGAATCCTGGAGTACTGATTTCCATGTGTCAAGTGATGCTTAAATGGAACTTCAGGGATAAGAGGAGATGTGAATGTCAGGGTTCCTTTTAGGTGACTCTGAGATGGTTGGAAAATCTGAGATAACCTGCTCAGCTGGATACTAGTGAGAAGATAGTCTTAATTCCTTCAGTTTTCAATGTCAGGAGGTCTGTTATTGAGGAAAAAGAAGTAGTAGGGTGTTAGCGGACCTGGCAGACTTGAGACCTCAAAGTTTTCACCCAAGTGTTTGATTTGCTGTACTGAAGTTCTCCTGAGTCGTGTCAGCTGCAAAGGCTGCCTCACAGCATTACTTGAGCATTCAAATGGAATTAATTATGTTTTCATGATTTCTAAATTAGTTCAGCAAAATTGTCTGTAACTTTCACAAGGGAAAGGCTTTTTATTATGTCAACAAAAATTTTATATATTAGATAAATTTTCTTTAGCTGCTTCTTTTAGCTAGCTTCTATTTAGTGTTTCTTTTGTAACATGACACTGTTTTCATGTTTATATTAATTTTTAGTTTCTTGGTAATTAAAACCTTTGATTCAGAGTTTTAAAATGCCTTTAACACTGTGAAAGCATTGAATAGGGCTAGAAACTTGTTAGTGAATAGGATTTGTTACTGTTTTATATATAATTGGTCTTGCTCTGCATGGCATTTCATCTGCAGAGAATTATTTTACTGCAAAACAAACTTTCTTCTATGTGCTGTTAACCTTTATCAATTCTGTTACAAGTACTAGATTTGAGTATATCTGGAATACCCTACTGTGCTGTTATAAAACAGAAAATTAATCAATGAAAGATGTATGTATGAAGGAGAAAAAACCTTATATTCTCATGAAAGACTAAATGTTGTGTTTGATGAGGTTGATATAACATATCTGGCAAAGTTAGTCAATATAACTTCACTGCTTCTTTTGGTTTGAAGTTTGGTTGGGGCTTGGTTTGCTTTTGTGGTTTTTTGAAGTTTGTTTTTCAGTGTTTCTTTGGGGTCTTTTTGTGTTGTGCAGTGGTTTTACTGTGGTTTATCACAGATGTGATAACTTCTGTCTGCACACAGCTCTCTAGTACACCTTTCCTCCAGGCACTGGAATTCATCTATGTACAAGTTTGATTTCAGATAACCCGGCTAGCAGGAGCCCTACCATGTCTGACTGCTCTGGTTTAGGGCAAATATTTAGGAGGAAACCTCTGGGGGGTCTCCTCTAGGAAGAGTCGATTCCAATCACCCCTCCCCCTACAGGTCCGGGAGGAATTTCCTTAGAGAAAAGTGGAAAAAACTATTTATTTAACAAATAGAATATTCACAAGCATAGGAAAAATTTAGATAATATGAAAACAATGAAACCTCTCCTTCCTCTGAAGAGATGGTAGATTCAGAGTCCGTCCGAGTCCTGTTCAGTTCTCCAGTGGGGGGGCCGATTGCCGGGCCCGGCTGTAGAAGTCGGCGAGGGGGTCCCTCCGGGGATTCCCTGGTGTCTTGGGCCCACTCGATGCCAGCCAGTCCCAGGAGGAGGAAAAAGGAAAAAATACACAGCAAAAGAAACAAAGTCTCTCCCTGAAAAAAGCTGAGAAAGTTCCGAGGAAACCCTCCGCTGGGTGCCGTTCCCGCACAACTGAGAGAGGGGAAAAAAAATTAATAAAAAGAAAAAGGTAACGCTGTCCCGCCGGAATGTAGCCTCTCCGCTCTCTCAAGGCCTTGCTTTGTAGGAGCAAAGGTATCCTGCAGACAAATGGCGAGTGGTTTTTTTTTTCCTCCACTTTCACTCTCTGTGTCTCTCTGGGCCTAACTTAAAGCTGTAGAGCTTAATGTCCAGCATAAGCAAGAGGACAATTGGGGATACAAACAGGTCATATGGCCAACCCAGGACACTGACCAAAAATATGTTGTAGGTTGAATGCTTTATGAAAATTACAGTATCTAAGCTTTTAGTTTTAAAAACTTTTTTATATTTTCATCTCCAATTCTTCTTCACCTCACTCTAATTATATGTATTAGAGCCTAGCTGGAAAAAAATTGTCAATGAAACACTACATTTCTGTTGTAACTAAACCTTTTAATGTTCACTTTTATCTAACTGAGGCATTGCTTTCTATATATGATGGTGTGGCAGGACTACTGTCAAAATTGGGAGATTGTGCCTCCTTCACTGCCATGATTGGTCAGAACTTGTCAAGTGAAGCAAGGACAAGGAAGGTCTCCAAACTGTACTGAAAATACCATTCTTGGTAGTGGTGGTGGTGGTGCATTGCTTACAAGAAAACAGCTTTTGCAGAACCTAGGAAGAATTGTATTTCTAAGGGTAGGCTTTGAGCTAGAGTTATTTTCCCTCTTTCCTTACTACATTTTGTACTTAATTGACTAGGTATGCTTTGGGAGGGCTTATTTTGATCAGTGCCTCAAATCAGCTAATGATGATGAGACCTAGACTTTTGGGTCCTGACAAAAGTTAAAAATTCAGTGAGGCCAGTCCTTAAGAAGTACATTTCCTATGCTCCTGCAAGTGCAAGCTTAGCCTTCCTGATGATTTACAGGATGTATTGTTAGGGCTGTGAAGCAATGTGAAGGTTTAAGTATTTCTTAATCATTAAATTTCAAAAACTAAATGCCTGTAGGAGTCTCTGCTGTAATAATTACTACTTTTTTCCATTGCAGTTGAGTATTTACTCTGTTGAGTATTCAAAATGGTCAAAATATTTATTACTGGAATAATATTAGATGATTAGTGATTGTCGTCTTCTAGGTTTTAGAGCTGGGATGCGTGAAGGTATGTGCTACTTTACAGTACCTAAACCAAAACAGCTCTTTTTAAAAAAAAATGTATTTTTTTTATTTTGTGCTGCACATCATATACCTAATTTTCAACTTGGAGCCCTTTACAGGTTAACAATTATATAGGTAAGAGTGATGTGATTGACAGAGTGTAGTTAGGTTTCCAAATGTCCCTCTGCACAAGCTTATGGTGAAGCTAAGCTCCTGTTCTAAGAGATACTTTCTTAGATACAGACTTGTTACATCGTGCTCCTTATGGGGTCAGAGTGGATGCCAAAGCAGTGCAAACACAGAAGTTTGTAGGTAAAGTTGCATTGGAATTGCAAGGACAGTTTGTAATTTAGAGGTCCTGTAGAAGGACTCACCAACAGTGAGTGAATGGGAAATAAAATGACAGGCACATTTTAGTGTTGATGATGAGATATAAAAAATGCACACTCCATAAAATCTAAATTTCGCACACAGAATGATGGACTCAGTTGAAGCTTGCCATTGCCACTCTGCACTAAAATTGTGGAGTTCATAAAAACATCAGTGTAGAGACCAGTGATGGTCAAAAAAAGCAACTGAAGTGTTAAGAATGGTTAAACAAGTTCAGGATAAATTAGATAATGGTATTAAGCTGTTGAATAAATTACGACTCACCCATATTTTGATTACTGTGTGCCATCTCTGCTCTTGTTATCTTCAAAGAATATAGTGCTGTTAGAAAGAGCTTTAGAGAGAAGGATGAACAAAATCAAAGAAAAGGGAATGGCTTTTATATGCGGTTGGCTGAACAGTCTGAGACTCTTCGAATCTGAGACAAAATTACTTTTACATTTACATTTGGGATATATACTAGAGGTTTACAAAGTTGTGAATAATATAAAAGGCTGACTGGGTTCAATTTGTCACTGATTTGAGTCATTAAAGGAAGTCTGGTACAAACCATACAAATGGAAATGTCTCTTAATGTTGTCAATAGTAAACCCATGGATTTTTCCAAATGACTCTTTGTTCATTAGCAGCTTGCATGGTTTTAGGGAGAAAATGGCCCAGTATATGGACAAGGGAAACATTAGGAATGGCTAAATATGTAGAAGTGCATCCAGTTCAGGAGGTTGTGGTACTGGATCTTTATTTGTATCTGAATGTAGGCTCTTCATAAAACAAGGATATGCAATTTTATTTTGAAAAGTAAAAAACTATTTGTGTATCACCTTGGAACTGTGTAGAAAATTCTGGGTACAAGTCTAATTCTCTTGAGTAGCATTTGAATTACCTGAAATATCCAGCACTTCCCATTCTCATCCATTGTGTCAGTTCTGGTACAAACGAGACAGGATTGTTGTCTCCATAACCCTGCTCTGTGCCAGCCCAATTCATCCTCTGGAAACAACTTCTCTCCATTAAAGAAAGTGAGCATCTCTCAGAAGTGCACTATATGAGCATGCAATTAAATGGTACTAAGTGGAAGGACATTTATGGTTGCATAGACAACTAATGTTTTCTGGCTAGAGTGATAATCTGAATTATTTTTCAGCTAAAACGCAAGTGTCGAAGCTGTTTTTTCTAGGACTGTAAACTGAACAGCAGTGCAGATGAAGTGCAGGATTCACTCCCAAAGACTGCTGTCTTATTAGGATAAGCATCCTCTGGTGAAAGCAATGGCTAAACAGTCTGTTTTCTCTCAAGTAGTGTGTTTGTATTTGAGTAAAAGAACTACCTCAGGTTCTTGTCTGATTTGTCAGCATTTTGTATTGCTGTTTCCACCTAGATATGCAATTCCCTTCTTCCATTTCCCATTTTAAATGTGAACAGATGTTATCAAATTAAAGTCTGATAATTTTTTTAAATGAGCTGCACTTTTTGCTATATTGTATGTATAGTTATGAATGTTTCATAGTTATATTTGTACCAATTATGAATATAAAAATGGCACTATATATATATGAAATCTCAGTTCTCTAATATCTGCATTTTTAATCACTGTATTTTTATTTTTCTTACCTTGGAAACCTTCTCCCTTACAACTTTTCATAGACTTTTCATAGACTTTCCATGTTTATCCATGTTTTCTGGATTTTTTTGTTGTTATTTTTCTTCTTCTCATGGACCTCCATGTCTTTGTCTTTCTATTTTCTGTGGATTTCTCCTTTTCTCATAACTTGCTACTCCTGCTGGGTAGAGATTACTTGAATTAATCTGGCAGAGGTAGAAAAACTGAAGTAAATTAATTCCCAGCAGTATCCCAAGAAAGGTAGCTTTCTCTCCTCTGACTCCCAGTATAAGAAGGTATCAACACACAGGAGAAGGACACACTTATATAGGCACAGCTTTCCTGAGAATTGGATCTAAGTTATTTCCAAGTGAATTCATAACAAACCAGTTAGAGTGAGGTGCAAATTTAGTTCTGTTCTTAACACTGGTGCTACATTTCTTAACTAGACTTTGAGAAACTATGTGCTTTCAGAGTTTGTGTATGTTACAGAACTGTATTTTGTTGTAAAGAAACCAGTCTGTCAGAAGGACTTTAAACATTATGTTTATTTCTTACCGAGTTGTTTTCCATACCATGCAACCATTTAAACAAAAAAGATGATCATTCAAATTATTAAAGAATTAAAGATATTTATATTGACGTTCATTACTGAGTGCAAGTGCCAGCTCTCTGAAAATGCCTGAAGAGTGGATAGACATTGTCAGACAGTGCTCTGGTCAGAGATGTCAATGGACAAGGTACAATGTGAAAGTAGGTCTCCCAGACACTAAATTAATTTGCATCACGCTGTTGTTGGCCAAGGCAGGAGGAAGAGATAGAGAATGAAGTGTTTTTGTAACTAAATTCCATTTGGTTGCAAATAAAATTAGAAGGAAAAAAGAAGAAATTGGCTAGAAGTGCAGTCTTAGCAAGAATGTCTGGAGGAACTGGAAGCAGGATTGTAGTCCAGTGCTATCAAAATAGATATGCCCCTCTTTCTGCAGTCAAAGCACAATTTCAGGAGCTCTCTAAACCACCACCAAACAATTCTTTGTTGATAACTGCACATTTGGGGTGGGACAAGACATTGGGTGTGAAGACAGTCTCTTCTTTTCCTTCATGCACAGGAATTTCCTCAGTGCCTCGCAAGAAGGAAGTTAATGACTACTGCATAAATCTCATGCTGCAGCTGTTCTTTTTGTTGCCACTGGGGAGTGACACACCATTTCTGTGTTTTCCTCTGCAACTGTGCAGAAGGTTAAAGGAGTGTATATTGTGACCCTGAGAAAGAATACAAATTTTGTTAAAATTTTTTGATCACTTGTGTACTGTGATGCCTAACCTGTCTGAAAGTAATGGCATTTTTTCAGAATTGAATCATGTTCGCACTTCTAGCTGAGATAAAGCAGTGTGCAGTTAAATATGATTTTTTTTGCTATGCTATAAGAAGTATATCCAGAGTAAGCCATGTATATGAATGGTATGGAACTGCACCACATTGAGTAATAAATATTCCATTCAGTTGTCAAACCTTGTAGGAGCTTCAACTAAATGAAAAAGGCAATGTGTCTTATATCTACACGCTTGCCACCGGGGGAATTCTGTAGAAATGAGTGTTGTAAACATTTTTTTCTTTCATTTTGACAGGTAATATTTGAAGCTGAAGTCTCAGATGGAAGAAATGGCTACATTGCCATTGATGACATCCAGGTCCTGAGTTACCCTTGTGGTAAGTAATGATTAAGAGCCACATTTTTCTCTGTCTTTTCAGGACATATTTGATATTGCTGTGGACTGCTCAGTTTTCATCACTTGATCACTGATATTCTTTGTTCTTTCAGTAGTATTTTTGTTGCAGTTTCCAGGAAGAAATGTGATTGCAATAGTGATTACCTGGGTGAAATATTTTTCTGCCATAAGTAAATTATACAGGGAGAAAAAAACCCCCGGGCATTCTTCAGTGTCTTTTTAGTCATATGCAGTTGGTGTGCATTATCAAGATGGGTTTTAATGTTAATGTGTATACTCAGTGATTAAAGAAAACCGAATTGGCAGATGCTTCTAGGAGGTTTATGAGATTTTATACCCCTCTTCTTTTTTCTTTTGTTTTTCTTTTCTTCTTTTTTTTTTTTTCCTGAAACAGACAAAATAGATTAAAAAAAAAAAAAAAGAGGCTTCTGGCTATTGAACTACTGAGGGATTGCATTTTGTTTATTTTTTTGTGGACAGACTTCAGACATTTGTGTTTGCTTTTCTCTGCTAATCCTGGGGAATAATTGCACACATGCAAACACAAGTTGTGACAATGAGAATATATTACTAATAAAAGGTTGTGAGGAAGAAATTGTTACTCTCCATTTCTGGCACTCATTTTCAAAATTTTTTGGCTATTTTTTTTTTAACTCTTCTCATTTTCTCCTAGCCATGCTCTTTCTAAAATATGATTTCATTCTAATGTACCACATGGCTGATAATTTAATTGCTTTCTGAATTGACCAGGATATAAAAATATCCTGCTCCAACTTTGCAAAATGATGCCAAATAATAAAGTTCCAATGGCATCCTCACATCCTGTTTTCTTCTACCCCAAACCTTTTAAAACCATACTCTCAAGAGCTACCAAGCTTACAGGGCTTTTGAGTGAGTTACCTTTTTATATTTCAGCCAGCCCAGCTATCTGATGTCTGTACTCAGCAAAGCTCTGCTTGGATTCAGTATCTGGTTTTCATATTTATTTTCTTCCTCTTCTTTTGTTTTGCTTTGAAGTGCCAAAACAAAAGGCACTTGGGTGCAGTCGTCCCAGCACATTATCAGTATGTTACGGTATTCAGACAAGCTCTTTTTGTTACTGATGTTTAAACCCTGTTTGTTCCAATTTAATGTTTTTCCTGTGCATCATGTTTTTTTAGTAAGCACAAAGAAAGAACAGTTTAACTACTGTTTGCTTTAGTAATTCTTGAGAAAAGGGTGGGTGAGCTGTGTAATGTGCCCATTCCTCAAATGTTTCTGTTGGCTTTTTTAGGTCTAGCAAATCCTTCAGGTGGTTGTGCCACTGAGATTTCCTACAGGCTTTCTCAGTGTGGAAATGGATTTCTCAGCTCTTGAAATTCTATATTCAATGCCAAAAATTATTTTATTTTCCAAAACAAGAGCTCTGACTTGCATTGAAAATAACAGGAACAGTATCTATTTGCTTGAGCAGTATGCTGCTAATTGGGTTTTTCTCAGTATGACGGATTTTATACAGTCAAAAGTCTTTGGGATAATTCTTGTCAAGTGCTACTGACATTTGGCATCTGATCTCCTTCTTTTGGCTGCTATTTTAAAAAGACTTTATTATAACACATGTATAACATAAAGTTGGTAGAATCTCCAGGGGAGAAGGGAAAGGACTGAAAGGACTCCTTGAGCATAGATGAGATAAATAATTTTCTCTCTTCTGTTTCTTTTTTAGCCAAAGATTGTTAAAACATGGGGGTTGAGGGAGGTAATAATGTTTCTGGCACTTTTATTTTTTGTAATGACTTCTATTTGTAATTTTTTGTCCCCCCTGCAGATAAATCTCCACATTTTCTGAGGCTGGGGGATGTAGAGGTCAATGCAGGGCAGAATGCTACATTTCAGTGCATTGCTACAGGGAGAGATGCAGTGAATAACAAGTTATGGCTCCAGGTAAGGCTAACTCATGCAAGCCTTTTTGGCTGGAGGACAAGCTGCTTTCTGGAGGAGAAATGTTTAAAATTCAAAGCCTTTTATTCTTCTGCATGTAAAATATGTAGTTTAAATGCAATTTAATGTCTGTTCAATGGAGAAACTTGTAATCAGTTTTGCAATGTTTTAAAACTTGGATTAAAAATTACAACTGATATGGGTGCTGAGGTAATGTTGGTGCTTAAAGGCATTGTGGGTCTTCTCTCACTGTAAATCAACTCCTCTGGATCAAAATTTATTATTATTAATGCAGATAATTGGCATTTGGGATCTAGTAAGACACAGATATAGCACAGCTGTCATGAATTTTGAGGATTTTTTTATTATGTAAATTACCTGTCCAAGCAGGTGGCTGGAGGGATGTGGCTGTACTTTTGTGTGCATATCAGTTTTACTCAGTAACATTTTTAATGGAACAGCCTAAAAGGACTGCTTCATGTCCTTTTCCTCTGTCTCCATCATAGAAGGAGCTTTAACTATTACCTGTGTATAATTGTGAATAATATGTCAGAATTTAAGAGATTACTATAACCAGAATATAACTGTTCTTACTATGAAAGAAGAAAAAAAAGGAATGAACAACATCATCCTTCCAAAATATCCAGTCTCCTCTGTATTGTTATGATGGGGTACTTACATTTAAGACAACTGGTTAAGTAGAAGGATGGCAAAGTTTCCAGTTGCTCTTTAAAAAAAAAATAAATTTTGCAGCTTAAAATGGATTTAAAAAATTACTTTAGTGGTACATGTACAACTCCTGTACAATCTTTAGTTTATATGTAAACCTTAAGTACCAACATTCGTTTAGAATTGTTTCTAAATATGTCCTCCAGAACTTTGTTTTTTAAATGTGTATTTTTGGTTATTTTCAGAACTAAAAAGTACATAATTTTTGGGAAATGTACTTTTAAATTATCTATAGTCAGAACTGTAAAATCTCTCTTTTTTGTCAAATGTGTTTGAAGTGAACTATAATCAGTTATTTCAGTCTGATTTTTGTTTTATTAGTGGAGCTGGCAAACCTTGACTAACTGTTCCATGTAGGCAAGTGATAAACTTGAAATTTTAAAGAGATATTTTAAAAAGTTGGTTAAAAATTCTGATATGCAAAATGTATTATTAGACAAATATGCTGCAACATTTAAAATGGAACACAAGCAGTAACTGTGTTCCGTTTAGTGAAAAGGTATCACAGCAGTAAGAATGATTTGTACTCCATGTCTTTGAGCAGTAATTTGTTTAAAATGAGTAAACATGTAATGCATTCATTCAGAAAAAGCAGCTTGATTTCAGAGACTTGCCAAATAGAGCACACAAAGCACAAAAAATGAATCTGGCCTGGGTTTTGCTATATCCAAGGCAAGACAATAGCACATGGAGCATTCCAGCAAACCTGTGAAGCGCCGCTTGCAGTTGGTTGTGGGTCAGAAAGACCCAGCAGAGACAGCCAGCTGGAAATCTTCCCTATCGCTCACTCCTTGGAGTCAGATAACTCTGACAGATTATCCTTTCTAACTTTCACTCCCCTAAGAAGCCAGCTAGCAGCCAGATCAACTCAGAAAACATATGTTTTGTCCCTCCATATGCTTCATGGGTAGTTTGGGTTTTTTTTGTGTGTGTATGTGGATCACAGATGTGATAATTTCTCACAGTGTGATCGATTAAGTACTATAGAGGTTATAACTCTGCTTGCGTGGGCTTGTGAAGTACGCTGATATTCTTGAAGATATCTTGATACTTGAGCTTCTGTTCTCTTCCTTGTTTTCCTGTAAACGGTACTGAATTTTCACCAATTTAAAGATTACTTTTTTCACTCATAATTTCACCTCTCAATCCTACTTGTCCAATATAAGCGTGAATGGGCAACCATCCCTATATTGATAATTTTCTGTAGATTGCACTTAAACTTACTGTTGTTGTGCAGAGCTAATAGTGAATTTACTCCTTATCCTTAAAACCTGGTGTGGGTATGTATGGGCCTCATGAAACACTGGAGTGTAACTTGGAAAAGGTTCGCTTTAACCTTTGACCAAACTCAAGATTCATAAAGCCCGAATAGCCTGAAAGGAAGAACTGGCAGATCAAATCAAATGCCTAAGTAATTGCTTTTGAAAGCCTTGAGCTGAAGCATTCCAGGAATGTATTTTTCTCATAACTAGAAAGGCCTTTATGAAAAAAAAAAGACAAAGTGCAAAAATGAAAAATAAGTGGATGATAGTGAGGAAGAAGATGCCAAGCACATAGTTTTAGAGAAAATAGCTTTTGGTTATGTCCTTATTGGACGAGAAAAACTATTTTCTTGAGGAGGGGGAAAAAAAAGGGAAAAATAGCAAAGAATTTGCAATTAAAATACTTTCTTTGATAAGGAAAGGTTCAAGGAGCAATCTGGGACATCACACTTTTTTCCGTCTGAAGACACCTAAGATTCATTTGCTTGCATTGAAGTAGTAAATATGTGAAGGCAGAGATTTTGTTGAAGACTCTACCAGTGCTCTCTGGCTCTCTGAGTCTTCTTGACAAGAATTAAAGTAAATTCATCAGCATGTGGAAAAAATTAGCAGGCACCCTGCTGTGTTTTCAAGTGCTACAGTCCCTTGGCTGCTTCAACCAGGCTTGGTCTGAGCTGCTATGGTCTCAGCTTCATCCTCTTTGATCCCTCTCTGCATTGATCTAGAGCTTTTGCAGCTCTCCAGTAAGTCAGTTCAGGAAAGTGATCTGCTTGAAAAAGGTTTTGACTCCAATTGGATTTTTTTTGTTGGAGGGGCATGGGGAGGAAAGTGGTTGAGGAAAACCGTTTTATTGCGGTTTTTTTGTTTGGGTTTTGTTGATTTTTTCTTTTTGTTGCTGTTGTTGTTTTGTGCCTTTTTTGTTGATTTTGTTTTTTGTGATTTTGTTTTTGTTTTCTTTTAATTTGTTTGCTTGGTCTTTTGATTTTTTTTTTGTGTGTCTTTTTTCCCAGCTTGATTCATGTCTAAATTACCCATAAATAATGCCAGCAGGTGCAAAAAGATTGGCATGTTTGATAAGAAGCAGAGAAGAGGGAATGATTATAACCACATGATGTAAAAGTGGGGATTTTTTTAGTGTGTCTCCTTGTAGACCTATGTAAACTTCAATTTTGTTTTAGTTCTTTAGCCCTGATCATATACTAGACGTTCTATCTGCAAGTATCTTTTCATGCTTATTTTTTTCCCAGTGTATATATTTAATTAAGTACACATAGCTTTATGTGCCTAAAAATAAGAATGGATAAAAATAGGCACAGCATTTCAATGCAGTTTCCTGTGTGTTTACTGCTGTAATGACAGTATTTTCATCAACACCATTTTCTATAAATGTATGTCTGTAAACATTTCAGACAAATAGGGATTAACATTGAGTTGAACTTCTCCTGACTTTCATGGCTGCAGATTCTGCTCTTGTTTGTTTGTTTTTGGATTGTGTCTGGTCTCTTGTCCCCTTTGATATCCCTTTCCATCCACCTCTGTATTTTGCAGCCTCAGTAGACCAGTATTTGGGACGGTCACAGCTCTGTCATTGAAAGATAAGCAGTAAAGATAACAGAAGTTTTCAAAAGTTGAAGCTGCATTAATACAAGACAAATATTTGCACAGAATAAAGAGATTTAACTGGTTGAACAAGATGATCTGAGACACACCGTTTGTGACAGTGTGAATAGTAGGTGTGGGAGCAGGGCAGGAATGCAGCTCAAGTTCTTTTGTTCTTCACCTTTTCAACCTGATCTGCTATCAAATCTTTTACATTTGCGAGCTGAAGGATTCTCTTTCTGACCTGCAATTATTAGCAAATTCTGACAGGATTTCAAAGTCCTTAGTTTTTGTTTAAATGTTAAACAACACTGAATGTATTTCAGAAACAATATCCGTCATTCACAGTGCTTAGTATCTTTTTTTGCTTGCCATTCCCTTCAGAATGTAATGCTGGGAGGCTTTTGTCCTCAATATTTTCCACCTTCTCTTAAAATTTCCACTGTAATATGTCACACGGCAACAGCTGTAGTTTGGTCTTACTGCCCAAACTGAAGCAGTTGGGTCGTGTGTCAGGAGTCTGTAAACCCAAGGTTGTAACCTATGTTTTCCACCTGTTTTGTTTTGGTATGCGCTGATTTAAAAGCTTTAGGAATTAGCAAAAGTTCTTGCTGAAGAATGCTTTCCTGTAGGAAGTGAACGTAAGTGTCTGTGTAGTCTTAAAGAAATGAATATAGGGAGTATAGCTATCATAATTAATCAGTTTCTTGCCCACTTACTGCTGATTTTCTCTTTTTCTAAATCCTATGAATTAGTTTATTTATTTTATAAACGTTTGATGTATCTTGCTGCTCTGTGCCCACTGATTTGCTAAACTAACATAAAAAGTACCCCTGTTTTATTGTATTTATTTCCCTGTGAAATGCCATGCATTCCAGTGGAGTTTTGCCAGTAAATAAGCTTGCAAACAAGTCACTTCAGCATGGTAATCCTATGCTCAGAATGGATACTTGTTATATATTTAATGTTTGAAAGAATTGTGCACAGAGGTCATTCCAAACATGAAAATGCAAGAGTGGGGTGGGGGCTCTGTTTGCTTGTTTCACTTGAAGATTTCTGTTTGAAGATGTTTAATTTCTTTATCATGATAGTGGAAAAATAGAATTGACTGGGTAGATTAAATATCATTTGGGTACACCAAGACTCCAGAAAGCAGCGTATGTATTGTCCAGCATTTGTTTTGCTGATCTAATTGGGATATCAGAGCAATAGGGTTTTTTGCATAATCGGGCTGTGTTTAACAGCTTCCTGAGCTGGGAACAATTGTGGCTCCCAGAAGCCCAATACGATTTTCAGTGTCTTATCGATGTCCGGTTTAGCTGGACACTCGTACAGTGCAGCGTGCAGAGCTTTTTGCTAGAACATCTGTTAAACCATATGTCTTGGCACCTGGTTCAGATGGCGATAACTGCGGCACTAATGAGTCCATCCATCATTACTGAGCTTTGCATTAACATAGCATTGGATTAGGCAAAGCGGCTTGTTCTGGCTTTGCAGTCAGATGCGTTTTGCCACGGTCTGCGGTGCTACCATTTGCCTTGGCGAATCTGAAATTCAAAGGGGTACCGGCTGCATGCATTTAAAGGTTTAATATGCGGCTTGTAATCCTGGGCAGATTTGCCATCTGAGCGGTGGCGAGCGGGCCAATCTGTCAGCAATAGCTGTGGGTGCTGGCTAAACGCCCTCCACTTGGGCTGCCAAGGCTGGCGCGGCAGCCCCGCGCTCGCCCGTGGAGAGACTCGTCAGCGTTAATATGGTCTGATGCAGCCCTTCTCTCTGCCAGAGGAAAGTGTCTTTCCTTGTGGAATAACAGATAATTAAAGCAATTGCCTGAGAGTAATAATTGAAAAAGTGAAATTAAACAGCATTATGGAAAATAAAATGCAAATTGCTGTAAAAACAATGGAGTCGGGCTGACCTCCCAATGGTACCAACTGTTACTGGAGGATGAGCGAGCGTCTGTTCGGTCTCAAACAACTGGCTGCATCCCGCTCCCTTTGTAGAGGAAACTGCCATAATCCTCAATGCCCTGCTCACCAGCACCTTGGGCTTTGGTGCTGATTGCCACAGAATGGGATGTGATATTTAGCATTCATTTTTCTTGCTAGGTACTGTGTATATACGCTCTTTAACAAGTCTTTGGACTGGGCACAGGAAAATGGTATCCTGTGATGATGCATTGTGCAGGACCAACATAGTATTCCAGGAATTTAGATTAGAACATATAGCAGCTATATAACAGCTTCTGCCTCTGGCAAAGGGTTGGGGACAAAACACTGACTATTTTGTTTTGCTTTCTGGAAGGGCTATTTCCTCTCGAAGGAGGGAAGTTATGCCACAGAAGTCCTTTCCTCCTGCTGTGCCCAGGTGAAGACATGGATTAGTATTCAGCAGGAGAGTTGGACTGTGGGCCACGGGCCTTCGGGGTAAACCGCATAGCTAACCTAACAGTGAATACTGGGAGGCTTGCTTGTGGTCTCAGAATCTAGAATAGGACAGTTGTGTCCAGTTTAACTTTGTTTTACATCGTTTGCATGTTGCTTTTTATGAGTTTTCTAATGTAACTTTGCCTTTTGAGACCCCATTGCATTTTGATACAGTCAATTAACTGGTTAAGATACCCTTTGTTTAGTTTGATGATAAAACATTCACTGTTACAGTGCACCTGCCTATTCACCATGTTCATTACATTGGAAGAATGTTTTTTGTTGGTTTGCACAAATTTTATGAACCCTGAAAGTTAAGGAGAGCTGAGTATATTCTTTATGTTAGAAAAGCTTCATTACTTTGCTTTTTTATTCAGTGCTGCCTAGAGAGAATTCAGAGAAGATGCCTTGCTAGTATCCGCAGGGTTTCAGCCGTGGAGCTGTGATGGAGGGTTTTGATCCCCTTCTTGGTTTTGGTCAACTGTCAAGTTTGATGCTTTTTGGTTTTGAACTGAAATAAGTCAGTCAGGCCTGCTTGCCCCAAGGAGGAGTGGGAGCTATGATGTTATGTGGAGGAGAGAAGGCCGATGGCTCTGGTTTTGCTCTTCTCCCTGGGTGGCAGGAGAGATGGGTGAGCCTCTGAGGAGCCTCTGGGGAGACAGAAGACTTTTTTGGATTAGCAGCATCATCTGCCTAAAGCAAGTACTAATTTGCACAGCAAACTGGGCTGTTTGTGCCTAACCTTCTTTCCTCAGCCAATAAAATCCCGCTCAAGTCTCCACCATCTTACCTTTATCTTGATTACTGACAGTGGCTAAGTAGGATGTAAGTTCTTTTTTGTTGCTGTGCTTGAGGCTTCCACAGAAACTTCACTTTCCTCATTTGTCCCATATTGGTTGCTTTTACTTACAGAAAAGGTGTTTTTGAAAGGAAGACACAGAATAGGGAGGCACGGAGGACTCTTTTGTAGTGACTTGTCTATTCTATCTGCATTTTCACCTCATCATATTTATGGTCTGTGGCAGACATTCTGATTTTCCAAATCTTTTTTCAAAGTTGTATGAAAAGCTGCCTTGAAGTGATCTATCAGGGTCCTTGCAAATTACTTGACTTGTAGTTTATTCTGTATCACACACTCCTGACTCAGACATAGCTATAAAGAATATTCAACCCATGAAAAATGCAGTATTCTTAACTTGTTTGCTTCACAAAGGTTTTTTCCTCTCCCCCCTCTAGGCACCTTTGATGCTATCTGTGTCATTTAACCCTGAATGAACCATTCTCCCTCTCTCCTGCCTCAGTTTATCAGCTTCATGGATAAATATGGCAGTTTCCCCTAGATGCCCGGTCATCCTAGGTTTCAGCAACATGAAATACTGTAATCCTCCTGGTCTTAATTTAATTCTGCCCCAGTTAGCTAAGTCCTCTGGTCTGCATAGCTACCAGTCATTTTGTTTACACAGCAGCCTTTGGAGCTGCCATCCCTGTAGCTTTCCCTGAGGTCCTGGTGGTGGCTGGAGCATCTTGTGTTGGGGACTGCCACTGATCGTGGGCTCAGTGGTGGCACCTTCACCTCCTGCCAATTTGTGCCTTATAGGTAGAACAGCTGCAGTGGAAATTTGATCCTTTCTGTGTAGTCCTGGTAGTAACTCCTCAGTCAGCCAGTGGCTGAAGCCCCCATGTAAACGAGACACCTGAAATTAAGGTGATGTTTACAAAAAGATATACTGTTATAAATTCCTTGCCCACTCTGTCCTGTGACCCTTGTCTGTTATCACCTGCATTCCAGTTGTCTTCTCCTCAGTGGTGTGATGTGTGGTAGGTAGCCTAATACCCCAGGCCCTAGTTTCCTCAAATAGCTGCAGGACTTAATGAATTACAGAAGAGTAAGTGCAGCTGGTAGGCTTGGCTGCTTTTAGAAAATGGTAAAATTGTCTGCTGAGAAATTTTTTGGAACTGTCTTGTGGTGTGCTGGCCCTCAGTGGTGGGTTTTGGTGCAACTTTTTTTCCTTTATTGTCTTCTAATTAGGCAGATTTTTTTATTTTAGGCTGCAGGATAAATACTGTAGTTTAGTGTGCAGTGCTCAAGGTGATATAGACCTTAAATCACTGTACCTGGAATCCATACTTTTGTGAATTATGCCTTTTTGGTTCTTTGTTGGTTTTTGTGGTTTTTTGTTTTATTTTTTAAATCAAGAACACTGCATTCAAGAACAAAAGCTTTCAGAAAAGCTCTTTTTTTAAAGTATGCTTTTTTTTTGTATGTTCAACATGTGTTTGATTAGACTCAAACTAAGAGGCATTAAAATGCTTGGAGAAAGTGAGTGTTGCTTTTATTTGTGTGGTGGCATGGCCAGGGACACGGTAGTATGAATTTTGCTAGTTTGCCTCCGGTGGCTTTTATTATAATCAAATAAATTAGAATTGCCACCTTTAAAGGGCCAGATGGCCCTCAATTAGATTATTTCATTAGAGCCCTTGATTTCTTCAGTAGGAGGGTCAGTGCAGCATGATAGAAATTTGAGCTACTTCAAAGGGGACAAGTTTGAGTAGCAGCAGTGCATGTTACCAAGACATTTAAGTAATCATGGATTTTTCTGTACTGCAGTGCAGCATGCAGGATAAAGCTTGGCTTGTCACATTTGTTCATGATCTTCAGTGTATGTTTGCATGGGAAAAGCTGTGCAGCTTTCCTTACTAATAAACGAATGCACAGTTCATTGAAAACTAGATTCTTGTTCTGGCTTGCTATGCATGTAGGAGACCATAAAGTTAAAGCAAGTCCTAATAATTTCCTACTTAAAAAAATATTTAACACCTCCCCTTAATAATAAATCAAACAAAAGAAATTGCTACTTCACCTTCCTTTATAGAAAGAAGATAGTACTATTTAGGCATATTTCTCATTCATGATCTACTTGAAAAAAATTTCTCAGTCTAAATTTTGTACTTATAAATAAAATTAGAAATATAATCTCACTTTGTTCAGTAACTTAATCTTTTGTGGGGGGAAAAAAGTTAAAATTTTATTTATAATTTCCTACAATAAATATATGTCATGCTTTTTTGTGCTTCTAGTATGTTAATAAATTTCAAGATGCCAAGAATATATTGAGACATTTGTGTAAAAGAATAAAATATAATAAAATTATTATTATTATTATTATTATTACTACTACTACTACTATTTAGAAATTGTTTAAGATTTTTCTTCATTTGGAAATTGTGTCCTAAATGGTCTAAAAGAATATGCGTATCTGTGGAAAAGTGACAGACATGTGCATGTCAGTAAAATTTAAACAGTATAGTTATTTGAGTTTTTTACTCCCCTCACTTTTTCTTTTTTTTTTTTTGAAAACGTGATCTGGCATTGATTGTGCATTATTGCTGGCATTCAAGCTATCCACAGTCAGCCCTCTCTATTTTTTTCCCACAATCAAAAAACGGCATTTCTCTCTTTACATAGTGACGAAACCCAGGAATACTTTGGAACATGTTGTTTTCAAAATCCCCTTTCTTCAAGGCAGCAGAGGTTTAATGCCCTGGGCTGCTGGGGGCATCTTTCCTGCCCTCATGCTGCTGGTGAAGCTGTGATTGCAGCTTTGGGGACTGGGGTTGCTCAGACAAACTGTGGACTTGTGCCCTGCTGAACCACGTATAACTTGCCCTCTCCTCCGCTCCCAGTGGCCGTGCCGTGAATCCGATCACAAGCTGATCTGTTTGGTGATGATAATATATGGGGAGGGAGAATGTTTTCAGGAAGGTTTTTTTCATAATCCAGGGTGGGGTTTTTTTTGCGTGAGCACAGGAGGGAAGGTGAGGAGGGAGTGAGTACAGGGCAGCTGGTAGGGCACTGCTGCCAGAGTGTCACTGCAGCCAAAGCGTTGACATCTCCTGATCTCTGGAGGCATCTCGGCACCCAGCCGAGACCCGAGAAGGCAACCAGAGTTGACTGTAATTATTAGCAATAGAGAGGACTTATTTTAAGGTGTTTACAGTAAGGAAGGGATGGGGATGTGTAAGGTTGAGCTGTCCAGGTTTATAAAAATCACCGGTGTGAAAAAAACCCACTGGTTCTGGAAAATTTAGAGAGAACTTCGCTGCAGACAGGTGTCTCATTGCTATTTAAACAAAAAAAGCAAAACCCACCACTTTTCAACCTGAAAAGTTGAGGGAGAAAGGCTGGCAAGTTTTATATTTGTTTAGGATATGCACTTAAATGCTACCAATTAAATAAGGTGCTAGAGTTTAGATTCTTCTGGTTTCACTCAGGTTCTAAAAGATCCACTAAAATTGCATTTCACATTTATTAAATGCTTGATTTCTTTCATAAGGAGATATTTGAGACCAATTGTTAATTTACCTAAGATTCTTTAAGCTGCATAGGCTTTGCTGTTGACTTTATTTAAAATATAGATGATCTGATTTCATTGCCTGAAAAGAAATTTAATAAAATTATTTTCCTATCAAGTTAAAAATAACCTTGAAGTCAGAGTGATTTATTTAAGATTGTAATTTTAAATGCCTGAAATGCCAGAATTAAGGTGGTTTTTTCACAGGCTAATATTTCTTTTAATCAAGTGTTTATAGAGAGTAGTTCTTTGTGAAGCCCAGAGTTATTTTCACAAAAGAGGAGAACTGCCTGGTGGTGACCTCTCTTAAATGAGCAATTCAGGGTTATCAAATCAGACAGCAAGGGACTGGAGAAACCAAGGATCACACAGGGTACAGCCATTACCCATTAGTATAACTCCACATTAATTTTAAATTGAATTTTTAAAACTTAATTGAGCAGCATTTTCAAGCTCTGTTCAGTGTGAGCAGGACATAAATTGAAACAGTGTGTACCAGGAACCCTTAATAAGCAGAGAGCACTGCTGCCTTTCTTCCCTTTCCTTTAAAATCAGTAGTAATGCTCTGACATTAAAAAGAAGAATTTAATTAAGAGATCGTGACAGTGCATCTGAACTCTGACTGGCTAATGGGTTACCAGTGTAAGAGATATGCGCTGCAGTGAATGCAGGGTTTTTTTCTTTAACATTCATTTTTACATGAGAACTCTCTTCTGTTTGAACTTTTCATCATTTTAATGATGGAGAAATATTGTAATGGATAATCTGTACATGAAGAAAGACTTCAAAAATGTAGTTGTGCAGTTGGATTCCCAAGAAACAAATTCTAATACAGAGGAATTAGAGCAACTGCTCCTTGTAAAATAATATGGTAGGAAACCACTGATATAAATAAAAAAGAAAATCTGAGGTATTGTTAAAGAACTGTAAAGCCTGTTGAATTTTATTTTAATTAATTTCTCTGAAAGTGCATTAATATTTAATTTTATGTAGGAGCCCAGTTCACTTTGTTTCTCAGCTTGAAGCATGCAGATGAGCTTATGTAAGCAAGTTATGATTTTTGGAGTGTAAATTATTTTACACAGCAAGCTTGGATGTGATTCTCTGCTGCAGACTAAGCATTTGGCATTCCAATTAAAAGTACTGGACTTATTGAAATGGAGTCCTTAATTTAAAAAAACTCCCTAATATATATTTTTCCACCATAGCAGAACAAGAATGACTGCATTACATGGTTTACTTGTCAAGTCTGCTAACACATAAGGTTTAAAGATACACCTTCAGTTTATTATTGACTGCTTGGTATTTTTGACAATCATATGGCAAGTTTGTGTTTAGTGGGTGAGTTTGACATCCTTTTCCTGGGTAGCTATGATGTGGCAAGGCCATCAGGGCATGGGACAAACCTGAGGAGAAGAAAGTACCATGAGGTTTGCTTATTTTGGTTACTTCAAGACACTAGATCCAAGGTTTATACTATCATTTCTGACAGTCCAAACCTTTGGTTGATACTGGGGAGGAGGTAGGGGGTGGGGGTGAGGAAGGGAGGAGGGTGGGGAATGCAGAGCTTGAAAATCCTGCTTTCAAATGTAGTATTTTCTGTCAGAAGAAACCAGCTAGCTGGAGGGGAAGGTGCACATCCCACAAAATAATTTTACTGTTCTTTAGGCATCACCAAAATAAAACCTTTACCATCATCCCTCATTTGCTTGGTATTAGAATTTAATAATTTAATTGATTCCTTTCATTGATTCATTGATTCCTGAAGTTCAATGAGGCCTTTCATGTGTAGGAGTATTTGCAGGCACCAGAAAACTTCCTTAATTTTTCTAAATCGGTGTCAGATACCCACAGAGCTGAGGAGGGAGCCTGTACCTTGTCACAGGGTGACTTGGCTGCACCACAGTGGGTCCAGGTGTCCTAGTACCCAAAATCAGATGCTTTTGCTCTGAGAACACCCTCTCAGAGACCACCCCTGTGATACCCAGGCTTGTGGTGGTTATGGGATGATGCCAGTTTTCGGGAGAAGCAATAAGGATGCCTTTGGGAAGTGTCTTGTGTGCCATTTTGTTCTGGAGGTCTGTTTTCGCTCTCAGTATCTTGTGGCTTTTTCTAGCCTGCAGGCAGAGCTCACACCTGAGGAATAGCTCCTCATTGTTCCTGGGAAAATGGCAGAGAGTGGAAATGGCTGGGTGAGGGGAACTGGGTGGTGTCTTCCTGCAGTGAGAAAATCACACCAATAAACCTGCAGGCATAAAGGTGGTGGTCTTTATAGTGGAATATGAGTGACTGAAATCTACCTGCTTGGTGTAAATAGAATTAATCTGTTTAAAAATATTTATTATGGCTAAAGTGAATGCTTGTTTCAGTGAGTGTGAAGTGGTGATGGACCCCTGGTTAATCTCCTACAAAACTGTTTAACGTGAGTAACCCACGCTAGGATGACAAAGGGTTGATATAAAATGAAGGGTCTAAGCATTATGAAGTATCCCTGCCTGTGACATGAGGCTGGCTGATATACACATGCAGCATTAAATCATCTCCTCTTTCTGCCCTTTGTGTTTTGCCACAGGCTTTCAGCTTATTAAATTCTGTGGCTCAGCAGTAGTGCTTTTGGTGTTAGAAAGCTTGGAGTTTAAAACCTCAATGAAGTTTCTCATTCCAGGGGTTGATTAGAGCTATAAATGTCCACAGAGGTCACGCTTTGCTATGTGTTGAGCAGAATGGGTGGTTACAAACAAATGCTGCCATCATTCCAGGGACTGAGCAATGCTGTATGCTCAGAAACTGTATCCTGGTCAGGAAATAACATGCAGTTGATCCCTGGGAGAGAGCAGTGACATTGTTTGTTCTCTTGGTGCATGTTTCTGGGGGTTTTTAAGGCTGACTTTTGATGGAGGGGTCTGTTTTTCAACTGAAATCAGAACTGAACATTTAATGTGAATGGTAATAAGGAAAAAGGATCCCACAAGACCTCAAACTGTTTCTATCTTACTGACCTGTCACCTGGCCCTGCAGCTCCAGACAGATTAAATTTTTCAGTGATTTGTGGTAGCTATGCTTTTTTTAAAGAACTCTCTAAGCTCCTTCCTTTAAATGAGATCTGTGTTATTCCTCTTTTAGTGCCTTTCTTCCCTCCACAGCTAGCTTTAGATGGATAGGTGGTGCTTAGTATAACAAAGCTAAAATTTTAGAAGGTATTGAACTTGGACAGATAAAAGGTAGCATTTAAAAGGAAACACTGGTTGGTTGGTGAAAAAGAGCTGTTGCAGACCTTTGAAATCCCTCAATGCCAGGTTTGTTTAAATATGTCTTACAGTATACCCAGTGTATGTGTTGTAAATCTGCTTAAAGTTGAATGAATTTTCTTAGTGGTACAACTGCTGCTGCTGGGCTGTCCTAGGATGATTCCAGCTATGAGGCAGTTGAGTATGTCGTGGTCATGTTTTGTGCCAGTGCAAAATCCTGATGGTACTTTTCGCCACCAAACTTGATTTTTAAATGCTATTGAGTACTGCTTGTTTCTTGATGGGCCCTCAGAACTGAGCTCTTCTACCATGGAAATGCAACATGGGCTGAATGCATTTGGGTTGTGGTGTGGTTTCTGTGTCTTCTTTGTATGATGATAAAGATAAATGTCTTTTATATCTTTTGAGTTAACTCTGCCTTGGGTACTCTTATTTTCAGAGAAGAAATGGGGAAGATATTCCAGTTGCTCAGACTAAAAATATCAATCACAGAAGATTTGCAGCTACCTTTAAGTTGCAAGAGGTGACAAAAACCGACCAGGATTTATACCGCTGTGTAACTCAGTCAGAGAGAGGTTCCGGAGTGTCAAACTTTGCTCAACTTATTGTTCGAGGTAAAGTTTTATTTATTTTCATTTTATCCAGTTAAATGCTTTTAATGCTAGTGCTTTCTGCTTAAAGTTTTTATTTAGCCTACTTATGCCTTGCTCTGAAATGATCATACAGATAGCCCTGTGAAACTGTCATAAGATGAAAGACTACTTTGCAAAGCTTCTTACAATTGCCTCTGTGTAAAACCCTGATCCCACAGTTTGTGGAATGTGTCTGCAAGCTTTTCTGGCAATGCTCTTTGTTGAACTTAAGGTCCAAATCAGATTCTACCTATACGTAGTTACCATTCTCTTTTAAAATCTGTTGCCTTGAGCACACTGGTAGTAGAGCAAATAATACATTGTTCTGTTACCTGCGAGACAGGTAGATAAAAAGAGTTGTAAACTTTCACCTACCCAAGGACCGGGAACATTGTGGAGATGTTCTGTGATGATTTTCAGTATGGAAGTAAAAGGAAAGAAAGGAAAAGAAAACTTGTTTTTCCCATTTGAAATACTTTTTTGTTTAAATTAATTCAAAAGCCTGCTGGTGTGCAACCATCGCTTGTTTGCGGTGTGATGGAGTTGGTGATTTTTAATTTTTGTATTTTATTCTCTGGAAATGTATGATTTTGACTGGCAAAGGATATGGTAGAACATAGAAGTTCAGTTTTTGTCTCCAAAATCGTGCGCTCTCTGGGCTGGCATAAGCTATTGAACTGCTTCATTCCTAATTATGTGACCTCCAAAACTGCCCATTTCATTCTTAGTTGTGATGAGATTTGCAGTTTCTTAACTGGGAAAAAGAAGTGGTGTATTCAATCTGTTTGTGGGGCTGCTTTGTGGGTGGAGGGGCTGTTTTGGCCAGATAGGGGCAGGGGTCTGACACACAGCGGGCACAGCTCCGTTTGTCGGTGAAGCAATGGGCTGTTTGCTCAGTTTGGCATCTTGTAGTCAGACACTGCATCTGGAATGGGGACAGGGCAAGCAAGTTTGTCCTCAGCTTGTAGAAATAAAGGCAGTGTAGGAGATGCCCTGACCTATTTTTTTATCTGGTATTTGCTGGCAGAGGTATTTTCCCTGGGAGACCAGTTGATTGAGGTCACCCAGGTTTTATAGCATCTATAAAACATCAATAAAAATGGGCCTTGTTGACTATACAAAGATTTAGACAACATATTAAGAGCTTCTTTTTATTCTGTTAGATGTACCTTTTGTCTAGCAAACTGCAAGATGGTCTTCAGCCTAAATTGAAATAAGTCCTGTTGAAGCATGAAAGCAGACTTTTGTTGTTGGAAAGGCAGGGCAAATCAATGCATTTATCCAATAAATGAAGTTTTCTATTTTTTTTTCTAGTATAAAACTGCAATAAAATGGTGTTAAGAATGCTATTTGTCTCAAAAATAAACCCAACCCAACAAGAATATAAAATTTCATAGTACCATCTTTTCAAATGCATCATATTTCCCTGCTGAAAATCTTAGGCAATTTCACAGATAATGCCATATTTATGGCACAAACCATAAATTTTATATTTAGCTGTATATATAGCAGCTATAGAGGTTTTTTTTTATTTTAGGGTTAATTTTACCTTTTGTGTGCTTTTTATTGGAAATCCAAGAACTTTAACTTTTACAAAAATCTACATATACACACACATACATACATACATACATACATACATACATACATACATACATATATATATGAACATTAAAACCCCCCTAAAAGATAAATCCTCCAAAACCATTTTCATCTAATTTGACATCATGGTAGAGAACAAAGGTATATGTTTTATACTTGGATTTATTGCTTGCTGTTGTATTTGAAAAGCAATATACAGTAATATATTTTCTTGTTTGTCTGGATAACCGCTAAATAAATCTTGTTAGCCAAAAAAGCCTACCCATACCCTTAGGGATCAGCTACCCTGGTGTTAAAACTGTACTGAAAATTAACCATAATGACAGGTCCTATATCTCAGTGGCACTTTAAAGCTGACATCCTGCTACATGGATACAAAAGATGATAATTTTAAAGGAAATTTTTGGGCCACTGATATGAATTGCCTTTAATAAGAGCTGGCAGAGTATTGCCCATTGTCAAAGATGACCCAGGGGGAAGGGTTTATTAGTGCGTTTCCTTCTAAACTGGAAGTGACAAGGTATGCTTGGGGCCCTTTTGTTGCTGTTTGTAACAAATGAAAATTTTGCTGTAGAATTCTCATGCTGAAGAGTATTGATCTGTGTGTTCTCACAGCCAGAGGAGGGGAAAAAAAACGATGAAACACAATTTACTTTGTCATGGCTTTAGTATTGCTTCCAGATAATTCTGAGTAACGATAGGGTCTTCAGTTTGTAGAAGCCAAAGTTTATTGACAATGCTGTTTATTAGAGGGCAAGGGATGAGGAACAGGAGTTGTTGCTCAGTAACTCAAAACCATGGTGTTTAGATTCATGGCAAAGATATGGATATATCCCATGTCTGTACAGACATGTGATGCCATAATACAGGTGTAGAGGCATCTAATACTTTCCTGATGAACAGACTATGAGTTAGTCTTGATGTGTAATGAAAGTTGAGTTCTGTAATGTACTTTATGTTTAAACACCTTTATTTCATTCTGAGCTTTAGCAGAAGAATTACTTTTAGTGGAGTTCTAAACTCCATTACAAATGTAGTTACCTGGGAGGGATGGTATACATTTAAAGACCCTGAAAGGAATAACTCAATTACTCTGATTAGTTTTTTGAAGAAAAATTGAACTAGGATAGGATTTGTAATTAAATTATGAGATTTTACCAAAAGTAGTTTCAGTCAATGATTTAATGTCTCACCTTTGTTTAGAGCTGGTCTTCAGCTCCCAGCTCAGTGGCTGCACTGTATTGATTTTTTTACATGGTTTCTATGGCATTGCTATTTTTCTTGGATGCATGTAGAAGGAGTTTTCCCTTTCCCCTTTCTTTTACAGGAAATTTGGTGCTGTCATTACTGTTAGTTGACTTACTCTCCTGAATATGTTAATCTGGTTAATTGTCTATTTTCATTTTCCCTGGTAAATTGGCAATTTCTGGGAAGGGAGTTTTTTGAAGTCTTCAGGGTAGTCTGCACTGGACCTTAAGGGAGATGCTGGGAGGGAGGAACAGTATCTGTGATAGGTAACAGTGAACAAGAAGACACTGATGGTTTCTTTCTTTTTTACATGTTTCTTACTTGCTTTTGAGAACAAGCGTATGATCTCAAAGTCTTTTTGCTCCCTTTGCTGCTTACTGTGGAACTGTAGAAATGAAGTGCCCAAAGAGATCACCTGTGCCCCGATTTATGTATATTTGATATATAGCACTGTGTAGCCTTTCCAAGTTACAGTATCAAATGTTCTCATCTTCAATCAGTAGTGAACTTTGCCCCGTAATCAGTTCTTCTACTGTTTCATTGTTCTGAGCTCTTAAATATGTACTGGACTGTTTCTCTGAAGTTACCTTGTGCATCAAGAAACCAGGTAGTGTCAAACACATCGGCTGTGATCAACTCCTTAGTTGATGTGGCATGGTAAAAGAGGCTGTGAGATGGGGATGAAGCTGCATTCTCATGTGGTTAGTTTGCAAAACTTTGGGCCCAAATTCAGTTTGTCCCCATTTGGAATGTCTTACTCTTTGGCAGTCTTGCAGGGACCACCATTTTCTTTGGATGCAGTAGATGGAAGATACAGGTAATAAGTCTTTTTCTTTTAAATGTATGTTTATGTAATAACAGTTTGTTGCTCTGATTGTAAAAAAAAAAAAAAAAAAAAAAAGGAAGCCAATTTCTTAAATGGTATAATAATGAATTGCACTTTAAGTAAAGTGTTTGTATGTTGCCCAAGTTTGTTTTCCTTTAAAGTAGCTACACATTGTTAGCAAAATAATTCTACAAAACTTGATATTATGCTATTAAATGCTGCGAAAATCAGCAAGAAATACAGTACATATTATTTTATGTCGTGGATCTTGCACATATGAGTTGGAAGAAAATATTTGTCAAAGATAGGGGAAAAAAGATAGGAATCAAAATGCATGAATCAAATGTAGTATTTGTTAATCTGCGAATAGTTCTATCATATATCTGGCTCTACTGCTAAGTTTGTAAGTTTTATTTGAGCAATAAATTATAGCAATTTTTCATGCTTTTACTACTTGATTTTCTTTTCTTTTTAAACATTTCTTCATCCAACAAAAACAGCTCTTCTGTGGTATGTTCAAAGCAAGGGGAGGTCTCTGCCTTGATTCATAGTTCCAAAATGGATTTGTCTTCAAGTGCCTGGTAAATCCAAGTTAGTGACAGCATACAAAGGCAGTATTTCTCTGCTGTCTTCTGACTGCTCTTCCAAAAATCATAAGTTCTGATGAACTGACCTGTTTTTATGAGTTTGTGGATATCATTATTTCTTGTATTTGATTCAATATTGCAAGCAATCTCTCTTCTAAGTCATCAGGTTCAAGTTTTGGTGGGGTTTGTGATTGTATTTTCTTTGTTTGCTTTACTGGGCTGAACTTGCCATCAGAAGCAGTTCCTGTTATGCAAGCCTGGCGATGATTTTTCTGCCTTTCTTGTCTGAATCTCTTTAGGGATTTTATATAGGAAAACGGATAATTTGGCTGGTTCCTGGTGATGCTAGAACACTGTGAAGATGGAGTTTGCCCCTGGCAAATAATTCTCATGGGAGCATTATTCTTTTTCTCTTAGAAGAAAGCATTGAAATATTTCCATTTGAGAAAGCTGTGGACTGAAATGCACTTTCCAAATTTCACTGGTACTTGTTTTGTCTGGAAAAAAAGTGAAACCTCTAAGCTTGCTTTCAGATGTGTGAACTCAGTGTTGTGACTTGGTTTATTTGTTCAGTATAATAAGACTTAAAAATATGTCAAGGAGAGCACTAGGTGGCAGATAAAAAGTAAATACATCAGGTAGCCTGAATTTATACTCCCTGCTTGCAAATAGACTTAAGTATTTTTATACCAATTTTGCAAAATGCCCCATATTTTTCTCCTCCATTACTAAGTTCTCTGATAAATAGGAAATTTTTAAAAAGAATTTTCCCCTATGGTGACATTAACCACTATTATAAATGTTAGACAGTTCAGATTATTAGTAATGCTTCATAATGTATTCAGATATTCAGTCTCCAAGAGATAGTGGCTCTGGACTCTATCTTTGAAAAGTATTGAGGAGGCCCTTTGGTGTGTGTTTTTCTGAACTCATTGAATTTCAGACCAGGGAGGAAACTGGGGAGAGAGATTTTGCAGTCCAAGTTATTGAAATCTATGGGATTTATATCACTACCTTGGCTAAGTTTCCTTTTGAATCATCATCAGACTTCAATAGAAGTATGCAAATATTTTTTTTTGAGTCTGTGTGTTATGCTTGATTCATAAGATGCATTCCTGGAGTATTGATATTAATACTGGTATTCTTTTGGACACAGAGCTCATTTTCAAAATTACTTTATACTCTGAGTTTCCTCATTAGTTGTAGCCTAATTTTCTCGTGGCTGTATCCCTGCAGGAAGGGCAGATGACAATGTCATAATTACTTTGCAGTAGTTGGAAAAATTAGGAAATTATTTTGTGAAGTTTTACTAAACCTTGCTAATAAAACCCAAGTTATATTTTGGGTGTATATTTAGGCATAAGCATTTGTCAGAGAGTCAAGGATCCAATTAACTTGATCTTTTTGTGGCATTCTTTGGTTTTAATTTCTCTACTGTATTAAGATCTCATCCTCTTTAAGTAGGTTTAATATGTGAATCTTCCTATTTTTCAATGCTCTGTTTCTTACAGCAGGTAAAGAGGGGCTGTCACCCTGAAGTCAAATCCTGCCTCCTTTACATAAAAAGACTGAAATGAGAATATAGGAAAATGCCTCAGAAAGTCCTTATGCCCATAATGAATAAATTGAGCCAGACAGGAGTCTCAATTTCGTCATTCATCTACATATCAGAAAGAATAGCAGTTTCACTTTCTGCTCAGGCAACTCTTCTGTGGAAGAAACTCAGTTCAGCTCCTTTGCTCAGGCAACATTTGTCTCTGGTTTATATAATTAATAGATGCATTGCTCATTTTCTTTAGGAAGTGCAGGAAAGTTGCTTTTGCTGGACAAGCAGAAGAAAATAGTATTGAAGGGACTTTTCAAAGAATCCAAACAGACTGATTCATAGGAGGTAACAGAAATGTCAAGTATTTGGCATAGGCTACATTCCAACTTTCTGTGTTAGGCAATCTTGGCTGCACAGGTTTGCATTTGAAATGACGATCACAGAATTGAAAGGCACCTCTGGAGGTCATCTGGACCAAACTGCCTCCACTCAAGCAGAATCACCTAGGGCCAGTTCCCCAGGATTATGTCCAGATGGCTTCTGAAAATCTCCAAGGATGGATATTCTGCAGCCGCCTTGGACAACTTGTGGCAGCTCTCAGACACCCTCACAGTGAAAAAACGTGTTTCCTGATGTTCAGAGGGACCCTCCTGTACTTCAGTTTGTGCAAGGGACCTTCCTGTATTTCACTTTGTTCCCAGTGCCTCCTCTTCTGTCACTTGCCACCACTGAAAAGAGCCTGGCTCTGTCCTCTTTGCACTCTCCCTTCAGGTGCTCATACAAATTAGCAATATCCCCCTGAGCTGTCTCATCTCCAGCTGATCAGTCCTCTTGAAATCTTTCTAATGTGAGCTGGTGCTTTATTGTTGTTCTGATGTGTTCTCCAGGAAGACCTAAAACATTTAAGGTAAAGCACACATTTTGCTTTTGTTTTATGAGACATGAGTTTTGTACTGCTACATTAGTATTTTCATTAGGCAAAATCTAGTGATTTTAGTGTTGATATGCATCTTAGTGTATTCTCTGAACTTAAAGGTGGCTGGTCTGGATCAGAGCAAAAACCCGAGTCCTGTAACTCTGTGTCCTGCTCCGATAGTCAGTGACTATCGGACAGAGTATCAGAGAAAAGTAGATGTAGGAGCATCCTTTGCTGACTTAGAATTGCTCTATCCCAGGGGTCTGTGGTTCAGACGTCTTCTAAGTAAATAGCAATACCCTCTCAGCCTGAACATAAGTGTTGTGCCTTAGTTTCTCACTTATAAGCATACAGGAACCAAAGAAGATTAATGAGTAACTAATTCACTTACTTGGTGCAAGGGCCATTTTCTATTTATAGTTTTCATTGCCTGGTCTATATTTTCCCCTGACTTCCCTGATGGATGTTGATGCTCTGTGGCACTTTGATACACGAGTCCAAGGAACATGAGTTCCTCTTATGTTTCTGCAAGGCTCCATACTGCCTGCACGAGAGCACATGGGATAGCAAACTCTGTGGAAGTCCTCTGCTCGCTTCTCAGTGGCAGGAAGCATAATGAAGATGCTCTTTCCACAGGCTCTGGGTGGAAGTCAAAACAAAAGAAAAAAGAGGAGGAGGAGGAAGCTGGGAATGCTGACAATTAGCTGGATTGATATTTGCATGGCTATTTTTGCTTCTTTTTGAGAGCTGCTTTCTATATGTCAGTATAGTTGAATTTCTAGGTATCTGATAATGTCTAGAACTACAGATAGCTTTTATTCTGTCATTCCTAATTAGTAGGTGTGACAATATTTTGTGTGTCATTAGGTGTGACACTATTTTGTGTCCAGGAATGAACATTTAGCAGGCCTGACTTTTTTTCTGACGGCCGTCTTTGACCATGTTACATAAATGTTCAGACAGGAATGTGCTTTCAAAGCAAACCCCCAGAAAAGGGCCCTTCCCTGCTTGCCTGGCAGTGGACTGCTACTTGTACTTGTCAGGTCTTGTGGAGACCTTGCCATGGCTTGGCAGTAAAATAAATGCAACTGCAAGGTCAATGAAAATCAGTGAAAGCCTGGAATGGGTGGTGACCTGGGATGATCTCAACGGAGTGGCTCACGGTTGCAAAGGAGTTAGCTCTGTGCTGTCAGGCTTAGTGCTGGCTTTAGGCAATATTCTTCAGGAGTTTTCTGCCTCTGTGGCAGACCAGGTATTATCAGCCCCCTTACAGGCAGCATAAGCTGGGTATCACCTGCTCTGACTAATCCAGCAAAGCCAAGATACGACGCAGCTTCACTCAGTCTCATTCAAAATGGTGTTGCCAGTGATAGCATAGATGTGGCACCAGTGTTTGAATAAGTGAGATCTCACTGTTTAGGTGCTGTCCTACACCTCTGCCATTTTCTCATGTGCCTCCTTATTGTGAAAGTATTTAAGCGAATCCAAATAGCAAATAAAGCATTTGGGAAATTAAAATGTCATCAGTTAGAATAGCAGGATTATTGTTGGCCTTTAGGCTTGATGGGAGTCAGTGCAAAGATAAAAAAGAGGCAAAGGAAAAGCATTTGGCAGGTGTCACTTCAGGGAGGAAATAGGTTTTTTTTGTTTCTTATATCTGTGTTTTATCCAAGTACAGTGACATGAAGATCATTTGCAGTAATGTGATTTTTCTCGTCTTAATTAGAGATGTCTCCAGTCTGCCCCACCACATCACTGCTGTATTTCACTTGGATAATTTCCCTTCCAGTATCTGGTCAGTCTCTACATTTATTTAAATCAAATCTTTCATTTGAATACTGCAGCTCAGGATGGTCTCTTTCAGTTTAAATGCCACTGACATTAGAGTGGAGGCTAAAATATTTACTTAAGTTTAGACAAAGTTCCCTTACCTGCCATCATTTTCCAGTTTGGGGGAGGGGAAAACCCCTCTAGGTTTGACATCTCTGTATTGTGCAGAGCTGTTAAAAAGGGTGCCGATGAGTAGATGCATGGTAATGATGAAAAGGAGTGCATTTGGAATTCAACATAGATGGCAGAAAATGCAGGATGTCAGAGAAGCCATATATTAAAGGGAATTTGAATTGGAAACTGAATCCCAACCTGCCACTGGGGGCATTTTGATCATTTTGATTTATTAAACTTTTATAACAGCATTCAGACGAAGCTGAATTAAAACGCTTGGTCTTGGGTGGTTTATGGTACACAAGTCATCATGCTAGTGAAGTTTCGCCATGATCAATGTAGAGTTAATTTAAGTTGCTTTTTGAATGCAGGTGCACCTGTGTGCTTTAGTATGTATTTAAAAATCTAACAGTGCTCTAATACCGAATCACTTAACAAAAATACAAAATGAAGCCACACCGACATTTATTTTCAGCTGCATTTGAATCTTGCTATTAAATTGTAGTTGAACTGCAGGAAAACAAACTGCATATATACTCCTATACCAATTTTATATATTGATAAATATACACACATTATAAAATAGCTACCTATGAAAGAGTAACTATTTCCTTGAAAATGGGTCGTACTGCTAAAGACACAGATGCTTGCACTGTACTGCTCTGGCCATCTCCCAGCCTCAGCAGCTGTACATAGTCTCAGCGAGCACCATCCCTGCAATAAAAAGAAATCAATTACTATTAGAGTGGCACTGCAGGTTAAAGGCATTACAGGTTCACATTCAGTTTTGCAGCAAGGAGATGATACTTCGCTGCAAATGGGGAATGATGCAAAAGATGGATGAGACAGAGTTCAAGGAGCAGTTCTGTGAGGGTCTGGCACTATCATTCCAAGCTGTCTCAGAGACATGATGGATGATTCAGTGGCAAGAAGCAATAATATCCAATGATGAGAGATTTGTCTTCAGATCTTAAGCCCAGTGCATGCTGTCTACCTGTTGGTGTTCTAGTGGCATAATGATTCCTGATGTGTTATGGAGAACTAAACTACCATTCTTAAGCAGCTAAATTGGTATCTTGAATTTAGTAACCCAGATTTTTTGCCAGCTTCTAGGAAAGCAAGTAGCTTATCAAATGCTCCTGCACATGGTGAATTTAATTACCTCTTATTTATGTGTGGTACCTGTTGACAGGTTCTTGTAAGTTATGCTAATATGATAGGTAATTTGTTACCTCCAGAAATCACTTTCTATGTGCCCTCTGATCATTATCATAAAACATGATAAATGATCTAGCCCATGAGGTGTAAATGAAAATGAAATGGATAATTTGATTCTATGTCTAAATTGTCGCTGGAAAAGTTGTTGCAATTATAATAGAATTTATCTCATAAAAATATGCTTTGCAACGTGCCAATGACCTTTAATCATCTTGGCTGGGGAGTTATTTGAAGATAATTTTAAAGAGATTACAAAAAGTTTACTCAGAGTAGTTTGGATAGAAGTTTTTTTTCTTTCCTAAAGAGTTTTAAATATTTGTATGTTTAATAATTCATATTGCAGGATTTTTCTGCAGTGTTAACTGCTGGAATATTTGCAGAAATATATAGAAAGTGGTGAGAAACATATCTGCTTCTCCTGAAGAAGAGGGAAGCTTAGCTACATGCAGAAAGATGATTTCTTCCTGCTGAGATGTGGTATTGAATTTGGATGTGCTGGTTTACTAGAGAGCTTGTCATTGAGATTGATATGGAGCTGCTAACAGGCATGTTTTGGAGAACATTTAAGGAGTGTTAAAGGGAAAATGAATGTTTCTCTCCACTGTTTCCCAGGAATGTTCTCAGTTCTAATGGCAGAGTCTGTATCCTACCGCCTTCATGGGGGAGGATGACACTTTTGCATTAGGACTGATGTTTGAATTTTCATCTCTTCTCTAATTTTTTTTGGATTTTAATTTTATTTCTTTTTAAACTTGTTTCCAGGACCTCATCTATAATGTTTCATGTAGTTATTCTGCATCCATTTTCTTAGCCTTTTAGCATATCTTTGAGTGTACCATACCAGTTGATGTATATATGTGGCAACAAGTGCTATTTTTCACTTTCCTGAATTCTTCACTTATTAAACAAAAGAGAAAATTTCTATGGATGGGCTTGGGGACTAAAAAGAGACAAAACTCAGTGAGCAGTGTTGGGAAAAGTGAGAATACCTTCTCAGGAATCAAAAATTGCTTAGAATTGACTAAGAAACCTTACAGTCTATTAAGAATGATCAGTAAGGATGGAAGGGAAAAGTCTCTCAACAGTCAATTTAACATGCTACCTTCTCCCTTCAAAAAAGGAGGATGTAAGTGCAAAATATCACAGAATGACAGCATTTTCTAGGTTAGAAAAGGCCTTTAAGATAATCAAGTCCTACCATCAACCCAGCACTACCACTGAAACCCCCAAACCATCACCCAGTGCCAGATTCAGACACCGCTTAAATGCCTTCAGGGATGGTGACTCCACCTCCTTACAACTTTTTCCAATTCCTGACCATCTCAACAGGGAGAAAACTTTTTTCTTCTATTTCTCCCAATTAAAAGTCATTCCCTCTGGTCCTCTCACTGCAGGCACAGCTCCACCTTACTGTAAACTCCTTTCAGCAAGATGGAGAGAGTGATGAGGTCTCCCATGAGCTTCCTCTTCTCCACACTAAACAACCCCATCTCCCTTAGATCACCCTTATAAGACATGTTTTCTTGACCTTTCATGAGCCAGGTTGCCCTTCTCTGAACACACCCCTGAATCAATGTGATCTGAAAGGCACAAACATAGCATGGTGTTAGTTAAAAGCTTAAAAAGCAGAGATAACTTTTGATGAGTTCCACCTTTATTAAGATTGACTGTCCTAACACTGTGTAAATTGCTTAATTTGAATAAATAAATGCCAGCAAAGGTACTCTTCTCAGTTTAGATTTTTTTTCTGGAATTTTCTATAAATAAATGGATTATAAGGTAAATGAATATGAACTTTAGTTGAATGTACTAAGCATCTTACAGTTTGTGTAAACTAGATTAATATTTTATTAAATATTTTAATTATTTATATTAGCTCTTTGCTCCTTGTGCCTCTCTTATGGTAGATCCTGTAAGCCATATGGGACTGTACCTGTTGGTGGACACAAGTTAGAATACTACAAAGCATCAATGTGTTTTTAATAAAGTTGTCTTACTTTAGTAAACTGGCTTACTCATTTCCTGAGAAAATCAAGAATAGTATATTATGTTGTTTACCTGGTTTCTTTGACAATCCAATAAGGATTAAGTCTGAAAATAAGGGGGGAGGGGAGGGGGGTTGTTTTACTTTTTACCTGTAGTTGCAGTTCTGAGTTTATGTAAAAATCTCAGCGTTATTCTTATATTGACATCCTCATGGTAACATAAGTTGTGTTTTTTAACAACTGGAGATATAAAGGCTACTGCTTTTGAAGGGAGATAGGGGTAAACTAGATGTTTTTCTTTGGCTTAAAAATTGAGATTGAAGTCTCATGACTTTTAATGCTTGCTTTGAACTTTACTCTGACTTTGAATTGTGTTGACAGCAGTTGGAAATGTCTTGACTAATGATTTATTCTTCAACTTTCCACTTCTCTTGGACTGGATGTCTTGCACGTCCTAGAAAAAACAAGATCCATTTAGTGTGATCAAGCTTGTGATCTATGGGCTGCATCACCAGCCACTGGAATATTTATATTTTCCCCTTCTTTTTATTGGAGATAGAAAGGAGCAGCTGTTTGGCAGTGTATGAAGCACAGCTTCATTTTGGCAGCCAGATACTTTCAGGGCACAGTTGCAGGGTGGTTTGTTGTTTTCTTTTGTTTTTTTAATATGTGATATTGAGGCACAGTTGCTGCTTTGAATGTATGCAGCATGGCACTTGGCCACCTTAGTGCACTGAAGAAGAGATCTGCAAGTTTTCACAAGTAGAGCATGCTGCAGTCCTCAGTTTTGCCAATGCCTTCTCCGTTTTGGTTTGTTTTTTGTTAGTTTTTTTTCCCTATTTTGCACCTCTGGACTTTCTGCAATGTGATTTGAGTTTGCCATCTTTTGTGCCCTACTTGTTGGTTGGATACTTCTATCAGTGGAGCAGAGAAATTGCTGTCAGGTAGAATGTGCTAATAAATGAGAATGAGGCAATTGAAAGGTGATTTTAAGTCTGTTTTACTAGAAAGACTAGCTCATTTTCAAAAAAGTTTTGATAAGGTAATATAATTGGACACTTCAAGGAAGAGATGGGACTGTGCCTACTTTCTGGCTGGCTGCAGCCAGAAATGTTTAAAATACATTTTGAGTTTAGGCTTACAGACTTCTTTCCTGAGATTTGTCTTTGTTTTATGTGGGAAGCTGCCTCCACCTTTTAATTTTTACTTTTTGTTGCTTAAGTTCTTTATCTTTGGCTATCTCCTAATGCCATTTCAGCAATCTGTTTGACCTTCTTCTTGCATTTTTCTTTCAACATGGTTGCCTAAAGAAATATTTAATGAGTTTTATTTTCCTGGGAACCCCTCCAATACCTACTTGACCTCTTATTAGGTATGTGGACTATGCAACACAAAGAATTGTGCTCTAGTGACACTTCTTTTCCTTCCAAATTACTGTCATTATCAGTGACATTTTCGCAATTAGAAACAAAATGATCCTCGTTTTTTTACTTTCAATTGTTCCAGGAGCCACTTTAGCCTCTTTGAATAATATAAGAGGTTAAAGAACTGATAGAGAGAACACAGGCTAGCTTTTCATTCAGGCCAAATCAAATGATGGTTTCAAGAAGTTGACCAAGCAACTTTCTGGAGTTGCAGACAGATAAGAGTGGTTTAATTAGTGTTTTCTTTTGTCCAGCTTTTGCTGCCCTTTACCAAAACAAGCCCTAAAGCAGGAATTTAGTGGTATATCAGTGCTTCCAGGCTGGAACAAAGCACTTTTTAGAAATGTATCATGAAAGGAGGAAAATATTCTTGCTCTGAAATGGAATGTTTTGTACAGGTGCTATTGCTTGCATTATAAGAAATGGAGGGGACAGGCAGGGGAATGTGTGAGCCAAACAAAACGTGCAAACAGTCACCTCATTAAGGAGACTATCCCCTAAGACATTTGCATCATTAGGACTTGTGATAATTAAGATGAACTATATTTCAGTAAGAAGACAGCCTTCTGGCCAACTGACTAAGCAGATGCCAAGTGGAAGCAAATGATGCTAAGTTGAGCTCTCAGGCAATTAACAGAAATTAATGGACCAGGTACCTACAGTCTGTTTCCTGTGAGTGTCAGTTCTGTGTCCTTGCCCTTCCTGCACTTCCAGCTCAGATGACTTTCAGGGGTTTAGCACCTGAGGTTTCCTCGTCGAAGTTTGCTGGTATTTATCACTTGCTTAGCAGAGCTCAGAGGATTCGTGTGTGGATTAAAAATTTCACAGGATTCGGGAATTTTAATTGATTGAGTGGGAATAATTGAAGCAATTCTTCAATTATAAGAATCCTGTTTTGACTCATAGCATAATGTTACAGAGGAAGCCTTCCAGAGGGACTTGCACTGAGTAGAGAGCTGAAACCTGTCACTCACCATTTAGTCTGGTTTCAACCTCATTTCTGAAAAATGCACCTCCATATTGCCATAACTTATGAAAATTCCTAATCTGTGAAGAAATTTCTTACAAGCCCTGTTTTTGACTGACTTTGTGCTCATGAAGATTCATACACCAATTATTTATTTGTGTTTTTATTTGTTGGATCCTTCCTTAAAGATATATAGATAGGCATGGGCAATGTCTGTTTATGTGCAACAGCATCTGATGTTACAGCAGAGGCAACAAAAGGCATGGTCCTACCTCGCTTTTCTCTCTCCTACTCCCCATGATTTGCCCTTTTTTCTTCTTTTACATCAGAAGCATGCTTGGCTGACTGGGGAGCTAAATTAAAAAAGCCCTGACACTGTAGAAAGAAGTGAGTGATTTTGTGTCAGAGTGCAGTTTACTAGTAATCGATCCACTGGTCTGGGAAAGATGGAAAGTCCAGAGAAGAAGTAGTGGTTCACTCCCTGCACTGATGTGGTCATTTGGGGTTTGCTTAAATATAATGTTAAACTGCATCCTCAGCCTGCTTTGCAGGTGCATTACATGTGCTGCAAAAATCTTTGTGGTGTGTTCCTGAGATAAACTGAGTTGTCTTTGGGGTTTTCTTTGGTAGCAGCTTCCTTGTTTGAACATACCCTTACAGAAGTTGATATAACAGAAAGGGGCTGACAGGAGATACAAGTATGTTCCCTCAAGGCCATATTATCTTGTCATAGCTGAGGAGATAACCAGATACCAGAATGATAGGCCTTAATGAAATAGGCCAGAATAGAAAAACCTGCAGTAAACCTCAACGTTGGGTTGTTATGGGAAGGAACAGCCGGACTTGGGATGGAAGAGTAAGAAATCAACCAGGAGAAAAAAAAAAAAAGTAAATAAAATGGAAAAGAAAGATAAGTGAAATATTTCTCTTCAACTGGACATTGGGTTTAATTTCAGAATGCTAATCAAGCTATTTCAATACATAAATATAATAACACTTGGAGTGCCTTTTCAACAATATACAAATGAATACTAATACTATTATGATTTGTGTAGGTGTAATTAAAGCATAAAAAAGCAAGCATATCTGGGTAGTTGTTCAATCAGTATTATTAAATGAATAACAAGATCGAGAGCTATGCACACATCACTGTAGTGCGCTGAAACGTATTTGAAATTTTCACCCAAAGGAAAAAAGTGGGGGCAAAATGTGCTGTTGTTAAAGGATTTGTTGAATCTAAATTTAAAATATTCTTCCACTGAAGAAAAAGTGACTGCAGTTTTAGAAGTAATTCAAGTTTCTTGAAAGGACATTTAAAAGGAGTAAGGCAACCAGAAGGCACTGTGAGGTGTTCACAGTTCATAGAGGAGAAAAGGCAACACAAAGGCAAAAATAGTATACTGAAGAGCAAAGGATTATGAACTTGGGTGAGAAAAGTGCCATGAAGACCTGTAGATGGAATAACAGGTGTTTTGTGGCTTTTTAATAATTGATTAATATATGGTGTAAATGGGGCATGAAGAGAAACGCTTCATTAAATAACTTGAGAAAAATTAGGCAACATATCAAAAGGAAAATTTTGGTCTCTTTAGTGCTTTCAAAGGGTACTTTGAGCTTCAGCAATGTTGCTGGCCTGCTTCTGTTACCCATTTTTTTTTACTTTATGTGTCGTAGAGAAAGAAATTATAAATTATTCAGGCCAAGAAAAGTATAAACACCACAGAGTTAGACTACTCACCTCTGGGGGATCTATTTAAACTACCTGTGAAACAAAGGCAGGCAGCAGGGCAAAACATTCGGCTTTGGCAGGAGAGGCTGTGTAGAAAAGTGGTAGTTTTGTCTTCTTTTAAGGTATTTTAACAGTTGTAAGGTCCAGTATTAGTCATGGATTGGCCTGCATTGAGGAGAATCGAGGGAGTTCAAACAAGCTATTTTGCTTGCTGACTTTTTTTGCCTTTGCTGTTCATTTTCCTCACATGATGATGGGATAGGAAAAGCTTCATAAGATGTATGTAGAATGACTTAATGGTGGTACAACGTAATTATGGTCTTCTTACTGCATCTATATTGTGTTAACTATTCAGGGATGTAAATCAACAGAAAATTAGTCTTTTCAGTTGGTTAGTTTATATTGCTTTGGGTCTGCAAAGTAGCTTTTGTTTTAAAATCTAGAGCTCTTCATTCAGGCATCAGGAAAAAAAAAAGAAAGAAACCTTGGTAACTTTAAATTAAGTGTGAAGAAAACATGAGCATACAGCTATGCACATCCACACTGAAAAAGGAGGATAGTTGGATCATTAGTAGCTCTATGCAGGGGCCACATGTAATAAAATGTATTACATGGATTGAAGCCTATGCATTATTTCCAATATCATCCAGTAGTCAATGAGTAGCTTGACATCTAGCAGCAGTTTCTGGGCTGCTTCTAGAGTGCATGATAGTGACTTCAGAAAACATTGCTACTGGTCCAAAATCTCCTTAGTTTAGTGTATAGGCTTAGGGAGAGATGTAAGAATGAGAGAGGCAGTCCCTTCCTATATCACTGAGAATCTAGAAATCTGAAGCTTAAGACTTTCTGAGCCAGAGACTATGTCAAAGAATCATCTAATGTTATGTGTAATACCCATGACAAACCTTCTACAAATTTGTCAAATAATTTCTGTACTTGTGTTTTTGCCCAACTGGGAGCAATGAGTTCCCACAGTTGGCTCAAGTTATTCACAGGAGAAAGTACTTCCCTCTGAAGCTGCCATCTATTTTCACTCCAAGAAATAGCAAGCCATTCCATATTAATCAGTTTCATGCCATTCCATAAACATCTAGCATGTATTCCTTCAATCATCATTCTTTCATGTTGAGTGTTGCAGATTGATTAAATGTCTCCACATAGGAAGTTGTCCTAGATCTTCAAGAACTTCTATTTGGCCTTTTCTATGTCTTCCCTTCTACCTTGTCTGGCAGGAGAATAGGAAGACAGACCTATATAATTTTTTTTAGATGAGAGAACATTATGAGTTTACAGAGTAGCACAAGATATTATGCTTTCTTTGTGTTCTGTTCTTAATAATCACTGATATCCTATCTTTTTGTCTGAATTGAAGTGACATGGTCTTGAAATTCCCAACAGAAATATTATTCCTGTCTGATTGTGCTGATTTAGAGTCCATAAGGGATTCATAAGGCTCAATGCACTGCTTTGTGTTTATCAGCTTTGACTTTATTTGCCATTTTAGTTCTTAATTCTGCAGTATCTTAAGGAAAACAAGAAAAGCGAGATGTGACTATTCACAAAATACCTGCAGCTATGTACTACAGCAGATAGGCTATTGCTGCTTTAATTGGGCCATGACTAAAACCCCATGTTTTCTTACTGACGTTGTAGGTAGACATATGACTTAGTGAATGTGTTGCAGAAAATGGTTCAGCCTCAAAAGAAGAGTTGTAGAGACTCCTCTGAGAATCTCTGAACCTTTAGGGTAAGGTGCTGTCCTTAGAAATGGAAACTCTCTGCAGAAATTCTGACTCCAGTCAGACGAGAGGAATGGATGTGGAATGTTCTTATGCTTAGAAACTGAATAAGTGACTTCTCTGTAATCCTGAACTATGTTCTGAATGCCCCTTTTTATTATCTAGTGCCTCACATGCAACTAGGCTGTAAAAACAAAATGTCGCTCTGGAAATGCTAATGTAAATGTTTTTTCTTGCAGCTATTTTCTGAATTTGGATGAACTTTTTAATCTAAATCCTCTCATCTTTTATTGTTTTGCTACATGCATACCCACTCACGCTTTCCATAAAGAAATTCAACCCCAACCTCAGCCTCTCTAGCTAATTTCATTCCTAAGGAGAAAGATTTTATTTTTGTATGTGTGTGTGTGTATCTATGGAGTTATTCTGTTTTCAATTTATAAGCCACTGCACTTAAGAAGGTATAAAATATGTGTGGATCAGATTGGTTCATGGTACCTCTATATTCTTGACTGTAACCAAAGTTAAACTACAACATAGGTTCCCTGTACTTGTGTGGCCCTGAGAAAGGGATTATTTGAAAACTGGAAAAAAGCCAGAATTGGCATCATGTTCAGGATAATCTAGCCCCTGAATTGTCACTGGCTGAGTGTCATCGGTACTAAGGAGAAAGATTTGCACCCTGAGAATATGCCTCAAAAGCTGGGAAAAGAGGCCATGCCAAGTGGGGAGAACTTAGGGATACAAAACTAGCTGATCACTGACTTCTCAGTACAGTGACAAAGAGCTTCTTAGAGTAAAACTCCAGTGAATTTTGGAAAGAAGTAAACTATGTTAAATGAAAATGAGAAGGTTTAGGAGATTTTTTTAAATGTCAAAATGCTGTGTTGTGGCTTCTTAAGCTTGGAAAAAAGTTATGTGCATCTATTCTGAATGTTTCTGTAAGTCCAGCTTGCCTTTCCATGATAGGCTGGGGATGAAGGTGAGTAATAGGTGAAGACTTTTTTGAGAGAAAGCAAGATTATGTGTACTGAGAGATAGAAGCCGAAATAGAGTTCGGTGGGGCAGATTCACCAGTCCTCTGACTGTGTTGACAAAACTGCTTTTTTTATTTCCCCGAACTCCCATTCATCAGAAAGCTAGCAGGTCCAGTGAGAGAGGTTTCCTGGTGTTTGCGGTGATTTAGAAACAAAGAAACCAGCCAAATTCTTCAAAGAACACTCACACATTAAAAGTTTGAGGCAGAACTTTGGAATTCAGCAGGAAGAATCATTACTTTCCTTGTCTTAATGAAAAACAGCATTTAAAATTTCAGAAAAAATACTCCCATCTTTGTGTAGTGGGGCCAACAGAGCTTGCTGGTAAAATTGCACATGTTTTTTTCCCCATGATGGCATGCTTTTGTTACCAACTTACGTAAAATATAAGGGCTTCCTTAAGGTATTGTTACTGTCTGTTTAACTGGTAATATGGTGACAACTGATTTATTTTGTCTCCACATCTTTTGTAATGTGCTCTTAGGGGCCTGGTTCAGCATGTAGAACCAACAAAAACCCAGCCTTCCACAAAATGCCCATTATGCACTGGCCACCTAAATGTAATAAACCACACAGGTTACTTGTGCAATCTTTGAAGGTAGCAATTTCCACAATGGTGCATACTATTATAAGCTATATTATTAGCAGTGGAATCTTGTATTTGCAGAGGAAAGCCATACTGTATAATTTCTACCCTAATAATTTCTTCTCTTATTATTTCTGTAGAGTTGTTGATTTTGTTTGCCTTTCTTTCATGAATAAACAGGGCTGGTTTCAGAACTTTAAGTTTGCTAGCCCAGTTTAAGTAAATGCTGATTAGTATCAACAATATTCAAGAATTAAAACATGTAGTAGTAGAATAAGAAGCTGTGTATTCTTGATTTTGTTCATCAAAAAATCAATACTTATTTTAGAATGGTTAAATTAAGATAGCAAAAAAAAAGATTTTTTTAAACTAAATTTGTGTCAGTTGAAATAAGATGAAAAATTTAGACTCTTTTACTGTATTCAGGGAGACTCTATTCCAGTGTCATATTGATACTTGAACCTTTTTTGCAACAAAACAAAGATAATATATTTTTATCAAAGATTAAAAAATCATAATATCTCATAAAAAGCATACTATCATGCAGAACTGGTGGGATTTTCTGTTCTGATTTGTTTTTCTAGAAATTTCTTTCAGACTTTTCATCACATTCAGAATCCATTTTGCAATGGGGTGGATGGCAGTTGCTTTGTAACCCTGATTTCTTAGGCATTTCTTAGCATCTGTCCAGGTGCTGTGGCAAGAATGGTGGTTACTTTCAGCCACCTCTATCCCCCCACCCCTTTCTGAGGCTGGCTTTCATGGTAAAAGCAGATGTAGCAGCCAGCACCTTCTTAAAAGGCAGTCTCAATCCTTGCCTTCCCTTTTCCCCTCTCTCAAGGGGAACTTGTGCTTCTGTATCTGTACTGACACTGAATTTTTTTTTTAAACCACTGAGAGTTGCTGCAGGGACCTAGGAAAGCAGGGAGCTTCCATGAACACCCCAGCAAGATCAGTTTTACACCTAAACCACCGTAAATGTAGTGACACTGCAAGCAACACTGATGGTGGGAAGTGGAGGAGTAGGGTTGCCCTCCGAGGTGCGTCTTAGATGATGTGTATTTCACGTCTGTGATGTAAAACTGTGGTGTAAAACCCATTTTGGTTTCTGTTGGTTCATTGCATAGATTGAGGGAAGTGTCTCAGTGCGTCCTAAAATTAGTCCCCTCCTCTGTCATTCCAGTGGGCTGCCTTCTGGCATTTTTGGCAAGAAATATTTGGACATGCTGTAATAAGAAATGTGAAGACATTGCTGGTGGGAACATCTATATGTGTCTTAGAAAAAATTATGAATAGAAAGAGAGGGATTTAAGCAAGAAAACAGCCCCTCAAAAATAAATTTGCTCAAAAGTGGTGATGGATCCTGTCATTTCTTCCCATAGGTTTGCATAGGCTGACCGCACACAAAATCTTCTAGATAATCATTAATGTGTAACCTTTATATTACTTTGTATGAGTTTTTCCTTTGAAAGTCGTATTCAAGTGCTGACAGAAAGTTTTTAACATGTCTGAAATGCGATACCTGAGAAAGAACTTTGCAGAATGCCTTGTAGGTCTGAAGGGGAAGGTTTTCTGTTCATGTCTGCCCCTGTGTAAGGTCTTGCCTCAATAATAAGTGCGTGACTTGCTTCCCCCACCTCTGTGCATCAATGATTTAACCTATGGTTTAGGTTAATGGTTACAGCAAAATCTCACCTCCTACACACTTAAGTTGCTGTAATTGCTATTAAATATAACTGTAAATGCTTGGAAGCCAAAGCCATGCCAACTATTCCTCTCACTTGCAGGTACTTTAGAGTTCAGTACCCTTCTGGTGCAAGGATGTGTACAGCTCATTGCATTTACAGAGCATGAGACAGTTTTGAATCCTGTCTCATGATGATACTGTCCCAAAAGCACATGACACATTGCTCTATTTCTCTCTGGCATGCAGGAGAGCTGATGATAAAAATTTATGTTAGTGCTGGCAGTTTATAATGTGACTTCCAAAATAAGGCATAGAGGAGAATTTCAGGACAGGCAGGAGTGCCGTCTGAAGTTTTTGAGCTTTCAAGTTTTATAGATGGGTAGAGCTAGTGAGGTGTAAATCTGTGATAGTTTTTTTTCTTCTTCTTTTCCTCTTTTTTATTTTTATCTATTTATTTATTTTTTGTTTTTGTTTCACTGAATTCTATTGAAATGCTCTGGTTTTGTTGCAGGTGTTTGAATTTTTTGGGTTTGATTATAAATATGTCACTGTAACTTTTGCCCATCAGAAAGTTTCTGCATTTGGGTTGTTTAGGCAGTAAACTGTGTGAGCATGACTACAGCATCAACAGATATAAGAATAATGCAAAAATCTTCACAATCTCATTTTACTGGACCACTACAGACTTAAAATTAAATAAAAATACAAATAATCCAAGTGCTTAGAAAATAAATAAACTCCCATCACATGTTGCATAACCATGTAAAAGAAAGTTTTGGAGTCTCTGAAACAATTTTTTGTTCTTCTTCAGTCATTCTTTCTGTAATCTCTAGTTTTATTCCTTCTCATCACTGGCAGCATATGGATGTGCATGCAGAATGGAGTATTGTCAAATTGTAAAGCCTTGTAAAGTTGAGAGTAATTCTTTCTTGGAAAGTACCAATTTTGAAGAAGGCATTCAATTTTGTTCTCAACCTGCTGGTTCCTGACAATGAAGCAGATAAAATATTTCTTTCCAACAGTAATCTCAACATTGAGATCTCAAGGGCATTACTGATACATGTGGATAATGAAGTCATTGTGATCAAGTCTTTGCTGAAGACGTTTCTATAGCTGACTCATTTATGCTGACTGATTTATTTTTTTATTTTTTTATTTAAAATTTGAATGTCTTCTCATTACAGGCACCTCTTTTTCTTACATTTATTCATTTTTCCTCTAGGAGCGTGCTGCATAAATGTCTTCAACACAATGCAATCTTTTTGACAAAATGTGTCATAATCTTCTAATTGATTCCCATAGTAACATAGCCTGCTATCATTCAAAAAATAGGCATGTGTCCTGATCATAAATTGTGTAGCAAGGTGACGTATTCCAATTTTTAGTCAGACTCTCTTGTTGTTTTTTTTTTTTTTTTTTTTTTACATGTAAGCAGGGCATGTTCTTAACCTTGTTTACAGTTTCTGCTGACAATGCTGAAGCTGCACAGTGTTCCTTTATTTTAAAGGAAGATAATAAAATAAATATGGTGGTGTTTCAAATCAAGGTGAATAAAATGCCACGGTGATGCATAGGATATAACATCACTATGCAGAAGTTAGCAGTTTTCACTGCTGAAATAATTCCTGTTTCAGCACTTTAAATGGTCACTAACTGCCACGTCACCTAAATTAAATACATTTTAGCTGCATGAACTTGCAGACTTTGTTGTACCTATGACACAAACTTTATATATTAGGTGCTCAAAGCTACAACAGTAGCTTGAAGTGAGCTTGTGACATACTATTCCTGTTTGCAGACCCCAAATTAGAGATATTATGGTGAAATATGTCAGTACCCTACCTAAGCCAGTACTGTGAGCTCACTGTTCAATTTGCCATTTCAGCTTGTTGCTGTTTTTTCTCCAGTGACTGAATCTCTAGATAGTTACCTGAATTTCACTGTTATAGATATTTTTTTAATGTTTATTTAAAATTGATTCTTTCAAGTTTCTCCATTTCAAGTAATAAAAGACAATGAAAATGGTCGTGCAAACTCTCTGAAGAGAGTTGGATAAATCACTTGATACCACCTGGTCACTAAGCCATTACTTAGAATGAGTTCTTTTGTTCCAGACAACTAACTCTCTTAATTAAAATGTAACATTTTGTAGGTGCTGTGTCTCAACCTCTGGACTAGCAGCTAGTCCCAGATACTGTGCAGTTGTGATAAATTCTATTTTAAAGTCACAGAAATAATTTTCTCAAGTCACAGAAATAAATTCTGTGTAAGTGGAATTAAAAAGAAAAAAGTATTTGAGAAAAACCTTTCTAGCAGAATAGTAGATCATGAGCTGTTTAAGTTTCTCTATGCAGCCTCCATTACTTATGTCACAGGACAGCAGCTGAGATAAGTTGGAATTAGTTTTTGATTGTGTTGGAGATTGGTGTGGTTTTGGCTTCTGGTTTTGTTGTTGTTGTTTTGTTTTGTTTTGTTTTAAATAAAAGCAGGCCTGTAGCTATATGGAACACTTCACTGTAAAAGCCTACTGATTTCTACATGAAGAAGTCATTGCACAATTTAATATGTCAAAGATACTTATTTTTTACAAAAAACTCTTTGCATTATCATCAGTACAGTGCCTTCTCCAAGCTACCTGTAGAAGACAAAGATGGGAGCAATAGAAACTTTGCTATCAGAAAAAAATTTTAACAATGTACAATTGTTAACAATGTAGAAAAATAAAGTACCTGTTAAAATGAGTTAAACTAGATAAGCAGAGAGACATTTTTGTCCACTGGGAGAAAAAAATAAAATTAGCAAATAAATTTATTAAGAAGATGGTAAATGAGTTTATGAACAAATAGGAAAGCCAAGCAATGGCTTGGGGAATTATTAATTAAATGGCCAAGGCTTGTGACAGCTCCAGAGGACTTGCAGCTGGTTGGGTTTTTATTGTGTTAATTTCTCAGCAGCATTTGGTCTTGCAGTAGTGGAGGTGATTGTAAAACTTCTCTGAGATGAGTTATTTTGAGTGTTGCAGATGGTTTAAGCAAGTGTGCCTTCCTGCAGCCTCTGCAATGTGCCCTGCCCAGCAGTCAAGCACATCCTCCTTTATTCTGACGTTTTTCAGATGCATTGTGTCTTTTGGGCAGGTGTGATCTCTGTAGTTGATGAATAGTATGCCTGGCTGAGAATAAGCTTGCACTTGTTCTTCTCCTCTGTCACAAGAATAAGGTAGGCTGCTTAGGTGAGAAAAGCAAATGCCACTCTGTGGTATGCAAACAAGTATCCCATGAGCTACATCCCGAATGGCAGCATTTCTCATCTAAGGCTAAGTGTGTGTCTGCACTCATGAATTGGGTAGTTAATATTGTTCTGATGTAATTTTCTTTATTTGACTTCCTATGTGTAGTCTAATTAGTGGTTCGAAGGTCTTGGAGTTATGTAGACCTAGAGGTGTGGTTTTAATAATGCTGAAAAAGAAAATATTCCACATTTTTTGGTTTGGGTTTTTTTTCCTTGGTTTTTTGTTTTTTGTTTTTTTTTTTTATTTCCTTGTTTTCAGAAGCCAGGGAGAGTGTTCAGCTCTCATTACTGAACTGTCCTCAATGGGTTGCACAATCTGAGGCATAGGTTTTGGGGTTTTTTTATTTGTCTCCCATGTGTTATTCAGCAAAACTACTAAGGACCAAACTACTCACTAGAGATGGAGCACGTAGGGTGACAGACTCAGTTGTGAGTGTAGTCTGTCATGCACAGAAAGAGAAAAGTTGAGATCTTTTTGGAAATTTAAAAATAAACTACAGAGGCTTTCTACGACTTTAAGGTTCATGATACCTCTGCTGTTCATCAGGTCTGTGCTTTCAGCAAGGCATCCCTCGGTCCTCTGCATTAACCTGCTTTTTAACTGAGCAGAAGAATTTCTTATCAGGCAAGTACTGTTTTCTGTAATGCTTTCCCCTTAGCTGGCAAAGTCCCCTGTTTGTGTTAGTACACCTTGTATTGGTGCTGACGAGTGGCAGGTCTTGTCAAGCTGCTATCAGCGTAGAAGACAGCCAGGTGTCCTTGCAGACAGGCCAAGTCCAAAATAAACTTATTTTTCTTAAATTCAATTTTTTTTTCCTGTCAGAGCAGTACTTCCTAACAATTTTGGAGATTTGAGTGAAATATTTCCAGTCTGTATCATAGATATACCACATGTAGAATAATTTTTGCAAAAAAATCAGTGTTTAGGCTCAAAGCCTCCATGGTTTGCTTTTATTTTTGAACAGTTCATAATTAATTTTGTCACTACCTTCACGATCACGTAATTTCTTTCAGTTATACTTCTTTGGAGCTGTAGGTATGAGAAACATCATCTATTTCCCACCCAACTTATAATTAAGAGAATGCAGAATTTCCTAGTGTTGTTGTTCTTCAATTGCTATTCTCATTGTTACATTTGTGGCTTAATACTCTATTTGAATTTAAGCTTTCAGTCACTACTTCTTGTTAATTCTTTTTTTCCATGGGATTAACTAGCTTTTAAGACCAAGAATTTTGTTTCCCTGCTAGTACTTGACTGCTGTAACTTTTTCTTCTATATGTCACTCATATTCTCCAAATTTTAAACAAATATTTCTGCTTCTTCTGGTTTTCAATACTTTTTAAAACACATGGATCTCTAGAGCAGTGTCTAGCCTTCCAGTACATGAAGAGCACTGAAGCAGTGTAGCTCTTGTGAGGAATTGGAGCCTGCTTCCCCATGCCTTTCTGCCCGCATGCCATGGATCTTCTTATACAACTTTGTCACAATATCTCCATGTGAAATCTGTGGCCCAGGGCAGAGGCATTCTTCTCAAAAGGTCCAGCTCCTGGCAAGCAGGGATTTTCCCCTGTCTCCTGGTGTCTGAGACTTGTTCTCTATGTGTAGCCAGTGTGGGTCAAGCACTGAACCTCAGCTGAATTTAACTAGAAGACCAGAGGGCTTGTAAGAAATATGCAGACATTCTTAAACAGCTTTGCAAGAAATTTCCGTAGAAGAGGAAGTGAGTTTGATAAAGGTTGGAGCTGAGTCAGTCTTGAGTCATTTGTGGAAGCATCTTTGCTATACTCCCTGGAACATCCAGTATTAGCTGTATTTACACGACTTTATATTTTCGTTTCTGTAAACTATGACAAATTTTAAAGGAACTTTGTGTTCTTTTGGTTGACCTACTTTCTTGACAGTTTATGGTGTAATTAAAACATCAATTTTAATTTCTGGGGAGGTGAAGCTGATGTTGTGCTTCTTTTAATAAATGAATGCTTTGTTATACTTGTAAAAATTAAGCTTTTATGATTACCCTTGTCGTGTGTATTGGGTGAAACAGTTAATGCTCATCAGCATACCAGTGGCTGATGGCTTGGTGTGAGATATTTCACAGAGCAAGCTGAACGTGCTGTCACCACAGGGGAAGGCACAGTGTGTGCGTGAGTGGAGGGGATTTGCAGGCTATTACTGCACAGCACTGATGTGTGCAGGTCCAAGGCACGAGTGGGATGAGAGAGGATGAAGGCATGCACCTGCTCTGAGTGTTTGGGCTATGTGGTGACCAGCCCTCTCTTCCCCACCTGCCCAAACCCTTCTGCTGTCTGGCAAGAGCCTCTTGTGACTGGGACATGCTATGCTGAGCAGAATATGACTCTTGTAAATAAGTAAGATTTTATCAGGCATGCATACAGTATCAGCTTTTCCTTCAAAATGTAACAATATATAGAATTGTGGTTTAGTTTTATTTCTATTTTTTGCTTTGAACTGATCATTAACAGTATATGATTGCAGTAAGATACAAATGAAACTACCCTCCTTTATTTTATACTTATGAAGTGTTTAATCTTGGAGGGCAATATAGTATAGTTACTTACGAATATTGGAAGCCTTATGCATATTAGTTACTATACTAATAATACTAATGACTTTTTCTGGTTGTTTTTTTCTGTCTATGAATGTGTAATTATTTACATACAATGTTTCACATTAAAAATCTGACACAACTACCTAACTGTAGGAAGACTGGTAGAGGAGGTTGAAGCTGCATGCTTATTCTAGTCATTGGTGCCTAAATATCACACTACATTTAATATATAGTGTCATATACATACTGATGTGAGCATAATGTACTGCTAGTAGCTCAACAGAATGGGAACTTAGTACTGATGAAATGTCAGTCTTAATTTTTTATTACCTTAGCTGTGGGCATTTTATGTCAAAACCAGAGCTGACCAAATACTGCAACATGCTATGCATGAAAACACTTTCATTTATTTAATGTCTTGCAGATGTACAAGTGGTCTTTTAATATAGTCTTTCTGAGATGTTAGTGGCCATGAAAATTGGAAGGGTTTTCATCAGATTTAACACCTTTAAACACTGGCTAAGAGTATAATCAGAAAATGAGTCAGTAATTAAACTAGTTACACTGGAAAAGGAATCTTAAATTTTGTGCTTAACAAAGGAAGATATGAAACTCTCCCTGTGGGGTCTTTGATCAAAATGTTTAGTGTATCTTATATGCCTCTTGAAATCACCATTCCAATGATGAGTTAAACCATCCATGGATTGAAATATTTTTTTCAAAAATAATTGTTCAGAACCTTATGGCTTTTCACAGAGAGTTCATGGCTGAGAAAAGGGAAACTGAGCTCAAGGAAAATTGATTGCTAGGAATACTGTGTATCTTAGCCACATTTCCTCGTAATAATTGAGGAAGGTGGGTTCTTTTTGGCAGAAATAAAGGGCACAGTTCCTGGGTTGGGTCGCAGTGATCAGGGCAGTGAGAGGGTGGAGGGATGTCACTGTGCTGCCTCACCTGGCTTTGGGTCTGGGTGACTGGAAGTCAAAAAACGCATCTGAGTAGGGGCCACCTGCATGTGGAGCACATTGGCAGAGCCAGGCAGGAGGGAGGCTGCTGGGATGGGTACCTGGTGAGCCTCAGCTTCCTGCAATTCTACCACTAATCCAGGCACTGAACATCTAAGCCATCACCTGGCTTGGCTGAAGCTGAATTCTTATGTTGTTTATAAGCCAGAACAAACTTCTGAGAGGGTGATTTACTTTTTCATGCATCTCCTTTTATTTTTCTTGCCTCAAATAAGAGGTTTTTCATTTTTGGCAGACTATCTTCTCAGGGCACTCTGAAACTGGATTATTTACTTCAGGTGGACCCAGATTTTAGGGGTAAAGAGCCAGCAACATATACTTCCTTGAAGGATGAAAATTGTGTTTTAAAACTCACTGAAAGAAAAGTTTTGTTGATATGTGTGAAGTTTGCTATGGAAATGGCAACCAAAACATTAGTAATGGCTTTGTTCTGTCTTTTTAGCTATCAATGGCAATTTTTAAAATGTAAAAGTTTCAGGTTGCTGTATATACAAAAGGAAATTGTGATTTCAAATTCTAATTGGGGATGTGGTTATAGAATAATGAATGGGAATAATTAATAGAAAGCTAATTGGGTAACATCAGAAAAGTTTATCCTGGTATATTGGGATTGCATGCTTCAGTTGATACTTAGTGTACTTTTGGGATTTCTGGTTGCACCTCACCTCTGGTTCTGATAGTGTATTGTATTATGAAGAATATTAATAATGCTGCAGAACAATTACTTGTTCATTTGCTAACTGATTAAAATTCATGCATAATTTATTGGAACTGGAAGAGACTTTATAAATAAGTCTCCTTGGCCTCAAGAGCTTAAAAACAAAATGCGTATGCTAATATAAGAATGTGCTTTACTTCTTAACATAAAAACTTAATAGGCAATGGTCTCATTAATGTGAGGTTTTATTTGTGATAATCGTGCTCTTAATCAAGCTGTGTACTTCTAAACATAGCCATATGTTTTAGAAGTTTAAAACTTGGACTTGGTAGTGCATCATGCTTATCAAGGATGATGTTTTCTGCTGTAATGTACACTGACCTTAGAATACATTAGTTTGACATTTAGTATGTTAGCTGCCCAGCAAATAAACTACCCTCATTATGCTCAGCTGCATTTCTGAGCTTTGATGCAGGTAGGGATCTGAATTAATTCATAAGCACATGTATTGCCCAAACAGGGTAAAACGTTAATAATTAATTGAGGTACTTTCTATAGTTTTGTATCTCCTGAAGCAAAAACAGAAACACCCTGGAGCATTCACCTTTTCACTCTGGGAGGAAAAAATCAGCTCCCATTACAGCCACTAAGACACGGCAACAGACTCCCTGGTTTCCAAACTGAGTGGTTTGAGAAGCAGCTAATTTAGAAAAAGGTCTGCAGGATGTGTGCCAAAATCTGGGAAACTTGGTTGCTAAGAGACCTGGTAAATATACTGTTTGGAGTAAGATGTGGTGCCTAGAAGGGAAGCTTTGCTGCTGGAAATAAAGAAGCAGGCAGAACCAGGGAATCATTAGCTGAACATCACCATGCAGGGAGGATGGGATGTCAGAGGAGGTCCACCACTCCCCACCATGTGTTCTGTCATTGTCACTGGTGTTATCATCCCTGGGAGGCAGAATAGGTGCCATGCATTTGTGTCTTAACTTCTGTTGTGTAGAATGTAAGGGTCTCCTGTTAGGGAAATCTGATTGTCTGGGGTTAAAAGCTATTTTTATTGTACTGGCCACGCGATCCCCTCTACCTGCTCAGAGTTGCTGATTTGTTAGTTCTGCATCGTTGCTGTATGAAACCCCTGTGTGCACTGAATTTAGCATTGTTGCCTAATTAACTGAAACAAATTAGCTGAAATATGAGCCATCTGGAATGAAAATGAACCTTCCATGTTTATCAGTGAATTCATTTTATTAGAAAAATACTTGTTGCTTGTGATTTGTTTCTTAAAATAAATCATACTGAGGCAATGTTTCTATGTTAACATTTCTGAGGTCGGGGGGACCACCCCTTCCTTTTTGGGCTGTCATTACCTTTTTCACTTTGCAGGTGCATTGAAAAATTTAAGCAGGCAGAAGCTGATGAGAATAGGGGATGACAAAAGGCAGCACACATCCTATTGTTCAAGTTTCAAAATCAGTATTAATTTACTAAAGAATAAAATATTATATGTTGTTGCCATATGTCTTTATTTTGTCATTCTCCTGGCAGCTTTATTCAGTTCTGAGTATCTGAATGCCTGTAATAGGCATCTGTATCCTTTTCCCTAACTGCATCCGGTTTCAGATTAATTGCAGTGATAGTCATTTTTGAGAATATTCTGTGCAGGGGTAGTGTATCATCTCTTGGAGCTCTTTCTATAAAGAAAGTGCAAATGTTGCTTCAGTCAATAAAAGAAAATCTCAAGTTATTGGTGTAGTAAATTATATAAATGAGCATAGTTTTTTTTTCAGAAAAAAAAAAATCTCAAGCAGCAGCAATATATAAATCAGACAGGATTTTGTGGTCTCTAGTTGAGATTTTTAAAAGGAAAAAATAGCATTGAGCACATGCCAGTACTGCACCACTCATGTCCATCAGCTGAAATTCTCCTCAGTTCTTCTTCGTTGATGTTAGTTTGAATTTGTTTCTGAGGTTTGGAATCTTTGCTGACCCAACTGCGACAGCTTCCTATGTAGAGTACCCTCCTCTTATTGGGTTTTCCAGCTTTTGTTTCATCATTGGCTCTTTTTTTTGTCTCCCCTGCAGAGCCCCCTCGGCCAATAGCACCCCCGCAGCTGCTGGGCGTTGGGCCTACATATTTGCTCATCCAGCTGAACGCCAACTCCATCATTGGGGACGGCCCCATTATCCTGAAGGAGGTGGAGTACCGGATGACGTCCGGGACGTGGACCGAGACCCACGCTGTCAACGCACCAACCTACAAGCTCTGGCACCTGGACCCTGACACTGAATACGAGATTCGGGTCCTGCTCACCAGACCCGGCGAAGGTGGGACAGGTCAGCCAGGACCACCCCTCATCACCAGGACCAAGTGTGCTGGTGAGTGCTGCTCTGGCAAAACTACCAAGGAACCAAATCTGTTTACTTTATGGTTGAATTGATTGGCAGGCCTGTTGGCTCCAATTAGCTTGTATCAGGGCTCAAGGATTCCCTTCACACCCTCAGGATCCCCAGGATCCTGGATCAGTAAGGATTTAATGTATCCTGTTCTTTGCCTGTTCATTGCTAACCCCTGGAGGGTAGGTTAGGAGGCGGGAAGTTAGAAATATAAGAAAATATTTCTCTTCCTCACTCAAAGAAGGGGAGCTCTTCATTTCTGGAAACCACTGACCTCATTGTTTCTTTACCTTCATTTTTCTATTACATTTTAAGTGACCTTGCACATAAAGGAAATTGCATGGGGGAAAAGGATATGTTTAAGAAATAGAATAATGAAAAAAAAATTAGTGTACTTCTGCATAATTTGTCTTTTCCCAAGCAGTTACACATGGCCTGACAGAATCTCCAAGAAGTAAAACACAAATACTAAAATCTCTAGCTATGACTGCTCCCCAGGGAAGTGGTCACAGCACCAAGCCTACCAGAGTTCAACAAACATTTGGACAATGCTCTCAGGCACGTGGTGTCTCTTGGGACTCTCCTGTGCAGGACTGGGAATAGGACTCAATGATTATTGTGGGTCCCTTCCAACTCAGGATAATCTATGTTCTCTAAATTGTAAAATACAATTAAAATTACAAATAGACTGTTTTCTCAATTTTTTACTACTGTTACCAAAACCATGTGCTATTGAGCCCTGCAGTCTACTTCCTATTTCTTAAAGTGCCCCTGCATGGCCAGCACCAATAAGATTAAGCACTGCCAACTGCTGTTATATACTGTTCCTTCTAAAGCCACTGAAAGTTATTTTAATCTCAGCTTTCACAAGAAGAAAGATAATACCTATGTCTCATACTTGCAGGAGAGAAAAATTATAGATTAGAATCTCTGACTGTAAGGAAAATAAGCATAAATCAAATTGTGCTTAATCTCAGGACTTCTAGGGCCTGACAATATTTTAAAGTTGCCATAGTGTTACATTTAGCAGAGAGTGCTGATAACCATCTATTCAAAATCACTTTAAAGTAATCAGAAGGACAAGCTGGAGTCACAGGTTTCCAAGTGTCATGTATCTATGTGCACATGTGAATCAGAAATATAGTTTTTCCACAAGTTGGAGACAGATATCTGATAGATGACCACTCCTTTTATTTACCTGAGGAAGAGTGTCAGGGTCTGGATCAGAAGCCAGAAATTCTAGCAGACTAGGTCAGTGGGTATGAAATCCAGAAAATTAGAGAATCTTTTTTAAAGTTGGGCACGGTACTGTCAGAAGCTGAGGCACAAAGCAAGAGTAAGACTAAATTGAAGGCATCTTTTGGAGTTTGTGATCATTTTTATAGTTTAGTCTTTCTTTTCAGTGAAGTAAAAAGATCTAGGTGTCTAGAGCTCAGTCTTTGAGATCTAAGTAAGGTTAGTTTACCAACCAACTAAGGTTGGTTTATTGCACGGAATTGGTTTAGACATTTTTCTGAAAAAGTAGGAATTGGAAAACAGTTTCTGTTTTACAGAGACTGAGCCGAGACTAACAAATAAAAATGTTCAGGTTGTTTTCCTAGCACTTGAAAAAACGGAAGTTAATTTACCTAGGTTGTGACAGAGATTTTAAGTGGGAAAGGAAAAGAAAGGAAGTAGTGCTTTATGTGACATATTTTTAGAAGTCAGTTAGGGGAAACAATGTGATTGTGGGCGTGTTTTTATTTTTAATTATTTTTTTTTAGCATAACGTTCCTATGTAAGTCTCCAAAATCTAGCCTGGCTTGAGGAAAAATTTCAACAATTTAATCCGCTATGAAATTAAGCAGATCAAAGAAGCCACTTAAGCAGAAAATGCTGAATTTTCCATGGCAGCATTGTTTTAATAATAATAAAATTTCAAGCTGTTTACCTTGCAGTAAGACAGATTCTTCCTATTCCATGAAAGTAAAGGAAAATAATTGTTACTATTAGCTGGTTTCAGTTAGAAGAAGAGATGTCAGCAAAGGTTTGTGAAGACTGAAATATTGTGCCCAGCATCAGTGACGAGTCAGGGACAGACCAGCTCCAACGCCCTGATGCCTCCTCACCCGTCTGGGAAATGAGACAGACCTTCCTTTTCTGCAGTGTTCTCCCAAGGCTTCTGATAGATAATTGCAAGTGCAAGTCAATATGATTTTTTTGGTTATACATACATATATTTTGCTTGTAAAAGGCAAATTATAAACATGAAAATTAGTCTCTTCCAAGGGAAGATTTATAAGAAAAGGCAAAGGTAATAATGGAATATCTCACCCTGCAGTCTCTGCTGCTGCTGGTATTGTACCTGTGACTGGCAGGTGATTTACTGTGCTATATTAGATGACATCTCTACAGCAATATCTTTTTCCTGGGGTTTCTTCAATTATTCCTAATTCTTGTTTCTGACAAGATCACTTATTTTCCAGACAGATACTCTCTTTTCTGTTGATGTTCTTTGTCAATTTTGTCTTTCCATAAATTTTATACATATTAGTTCTAATTCTGAAACAAGTTAAAAATTATTATCTGCCCAGTATCAGATGAAATGGCAGAAAATAAATGAATTTTTAACATGAAGTTTGGCTACTCTCTACACAGATTAAAAAGCATGCATTAGTGAATGTTGATCTGAGGAGATTGTAAGGATTAAAGTTTACATTCCATGTAGCAGCAACAGCAAACTCACTGAAAAAAAAATGACAATAAGCTAGGATTCTACTCTCTGTTTATTTAATACTTAACCAAATATCATCATTGTTTTCAAATGAAGTTTAAAATACTTTTTCTCCATAATTCATTCCGTATTTATAATTTCATGCTATTTCTTAACAAGATATTATTGATTAGTTTTCCTCTGCCTTGCTGGAGATGTACTCTACTCCTTAGTGATTTGAGTGATGATCATACTTACCTCATTGTCATACATGCACTTTTATTATTAGGTATTTAGATCATTTTCTGTCTTCCTTGTAGCAAAACTAGTGTCTGGTGACTCATTTACTAAATGTTTTCACTAATGCTAAACAAAATTGTTCTTTAATGAAGGGATAATTCTTCCACTAGTTAAGTCCTCTGACAGGCTGTTTGTCTACCCGGCATTTCCCAGGTAATCCTTCCTGTGCTGAAGCTAAGGCATTTTGTTAGATGCGTTGTTCTATCAGTCTGTGATTAAAGATAGTGCTGAGCAATCAAATATATGAAACCACTGAGTGGTTTTAAACAGTTGAAGTCTGAATCATCTGAGGCAAAACACTATTTTCTGACTCCATCCTCGGTAAGAGACAGGTGTGAGCTTTGTTATTTCCTCTTCTAAGCACCACTGATGATGATATGATCACGGCATCAGGTTCCCAGGTGATGAATCTGAAGGGTACTGCCTCTCCCTCAATCCTCACAGGGCACCTGAGCTTTATTTCAGGTGCCTGGTGCCATTACTCAGATTATTCACTTCTGTGGGTTTCTAACACCAAAGCAAAAGGCAGAAAGGAACACTTTAACCAGAAGTAATCCTTAAGTCTGTTTTCTGTGGCTCTGGGGTGTGTTGTCCTGAGCATATCCTCTGAGCTGTGATTGTCTTTCTTTCCTTGAAGGGGTGGAGGGAGACAGGCAGAGTGTAGAAAATATGTGATAATATAAAATTGTCCACTTAGTCTGCTTTTTCAACTGTAAATTAGAAGTTGTTCACTTACATTGGCTGCTGCTGCTGAGTAACAGCTCACAGCTCAGTTTTATGATTAACTGATATTTTAGCTACAAAGGAGGTCAGTAGTTCAGCCTGTCCAGAGCTTAATATATGTACACAGAGGAATTGCTAGCTCCTACTTTACTGAAGTTGAGCACAAGGGTGTGATTTTTCAGAAAAGCATGAAGAAATGTAAACCAGTTGGAGAAAAGAGTCCTAGGTGTTCTCATTTTTTTGGTTTTGATAATGAAATGAGTAAGGACAGAGGCGATGCTTTACAGTTTTAGCAGAGCTGAGAAAGGAAAAATATTTATCAATGATATTATTATTGTTATTATTGTTATTTCATTGTTCAAAATCATTATCCATAACAGAGACTGCTATGGGTAATAGTCAGCCTCAAGGCAGGAGGGCAGGAGATGCTGGTTCAGCGATGCTGTGCTGGCACGTGACCGCAGTTGAAGGCTTGGGAGCTGGGCTGCTTTCTGTTGCCTTTTTCAAGTGCAGAATGTTTGTGTTTTCACATCTATTAATTTTGAAAACAATATACACAGAGTACAGGATACTGCTGAATTCCCCTCTAACAAATAAAAAAAGGAAACCATGGAAAACCAGAAAAGCAAGCTCAAAGACTTTTGATCATTGTCTTGGGATTTATAACAGAGGGACCTCAGTGATGTTACCATTCAGAAAGTGACCTTGCATGGCCATCTGGACAACTAAAATATTGCTATGGTTGCATAAAAATTGTAAATGATGTTTAAAATGAGTGGACTGAGAGAGACATTGCAGTATATAATCAGCATGTGCTGATGTTGGACATGTACAGTGCTACTTCACTCAGTGTTTGTTGTCTTCTACACTTGCAGAGCAAAGGCAGGGGGTTCAGGGTGGGGACCTAGATTTATAGGCTTTGCTGTGTGCGGTACATGAGAATTTAGGATGTTGGTATATGAGGCAATGGGTTTATAAAATGGGGTAGAGTCAAAATCACAGGAGGCTCCTGGAATATACAGCATTGAATGGATAAGCTGTGCTCTTCATTTGTGTCCCTTGCAGTAGCCACTGGGATTGTTTGAACCTTTTAAAGTTAACAATAATACAGATAAGTGCATAATTTTCAATCTTTTTTTTTTTTTTTTTTTTTAGAGGAGACAGAGAGAAATATTTACATTTACAGGAATAGCTGTCTTCATGTTTGAAGGAGAATTTTTAGCTTATTTCCCTCAAAGTAGGTATTACTATGGATTTAGACTATAGCTTCAAGGGGAACATGAATACATTTTGAGTGCTTAAATTACATGTTTTTATTGCTCATATTTTTGTTGCTTACGGTTTGAATGCATTTTAAGAATAAACTAAAGATGAACAACTTCAAACTAAATTAATATGATACTTTTAAAAATTATTTTGCATTCGTCATTCCAGAAGAGCCCTCATTACACCAATATTTATAAGCTGCTGTTGTTTTTACAAATGTGTTTGGCACTTATGACTGTTTCTGGGCTTTTGGCCAGGTAGTAATTGGAACCATTTAAGATCTTGCTATCAGATTCCAAATGCACCAGAGTCTTGTTCCATATAGGTTTACCAGCTGCGTATGATATGGGGAGGTGGAGCAGGGAGATATTTAAACAATGGAAAAAGTCTGGACTAAGGAACTTCATCATATTCCATTTAAGACTGAATGCTAGAATTGTTATTGAGAAGGCATCCTGTAGAAGAGCCATTTGATTTTGGACCATCATCTGGCACCAGCAACCATGCTCTGCTTATTGTGCTGCTTGCCACTGCTGAGATGCTCATACCACATATAGAATCCTAATGATGCTTATATCCATAAGAAAGGACTGTAGTGCAGCTGACTTATCTAGCAAGAGACCAGGCAGACTGCCCAGCCAAGCTCTTGTCAGATGGTGTAAATTAAGCATGGTATCCTCTTTCTCAAAGGAGCGCAATGCTGATGACTCAGTTGAATTGGCAGTAAACTGCAAGTTCAAATGCTGACCTCCCCCAAATTAGTTTTCAACTTTTTTTTGTTTGCTGTATTCAGCCTTGCTTTGTATCATTTATATGTTACTTGCAGCTGCATGTTTCCTCTGCCCTAACTGGAAACTTTCTTCCTGCAACACTGAGGGTGCCATGGTAGACATGGGTTTCCTGAATTCTCTCATGTTTCATTTTTGGGAGGAGTTTTGTTTGTGGCTAGTTTTTATAGTAAAGCATCATAATCAGCAATAAATTAGTCTGATGCTCTTCACTTAGATTTAGGATCCCAGACCTATGTAGGTGGACTCCTCTAGCATGGCCACCCGCATTTCAAAGCCTCTGTTGTGTGCAGTGGCCTCTTCTGCCTTTTTTTCTGAAGTGTCTACCAGTGACCAGGGAGAGGTGAGTTACCTAAAGCAAGACACGGTTGTGGTCAATGGCACTTGACACACTGGTCAGTCAAGATTTTGGTGCAAAATCTTTGTGGAAGTTAATGGATGTTTTCGGTGGAAGGAAATGAGGTCGGGATACGCCTTCACTCTGTGGTAGAGGCAGGGAGAGGAAAAGGAGCAGCTGCTAACACCACACAGAGCTTCCCTCTCTCAAGCAATTTCTCCATCTCTTGCCTCACCTTGGTTTGTTTGGTGGCTTTTCCCAGAGCAGAGCATGCCACAGCACCCTGAGACTGTCATGATTTATCCAAAGTGCATGTAACTAGTCAATAGATCACACTTCTGAGAGGAGCAGTGGCTGTGGCAAGAAAATATATTACAGTACATTAATCCACAGTGCCCATTCCAGCTGTAAAAGAATGGATGTGGGCAATAATTCATATTGCAGCACTTGAAAGTGCTGTGGGTACACCCAGGCCAGATAACTCACAGCCTGATTAGAGCTGCTCCAAAGGTGGGGGACTGCTGTTCAGAGATTTTTGGTCTGTGTCTGCTTCTTAAAAACATGACTGCATGTGGAGATAATATTTCCCTTTTAGAAGACTGGAGCTCTTTTTTTGAACTCGGACTTCTATTTTTAATTTCAGCTGAAATAATGTTGTTTTTTTTTTTTTAGCATGATTGATTAGTGTGTTTGATGCTTTAGTTTGGTTTCATAATTAAGGTCTCTCAACTGTTCAGGAATGCAATATTAATTTTATAGTGTTTGAGAATTGGTAAGTACGTAAATAAAACAAACTTTTATAGGTCTGGCTTTTATTGTATTTTCATTTATCAGTCTATTAAAAATTAATCATGGAAAATTTTAATAAGGTTTTTTAAGTTGCTCTGATCATTGCAGCACTAAAGTGTTTTGGAAGCATACTAATTTTTCAGTTATTTTGGTGCTTCTAGCAGAGTAGTGGGGATTAGATATGGAGGGGGCTGTGAGTGGCAGGAGTGGAAGGGGAAAGCAGTACCAGCAGCCTGTGCTATGATAGGGCATGTTGATGAGATTTACCAAATGCATTCAAATCTTTTCCCCCTATGAGTCTCTCTTCAAAGCCATTTCAAAGAGATATCATGTTGTTGTTCCCAAAAGCCCCAGTTCTTACAGTCATAAATTCTTTGGACTTTCTTCTTCTAGATAAATATTTGTTTTTCATTTAATTCTTGTTTGCTTTTTATTTTTTTTAACTTTATTTCATTTTAGTAGTGAGCAGCATAATTATTTTCACCTAATTTGAACCTAGAGTGTATAAAGTAGAACAGAGTGAATTTCACTCTTTTCACTTTACTTCTCAGTAAATCCTCCTGCTGGTGTTGAGAGGGGGAATGGACCATTTGATGCTTTTATATGGAATGATAATGAAATGGCCTCCATTTTAACAATGAGTTGAGGAGCATATAAAATAGCAATTGATGTCAAGTTACACCTCAGGTGATCAGTAGGTCCAGAAATCAAAAAATGGCTTGTCAAGGCTCTTAAAGTTACCTGGTTTGGTTTGTAGTTTTCAAATAAAAATCTGAAGCAGTCCTGGAAAGCTCCAGATGACTTGAAAAACAAATATTTAAAATACTGACATGAAGGCTCAGGATCACCCAATTGATTAAAAGCTTGTCATCTTGACTTTAATTCTGAACAGAATAATGGAACAGCCAATACCAAGCTTGATTAATGAAGAATTAAGGAAGTAATATAATTAGAGACAGTCAACAGATTTATAGCATGCTCTTGTCAGAATAACTTGATTTTTTAAAAATTAAATTACAGATTTGGTTAATAAAGCTGATATTGTTCTTCTCTAATGCATTTAATTTGATATAAGGCATTTTGATTAAGAAACCAGAATAAAATCAACTCAAATGGAGAAGAACTGGCTTATTTATCTAAAACTAGTTTTATGGATTAATTGAATAAACATTTCTGTTTGTGTTCTATCAGGAACAGTTCCAGGTAATTTATAGAGAAAATATAACTATGATAAAGCTGGCAAATTACAGAATATTATGAAACTGGTATTAAAAAAAAGCCGCTTGAAAAAAGACTTGGGTCCTAATTTACAGTGCTTTGAATTGGGTGATTCTAATCTATGTTTCAAGTGCAACATTTGCAGAATAATAAAAACAAAGTAGGGTGTATGTACAGAGTGGGAAAAGAGATCTGAGGGTCATGGACCATTCACGTGTAATGGCTTGTAAACCAGACCAAAATTTCTCACTCTTCCCTTAGCACTGGCGAATGTTTTAAAGCTTTGAGGGTGTAATCTTGAAATTGCTTACCCAATTAGTTTTCTTCTGACCCAAGCCTTTTATCCCCATCTCTCCAACCCCTCTCCAAATATGTATAGCATCATGTTCTTTATAATTAAAGGTATGGCATTGTGCAAGAGTTTGTTTTCAGGAGAATTAGGAAACCAAAATAAAAAACATCTGGCAGTAAGTTGAAATCTATAAACAAAATCTTGTTGTTTATATGTGATGTGACCAGAATTACTATCAAGTTTAGAGACACAGATGTGATTTAGGCAGTGATTCCTCATGGAGTTGAAATTTATTTTCCTTGTTTCACATCTCCAAATCAACTACATAAGCCTTTTATTCCTTTGTATACTATTATTTTTCATTTCAGGTTACCTTTGAAAATTATTTCATTTTATGCATTTTGTTTTTCAGGTCATTAATTGCTAAAAGCTATTTCATTACCCTTGGAAATAACAACATGCTAAATTATCATTTGGATAATTAAACATTTCAGATAATATAACAGTACCATAAGTACATATTTTGCAGTTTATTACCTTTATTTTAGAGGAACTGTGCTCAGTGAGAGGGACTGGTGAAATTATATTTGACAATGTACCTTCTTTTTTCTTCAAAATGAACTCTAACAATTAGGCTGAAAAGTCAGAGCATGAGCACCCACTGGGAATATGATGTGCTTTATTCACCATTTGCAACCTGTAGTAGCTTAGATGATTACAAATAAATAAACTAGTTGAGTTGTACCTTGTTTCCTTAAAGTAATAACCTTAGAAGGTACCCAGAATTGCAATTCTTGAAACCTGCTCTGTTTATGGCCTCTAGCATCACCTCTGACAAATCAGTTAACTTTGGTGTCTCATTCCTATTTGGAAAGCAGGGTTGACTATGAATGTTTCCCCAGCAATTTTTCCCAAATTTATTTACCTCACATGATTTTTTTTTTTCTCAGAGCAAGCACTTTTCTTACTTTTGTTTTGATGACTGCAGTGAGATCTTGGATTTATCTGTCTGAATGTTTAATATTTTGTAATGAGAATCTTATACAATGAAGATCATATGGAATGAGTGAAATTTTCATTCATTCAAGTTTTATCACTGATTTTGTGGCTCTCTAAACAGACCCTCCCCATGAAAATAAAGAAGTACAACTGCTCTGCATTCAGCTCTTTGTGTGACCAAGTGTTCTTTGTCTATCCATGCAGAGTTGACTTTTGGTGTTGACTTGATATAATAAAGGGTGGATGGGGAGTGTGGAAAGAATGCAGCAAACATACTGTATATAAATCAGTGGAGATCAATTTGTTCCTGAGCTTTCTTTTTTGTGGTTTGTTTATTTTTTGTTTTGTTTTTTTGTTTGTTTGTTTTTTGTTGTTGGTTTTTTTTTTGTTTGTTTGTTTTTTTGGTTTTTTTTTTTGCCCAGCCCTTGTCTATTATCCTCTCATAATTAAGGATCATGCATGTTGAGCATGTTCTTTTTTTCGGTATGTCTGCCACTTCACTTCAAAGGCTTCTAAGGTTGCCCTTACCGAGTTTTCTTTTTCATTTTTTAGCATGGCTGAACCTCTCCCTTCAACTCCAGCTGTTCCTTCCCTTCAGCCTTGAAACAGAATTTAAAAGTTTAAAGCAAATATGGATGCTTCTGTCTAAAGAGAGGATGAGGGAACGTATAATATGTTGTAGAAATTATTCATGTTGCATAATATGCTTGTAGGTTTGCAGTTCATATGGTGATGAATATAGTAAAAGAACGTCTTCAGAAAAAAACAAGTAAAAAGTTTTTTAGATGTGACTTATCTTGCCTGGCAGTAATTAGAAAAGGTGGGGAATGTCTATTTGAAAGAAAAGTTAAAATGGTAGACATTTTTCATAGTCACTTTACTGATGGGCATATTCAGAGCATATACACATACTTTATACAATGAGAAAAAATACATACAACAATAAGATTGTGTAGAAATCAATAAACCATGATGTTTATGCTTTGCTTTGAATTATTTAGTCCTGAATTTACTAGTTGTCATGTGCATTAAATTAAGGCAGTTCACAAATGCAGGGTTTTGCTCCTGTGTTAATTTGATCTGGTACCACAGTGGGGAAAAAAGTGCTATCACTCTTCAATATTGCTTTCACAAATCAGCTTACTGTCTCTGTATTTAAGAAAGGATTTGCAAGTTTAAGGTGGGAATTCTAAGTCTGTACAATAATTTCTGTGATGACTCTAGGTGATTTAAAGATCTGCTAAAAAATAAATGTGCTGTGGGTTCCCATGGGTGAGGCTTCAGCTGGGCTGCTGCATCCCATGGGGTGGTGGTTCTGTGGAAGCCTTAATCTCACAGCACACTCTGAAAGTCTGCCTTGTGGACAGACTTAAACTAGGAAATATCAGATGCTCCTGTTATGCATTTTGTTGTCCTTAAACTAATCTCTTGGACACTTTGCATTATTCTCTCAGTAGAAACATGTGCCAAGGTGTGTTTTATCTACCTCTGAAGAGCAGCCATCCTTCACTGGTAATTCTGCACTCAGGAATGATGGACAGGCTTCTTTCTGCCTGTGTAGACCATAACACAGCAACGGTAGTAAAGAACAATGACTGCAAAAAAACTCTTATAATACTTACAATCTGGATTTTTCAGCCTCGAATTGCAAAAAACCTGGCTCTAAATATCCTACTGTTATTTTCACCATCCTTCTTTCTGTGTTTCATACTATGCCTTACTCTGTGAGATGTGGACTTGTGGGGGTTAAATGTAACACTGATAACTCATGAAGAAACCTTTTTGTCTCTGGTGCTAAAGGTCTGTTTTTTGGAGCAGGGTTTGCTGAGCTGTTTTCTGCACAGAACAGTTGCTGGTGTGAGAAAATGGGGTACTGGAAGCAATGCATCTTCTCTTAGTGGACATAGAAGTTCCTCTCAGTGGACATGATTGCATTTAAAAAACGTGAAAGTCATTGTATATACTTTTTTGTTTGTTTGAAAATTTAATAATTGAATCCACCACTTTGAATTAAGCAACATTAGGAGTAGTCTCCTTTATGATGAACAGGAGCATAAAGGAAGTCATAGGCTTGGGCTCCTGTACAATAAGATGCCTTGATACTGAGATCTGAGCATCCTTGCAGACAGGCAGCATTTGGGAAGCAGAGCTCTAATATAGTGTCCAGGCTCTAATATTCTAATTTCTGCAAGTTAAGTGTGACTTTTCATCCTTGGAAAAGTGAATGTCTAGCTATTTAGCAAGAGACAAAGCATAATGCCATCATTGGAGAGATGTATTGTCAACTTGGACAGGTGATATTTAAGGAGCCTGAAGAGAGAAATGACCTGGCAGTGTAACAAGACATATCACAAGTGACTGTCTCAGAAAGAATGAGAACAAGACAGACAATTTCCATTACTTCTCAGTGTTAAGGTACTACCATTATCCCCTAAACAACCACACGCTCCAAGCAATAATCATGCACTGTCTTCTTCTGTTCTAATATGAAAGTGGAATTCAATCTCTTTGACACATATTGCTTCAGCTTGTCTTGTCAAGTTGTTTCTCTGCTGGAGCTCAGCTGATGTATAGTGAATGGGCTTTGTATACTGACTGAAATGGGGAAATAGTTACGCAGTTTCCTTTGATGCTGGCTGCAGAGGTGCTGAGGATATGCTAGAAGAGAGAGGCTTTGTTTCTTGTAGCCTGTAAGTTATTGCCAGTAAGGCAATCAGTGAAACCACCAGCAGTTCTTCAAACTGGTTCCTCTTTTGCAGTCCCTTTTCAATCTGATCCGAGTACCCTGTTAGCTGTGTATTAATCCCCATAATACCTAGGAGAGAGGCAATCGTTCTTTTTCCATTGTCTTCCCCGGAGTGTGGAAATCCAGCACACGCTGAGTTTTATGGCAAGATTTTGTGCTTCTTTTTGGGTATTTTTGGTTTTTTGTTTTTTGGTGGTTTTGTTTTGGTTTTTTTTTCTCAGTGGGAACCTTGCAGCAGCACGTAGAGTCTCTACGTCTTTTGTATCAGTCAGGTCCTGCTTGTCAATGACAGTATCTGCTGCCCTTATGGTATTCTGCACATTGGTGAAATATATTTTATAGTAAACTTGTTTAAATTCTGAATGAATAAATACTATGTTGCAACTGTTAGAATTCTTATAAGGAGAAATGAAGTTATCCTGTATAAAAAATGAGGAAAATAAAGAACATCCTCTATTGTCAGCACCATCCTGGAATCTGCTGTTTTTTCTTAACCTGTCATGTAATGGACAACCTACTAATTCCATATTCAAAATATTTGAAAATTTTAAATACTCAATATCTTATGCATATTCAGAATAATTTTTCTAATTACTCAATATCTATTTCTTCTTTTTCTAATTTTAAAGCAGTCATGTAAATTTTTCCTTAGCTGACTGCATCAGTACAGAAAACTGATAAACTGCCCTAACATATTCTGGATCATATAGCAGGAGTTTAAACTCATATTTAGCAAACATGAGTGGCTTACAGGTCGGGCAGATGTTTCAGGATGTTATCTGATGAATGGCTGGTGGATCATGTGCTTTTATGTTCAAAATATGTGTGAGGGCTCATATAGCAAGGCACCAGCGCTGCAGCACTTACTTGTGCCTACAACTGTCAGTAAGTTGTATTCTTTGATATGCCTTTTGTCATCTAGTTTGATTACTTAAAAGCTGTATGCAAGGAGTACAGGAAAAAGAAATATAGTTGTTTAGTAGTTGCATTTATTGCTTTATTTTTGGCCTGTGCCACCTACATTAGTTGACATTGTATTTTTATGTATAGATTTTTCCATCTTGCCTCAAGGACAATAATAATATTATGCATATGCATAAGGAAATTGAATGCAGGTTGTTACTGAAATCTCAAAAATGGCATTTCTTATCTTTTAAAGACTTTATTTTGCTCCTTACTGCAATATAGCTTTTATGCATATAATTTGCTCTAAACAACAACAGTACACATGAAGACCCTTCAAGTTCTTTCACTTGAAAGTTTCTTCTGGCAGTTAAAGAAAATTAATAAAAAATGTGTTTTGTCATTTAAAAGAGAATTATTTCCCTTACAATGCATAAAAGATGCAAACTCCTAAATTGCTTGAGTTTGCACATTTTAGAGCATTACTCTGATGTTTCTTAAACCTGCCTGTGTAGCAAGTTTCCCTGTAGCAAGCCTCACCTTTTTCTTGTGAGTTAAATTGCATTGAAAGAAGTAGCCCTTCAACTCTTCAGAAGGCTACGAAATTTTGTTTGGCATCTAATGTTTTTCCCCTTCCATTTAAGATCTTGGGTGTAAAGCCAGACATGACCAAGTTTGTTTCCCTGTGGCTTCTTATCCTTAGAGCTTGCACCATCAGTGTCCTTTTTATTGATCTCTACATTTCTTGTTGCTGTTTTTATGGTGTTCATGGAGCATCTCTAAATCCATTTCTTTGTAGCATTGTGTAACTTCTGGATTTGTATTTGTGCTACTGCTGTGTGTGTGCCAAGAGTTAACTGACTGCATCCTCTCTAGTTGCTGGCCCTCAGGCCTTTTGGTTTTTCTGAAGGTTCCTTCTGCTCCCTTGACAGTTACACGCTGGCAGAGAAAATCTTAGAAATGGTGAGGCCAGCATTTGCTTACCAAAGCCCCATCCTCTACTACAGAGAATCAGCTTAAGTCCTTATGCAAGAGGACAGTCTTTCCTATTTTAAAATAAAAAGTAGGGGAAAGCAAGAGAGGTCTTGTGCTCTCTGCTTCCTTAGATTTTCTTAGGAAAGAACTAGTTGATAAACGTTGCTACCTCAGTAGCTACTGATGCTCTCCTCTCCCAGCTGCCTCTAGGCCATGCTGTTTAGCTCCTCTTGCCTGGAAGGTGATGCACTCTGTTTCTTCCTCCACGAGGCTGCTAATGTGCAGAGGCAGTTCCTGACTTCCCATGTCCTCCAGGAGAAAATGTGTGGTGTGCAGCCTCCTGTGGGTTTAAGGGACCAGAGGAGATGAAAATGGTGAGACTCTGATTTCGCAGTTGAGATCTAATGTACTGTAAAGCTGGGGAAGAGATTGAGGCACTGCAGGACATGAGAACCAACCTGTCTCTTGCACATCCCTGCTGCACTTCTGCTGTTGGAAGTTTGGCATGCACTGCTGTAACTGAGTGGCAGGAGTAGGCAAGGAACCCATCCCTGGGGTCAGGGAACAGCATGGGACAATGAGGGGTAATGTTTTCTTATCTATCTTTTGTAGACAAATTATTCAATGCGTAGATGGAAGAACCGACATCAACAACTCCTGAAAGAGTCGTGGTGAAATATGTGCTTCAAAATCAGTCTTTCCTGCTTAGATGGAGGGGGGGGAAAAAAAAAAGGTAGACTGATATTCTCTGTTGTGCTCAGAGACAGGAAAAGATCTAACCTGTTTGGACTGCAGCACTGAATTGAAATCTTGCAGTCCCTGATTGCTTCCAGAAATTGCTTGTGAATGTCCATCACCACTCATAGGTGCTGCTGGCAGTATTTTCTGAAAAAGTATTTGAAAGAAATAGAGAAGCCTTTGTTTTGAGATTTAAAACTGTGTGTATGCACCTAAACACATAGATATCAATTTCAAGAAAAATATTCTGATAGCTTTGTATAGAAAAAAAATGGTTTCAAAACACCAAAACGTTTTTCTGTAAATTGTTGTAACATCTTTAATAACTAGGCAGATGGTTAGAAGTATTTTTCTCTCCCTCAGTGTATTACAATAGATATGAAGGCAAAAAAATCCATACCTGTTTTATTTTCTGAATTTCAGAAAATAGACAAAACTGTATGTTCCTGCCAGGTATCATTTGCAAAGAATCAGCCACTTATTTTCAGTACATTTTTTCTACATTGTCATCATGGTTGTGTTTTTGTCTCAGTCGTGTGAGAGTGGTTCATAAATGATACCAGCTACCTGGACATCTGCAGCAACCTGAATTCTCCTTCTTATTTGGAATTCCCTGCGTTGTAAGGATGGGTTATGGTGACAGAAAGCACTACTTAATCTTAACAGTTGTGTCAAGGAATTAAATTATGGGTAAAACGAAAATAAGAATAAAAAAGCAATATAAGTTATAAATAAGTGCAGCTTGAAAGTTGGGAAAAAATTTATAGGCATCTGAGAAGAAGAAAGATTAGGTTTTCCAGTTGAAGTTGGTGAGGGACGAAACCTATTATGGATTTTTTTGTTGGTGGTGGTCTTTTGTTTGGTTTTTTTTAAGCTATTGCTAAAGCTAGAAATTACTTTGTAGGAAACATAGAAAATTGTAAGGGATGGAAGTTATACTTGCAGCATGAATGTTTGATATCGAAGAGGTTGGACTTCCTTGCATGATGCACACAGTGTAGTAATTTTGTCTGTCAAGATTGCTGCTGGCATCTGCTAGGACCAAGAGTGACTGCTCTTTCTTCTCCCTCCAGCCCCCTTGGTGCATAATTTGCCTCTTAGGTGTTCTCCTTTTAATACTTCCTGAAAGTACTGGTCACCAGTGTCATCGGAACTGGACCAGTCTTTGGATCTGTGGTCAGAAGGTCTAACTGTTTTTAAGGGTAGACTCAAGTATTCCATCAGAGGTATAACTGGCAGCTCATGAATGCTTGCTGAAAGACACCTGTTTCTCTATGGAGGACAAATGGGTCGAGGCAGGAAAGCAGAGTTTTTCTGTTGTTGCTATTGCAAGTAATTTCACTTTTCCAAGTACATATTTAATGATGTTTCCCTTGTGAGCAGTGTTTAGTGATCTCAAAACCAAGCTCCCACTGAGGCATGGCCAATGAAACCTGACCTTGAAATGATAATGCAAGCCGTGCCGAAAATTAATTGCTGGTAGCATTCTCTCTGCTGTTTGATTTTTAATGAATAAAGAGTTGCTGCAAATTTTAAAGTTTTTATGGATGGGATGCAAATTTCCCCTTTTAATTTTCTTTTTAATTTCAAATTGATAGGTCAGTTGCTCTTGGTGTGGTTTATTGAAGGTATATTTTAAGAACTATTTTGATTTTTAAAGTTCTATTATAGAATATAAAGGAAATACAATGGTTTAATGGAATTTGAAAGCTTAATTCATTGGTTTAATATTATACTTGCAAAGCACATAATTCAATTTAACAGTGTTAGAAAAAATTGTGTAAGTCTAATTTATGTTGACAAAAGCAATACAAAAGTATTTTGCAATAAACAAGGCACTAATGCAGTGCACCAGGAATCGATTTCATATTACACATTTGTATAATTAAGTAAAGTGCTAACTTCAGGGTATTTCTTATGACAACCCATAATGCTGCATTTTCTTACACTCTTGCAGTTACTGTTTAAGTTGAAAGCTTATCTAATTTAAAAATGTTTGCTAGCAAGCATGCCAATATAATTGACACTAAAAGAAAATTTAGCTTTACATATTTTATTATTAAGTAGAAGTAATTCTGTATAGATTTTATTTCCTTGTTGCTGTAATTTTAATAATAATAATAATATTGTGAATATCCTACATTGGAAGCGTTACTCAACTTCAGCCGGTCCAAAGTGAAGGCATGTAATATAAAACCATCTGCACTTTGTCGCACCATATACTCCTCTCAAGTGTTCTTGTTACCACTCAGCTTTTCCTCATACTCAACTGTCCTTTTTCTTTTCATAGTAGTTTTATTCACTTCGTAAGTTTATCTTCAAGTTTGAGAAGTAAGTTATGGAACTATATCTTTAGGAAGATGTTTTCTCCAGCTTCCAGTCATTTGTCTCTTTTTTTTCTGGATGATATAAGTTAAGGTGTTTTGTGTTGGATAGATTGGTGGATTTTGGAGGGAAGTTGTACTTCTAATTTTGTTCAGAAAATATAAAACATGGCAGAGGATGCAAGGGGACTTACCTAATTTTCTTCCTTTCAACCATTTTCCCTAGTGCTCATGGCAATGAATTGGATGTGCTTCACCAGTTCACTTGCTTTTCTCATCAACTCTCCAACTCCTGGGTATTCACTTTGCACCTTTCTCTTGTATGAGGATTTCAATTTCCAGTTAAGCATCAGACACTGGACCTGGAAGTTTAAATACGTCTATGGATGTGAACTACTGTGAATCAAAGGAAGGCTCTGGTTCTGTCCTGTAAGCATCAGTGTCTGCTTTTATTCCTCTTGTAGTTCTCTGTAACACTAATCCCAAACTGCCTTAGCGATACCTATAGTCTTACAATTTTGGTTTTTTGGTTTTAGATGGGTTTTGCTCTCTGATGACAAGGCAGAAAAAACAAACTATTGGAAGAAGATGGGAAGCCAACCCGTTTGTCTCTTGTTCTTGAACTCTTGATGCAAAAGAAACAAGGAAATTAACACATATAAAATAAAACAATGAACAGTGATTCACTGTTTCACATTGTTATTGAATTCTGTTAAGTTGTGCCTGATTTTTAAAGGACATGTTCAGCAATTGTTGAAACTAAAGAGAAAGGGCTTCCCAAGTCACAAGTTTCTGAGATTTTGGCAGGATGATTTTTAAAAATTTTTATCCTTGGCTTTAAGCATTTCATAGAATGAAACTGCATGCTCAGCCTAAAATCTGACATAAGCCTGTTAGACACTTTATGCTCTGCAATGGCCGGAGAATTCTCAGTGTAACCAAAGCTCTAGCTAATTGGGATGACTTCAGTGCATAAAAATGCCATAGGGCATGACCCACTGGTATTTATAAAATTTTTAAACACATCCTTATTTTATTTGGACTAGGTAGAAAACTCAATATTTGAAGAATATTGCATTCCTTAGGTAGAAGGTTCAGCTAATACTTAGAGTTTATTGCTTAGTATATAAAAATGTCCAGCTTTCAGCATGCAAACCCAAGGTCAGGAAATTGCATAGATTATCAAAACAGAATCTGCACCATCAGGATTATTCTAGAATGGTATTCTCCTATGTTGTCTGTTGGAAATGTAATGTCTCTGTAATCGTATGAATTTTATGGCTGTGTTGTTTCCATATAGACATGAAAAATTTTGCTTCTGAAAAAACATTGGCTCTGCTGTTTGTAATTGTAAAATCTTTGTGTCAAGTTGATAAGTTCCAAAAAGCTATTTTTGCCTCTCTAAATAGCTCAGTTCAGGTAGTTGAAAGAAAAGGTAGTTTGTTTTTTCTAAATTTTCTACAGCTACAGTACAATTTCCACAGAAAATAAATGAAACGAGAGTATAGAATAACATTAAACTTCAGTTATCTCAAGAAACTAACAATGCAGATTGGCTGAAAGAGAACAGATTGAATTACTATAAATGTGATATAGCTAATAAATGAAAGCAATAATTTCCCATGAAAGAAATCTACCTTTTGAAAGACTAAGTTTGCTCATTCTACTGAAAAGCAAAAACGGCAAAAATTAAATAACATCTTTGATTTATAACCCTTTTTTGTCAAAAATGAAAAAAAAAATGTTAGCAAGAATCATAAAAATAAATTAGTTGGAATAATCAACTTGCAAGGTATTACCACCAGGTAAGAAGAGATAATAATATTTAATGCCCTAGAATGAGTGGAAAATCAGCAATAATATAGTGCATGATATTATTGTACTGATATTATTGTATTTGATATCTGAAAATTTAAATACTCTAATATTCTGAGCATTTTAATCAACAATATTTTCTTTTCATTTTCTCCATTTCCAATCCCAAAGACCTGGAGTGCTTGCAAATCTTTATGACAACAGACTGAACTATGTCTCATAAAATGGTCCCTGAGTTTTGTAATATAAGAAGTAATGTGGGATTTGTCACACTAGTGCTTGAGAAAGACTAACTCAGAAAAACAAGAAAATAAAATCATTTTAGAGGCCTCCAATGTGATGATTTTTTTCTCCCAGAAAAAAAGGTATATCAATTGTATGGACTTAATTAGAATTATGTGTCTTAAGACTTCAGAAAATACCATTGCATTTCTCTGCATGTTTTTATTGCAGAATATAGTTCCAAGTACTGGAGAGTTCTTTCCTTAAAACCAAACCAGGTTTTGCAGTACTTAGCTTCCTTCCAATAATTCTACCTAATTTTGTTGGAATGTGCTGACTGCAACTTTGCTTTACATATAGATGTCTTGAGGCATTATTGTCCTTTGTCTTCTTATCATTGTCTATCTCCTGGATGTTACCATCTTACCTTCCCTTAACCAAGGAGAGCAGAAAAGATCACACAAGGCCCCTTTGCCTACTGCCAGATAAAGCCAGCCATGCATATTACTGTGAGTCCCCCTTGCTGCCAATTTAATTGGAACTGCTTGACTTTATCGCTGTAGAGAATGAGATCTGCTCATTGTGCTGGTGGAGTTTTTGGGGGAGAGAATTGCCAGCAGACAGGCATTAATTAACTAATTGCTGCACTGCTAACGCTTTCAGGGCAGGACCAGGATTTTGATTAGCTCTGTGTCCTTTCGTTGGACATATCTCTGCAAAATGTATTCTGCCTATATCATGAAATGTGAATATTTTAAGATACCTCTGATGAAACTGTCTAGAGAGAGTGACACAGGCCAGCTGGCACAAACACTAGAACTGGAATGTTTCCAGTTTCATGCTGAATCCCTCAGTAAAGATATTGATATTACTGTTAATATAAGGCAGTGGGTCAAACTCTTTCAGAACAATTAACTGCTGTGTTGGGGTCTGGACACGTTATAGTGATGCAGGCCTGCTACCTTCAGGTAACTGCTCAGTCTTCCCAAGGGAGCTGGCATCTTGACATGCACTGCAAACCCCACAAAATTATTTGACTGAGCAAAGAAATGCCATGTTTGTGTAACGTCTAATCTGATGTGTAAGTTGCAGATACCAGGCCCATCTCATTTAGTCTGTAAACCATCTATTGTCTCCAAATTGTTCAAAGTTAATTATTGTTGGTAATTATTTTACTGCTAGTTTAAAAATAATGAAGGTACAGTGCTTAGAAACAATCAACTATGTAATACTGAGCTTTATTACTACCATTTCCTAGCATGTAAGACATTATTTGGCTTTTTCTTGTGTTGAGTTATGCTGCACCATAAAGAACTGTAACAGTACTAATTTGCTTGAAATGTGGTTGAATTTATCGCAGCCAGCATGAGTTTGCGTGCAGCGTTTTTTTCCTGTCTTATTTCACAAATAGAAAATAAAATATAAATTAATTTTCCCCACTGATCTTGCAGTCCCCACCTCCCCAACCAATACAAGTACATTCAGAAGGAACATTGGTAATACAACTTTAAAGTATTTTATTTTTAAAAGTACTATCCAAAAATGTGAGGCTGTGTGTATGTCTTGTGGGTTTTTTGTTTATTTAACTATAAGAGAAACAAAAAAAGCATTTTTGAGTGGGTGTCATATGAAGAAAGAATGTTGATGAAAGCCAATGTCCTCAGTGTCTCTCAGAGATGTCTGTGACAGCTACTGTTGTTTTACCGCCTAATCTACTTCCCCTTTTCATTGAAGATATTAACCTTATAAGCCCAAAGTCTTTAGAAGTTAATGGCCTGTTATACAAGTCTACTCATGGTGATGGGATATTAAGTTATTAAATGTATTTTGCTATGTAACTAAACCTCAAGTTGTTCTCATAAATAATCGCTTAATTTGTTAGTTTAAATTGAGCGCATCTATTTTTCTGCCTCCGTAGTCCTTGTTATGTTAGGAGTTGTATTAAAATGTGAGTCTGGTAAACATCATCATAAATCTCTTGCCTACCCTGTGACAGTAAAAGAAGTGTTGATCATCAGGTTTTTTCCCCTCGAAAATAGACATTTCAAAATTAACAGATTAAGGAAGACAAATTCAGTGACAGTATGTTCTGTCACGACCCTTCCTTACATGTCCCTGACAAACCTCACTGAATTGCATTTTACATTTTGAAATTTTCGAAGAGTTAAATTTGAATTGAAGCTACTGTCACTGACAAGAGGAAAATAGAAGCAATTGCTTTGCACTAAACAAGTTTGAATGGTTGTTAATGTGAATGACTTTCAGGCAGCAAATGTCAGAGAACAGTAGATTACTTTCTTTACCTCGGGCATTTTAAACCATCTCCTGTGGTAGGCCTGACATAATTTTTTTTTTTTTTTCTCTTGAACATGGGAAGCAAAGTAATTGGAGTCTGGTAATTTCAGCCCATGGCTGATGAAGATAAATCATAACGAGCTACTAGAATGCATGCTGACAGTCCACATAGGGCTACTAGAACGGGAACTCTCCCTAATGCAATATTCAAATTTTGCTTCCTTCTGATTCATATTCTAGAAGGCCCCTGAAATTGTTAATTATAAGGCCAACCTTCATTTGTTATTCTGCAGAAATTTTATGCCAGAAACCAATTGCTTCATAACAATTTAACTTTGGGCATCCGAGCATCACACCACTTGCTTGTTGTGCTGGGATGGATGCACAGGGTCCTCTGGTTTGTCCATGGGAATGAGAGCTCATTGTTGCTTTCAAGTGACATTGTCCTCCATCTGAAATGAAATTGTTCCTCCTGGCAAGTGGTCACATAGTTGCATGCCAGCATTTGTTTCCATTAAGGTGCGGCTGACTGCCTTCAAAAACTCACCCCATGTGGTGCAGCTGAAGAGCAGCCTTGCTGCCTCACCAGGCTTCGTCTGCATTCACCTGGTCTCTTGGAGTCAATGATTGTACCAAGGGAAGGAATGTAGTGATGCAGTTTTAGGATGGGTTATGCTTCCAGGGATTTGTGCACATTGTGACTTTGCACCTTTTCAGTCCTTCCTAGCTGACAATCTGCTCCTATCCTTGATCCTCATTTAGTCTGGGCAGTCTTCAGTAACAGGACCACCTGCCTATGCATAATGGCTGTAGCTCTATCCTTCTCTGGGAAGGAAAAGTAGCTACATCCCCAATATTTTAGCATAAAATCTCTCCGTCCTGTTGTTTCAGCAGACGTGTGGCAGTGCCGCATCACTGGTTGGGGGAAGGTGTGGGAGGACCTGTGGGAATGTGATTTTCTCTTTGGCTACTCCATCTCTTGTCCTTGACTGTAAGCAATGGCACAGTTTGCATCCCACAGCAAATTACCCAGTAGGCAGATTGACTTATTTCTGTGGTCTCAATTGCACTCGTGGTAATGCCTGATGAAATTGTTTATGCAAATAGTGTATTAACTGGAAGACACAGTGTGGTATTGATCAAAGCTATTTTCTTGTTTTGATGCAATTCATCCAGTAGTTTCTGCCGAGGAGAAATATTGGGAGCTTAAATATTTCATTTTAGTGGTTTCAAAATGAAATGGCTCCTCTTCTTTGATTTTGACACAATGTTTTGTTTTCAAATTGAGCTAAGCTGGTTTGTAAAAAGGATGAAAACTTCCCGGCAACAATTATATTGAGACATCTAGAGAAAAAGTTTTACTTTGGTTTTACTAAACTAATTTTTCCTTTTTCTATTTTTCCTTCCCATCTTTTTTCTTTTTCTTCTTTTTTCTTGTTATTCTTATTTTGAACTGAAAATACCTTACAGCTCTGTATGTAAGCATTCCTTGGGGTCACACAAAGAATTGTTTCATTTTACATTTCACTACTTTGTTTTCTTCCCTTCTGTTTCACAGCCAGGGAACAGTTTACTGCCCCTGATAATTTTCAGGGGACCTGAAAATACAGAGGAGGAGAATGAGCACTTTTCTCTGGGGGAAACCTTCTCCTCTCATTCAGGACCTAGTCCTCCGTGTTTCTCATTGAAGATGTCACCTGACACTTGCTATCAAAAGCCCTACATAGATCAAATGCAGATATTTGTATGAAGAAGGGCCTTTTGGGGTCTTTGAAAAGAAATGGAGAAATCACCTCTTGTGTTTAAAAAAAAAATCTAATGGAATGCTATGCAAGTCTGTTGGCTTCCACCTCAGATTCAGCATTTTGCCTTGCCCAGATATTTTTGCCATGAGCTCCGTGAGGCTTTTTGTCCCCAGAAAACCTTACCAGTGCAGAACAGCTCTTCGAGTTATTTGGGTCCTCTCCAACACCTCTGTTTTGTGAGAAGTTGAGATTTGGCGTTGAACTCTTGAGCTTGCCTGCAGAGTCATCCAATGTTTGCCTCTGCTGCTGCCATGTGCTCCAGGGCACTGCTTGTACCTACATGAAACTGAATTTTGAGGCTTGTGGTGGGAAAAGAAAGCTCCTGGGGCAGCAGAAGGGGGAAATTTCAGGGATTGTTTAACTTTAAAGGTTTTTCAGCACCAGAGGCCCTGTAGCAAGGGGAAAGGTGCATATGGACTGAGACATTCAGCTTATGCATTTAAAATGGGACTCAACCAAGTAATTTTCCTCATTGTTCTATGTTTGTAAACCTTAGCACAGTCCCAGACATTGTATGCAGGCCAGCTTAGGGGAGATGCTCCACCAGAGCTTCACCACCAAACCCCTCTTTAACTGGAAGTATGAGGTTGGTGCTTCCTTGTAGATATAGCATCACTTTCTCCATGATAACAAATTGATAGCTTGATCTGACATCCTCTGAGGATTAAGTATTTAGATATCTAAAGTATTTGCAACTTTAAATTGCTGCGAAGGAGTGTTGCTTGTTAGAAAGAAGCCATATTTTTATTATTTTAGAGATGCTAAAAAAAGCCATGTGAACCAAGAACAGCCGAAGCCCATTTTCAGAGTGATAGTCATCAGAAGGGAAATTTGCTCCATAAATCTCAAATTTGCTTTTGCCTGGTCATTGATTTCTTCAAAAATTGCCACTGCATCAAATTGAAAAAAAAAAAAAATCTGTGTTTTTAAGCAGTATATATCTCCTTATTGACTACTTCTTGATGGATTCTAAAGGCCTATTAAAAAAGTTCTTTCTAGTTTTTACTTTTAAAGCTTTTTGTTATGTGAAGTTATGAAACTTTTGGGGAAATCTGCTTATTATCTAGCAAGACATACATTAATGCAAATTTTAAAGCCAGGCTCATCAGTCTGTGTTGTTTGGTGCTTAGACAAACACTTTGGTGTTTAAGAACAAAACGACAGTGAGCACAAAAACAAACAAAAAAGGAAGAGGTTAGAAACAGTATTTAAAAACAAACCATCTGTCTCATGTCATTCAGTAAGTAATAGATCTACTTTTTTAATGGTTAGTACTAAGCTAAATAATTATAACCAACCCCAGTAAGCAATGAGGACACTATATAATTTTAAATAAAAATTCAAGTATAGTAGTTCCTGCTATAATCATAAAACACATAATTATCTAGTATAATACATGGAGAAGTAGGGTGCGTGAGAGCTGTGAAAAATATTTTTGCTTGCATTTCTTTACAAACTGGGACTTCCTAAAATATATCATACCAATTGTTCAGCCTTCAAACGAAAGCTTTTATCATAAGACCTACTGCTCATGAACATAGAAAAGAAAAATCAGTCGTTGATTAGATTATCATAGCCTTTGCGTTTTTATCCTGTTTTTTCACAATACAGAATCTGAGTAAGTGGGCTTGTGGATTATTTTTAAATTATTTTTGCATGATTTTGTTTGGTTTGGGATTTTTTGAGCATTTTGGTCTCTTCTACTGTATAAATTTAGATGGTAATTGAAAATCTTGTGTTTGATCTCTCAATCTATTGCTATGGAAATGAAGGTTATTCCAGAAATTCTTGCTTTATGCATTTGTTGACTGATTCAGAAGGGAGAAAAGGTAAAAAAAAAAACAAAACAAACCCCAAAACATCCTTGATGAAGAAGGGTGGAAAAAAGTCATTGTTGAAAGTGTTGCTTTAGGATGACTATTTTTAATTCTTAAAAAGTTAATTGCATCTGGATATTACATGTGGTTTTTAGTGCTCTGTATAATACCAGTTCTAACTATTTTACATTATATTCTTAACATGAGCTGATAGGCAAATTTCAGCCTTAATTCTGGATCCCTTTGTGACTTTTAATACATGATTAACTACTTTGCTAGTGCATTGTCTGCTATTCAGCATTTGAGTCAGCAGAAACATTAATGGCTTGTAATGATGTTTGGCTTTTAAGATAACTGCTAGGACTTGTCATGTTATAAAATGTCATATGTTGGACAGGGCTTCAGTTAAACTTCAGCATTAAATGATGCCTATTTCTCTCCCATTGTTTGAATAGAATGGGAAATATGAATGAACTAATTCAGTCTTAGGAATAGAGGAATTCTAATCTTAGAAGTCCATCCCAACTGAAAGTTAATGGAAATGGGGCCATTTTCAGCACTTTAACTGCAGTAAAGAATTGCAGGAGAAAATGGTTGTAAAAAAGCTGGAGAATTATGGAGGAAATATGTGTTTCAGAATTATGAAGTACACAGCACTCACGTCAAAAGTGTTGCATCTCCAAGAGAGAGCTCAGAAGAAAGGTAAAAACATGGTAAATTTGGCCGTACTTGCCTGTCTACTTTTTTCCTTTTTCTTTTTTTTTTTTTTTTTTTTTATCCTGCTGGAAAGGAATGTGGTAGGAGGAAAAAGGGCTTTGAATAGAAATGACAGACCATGGACAGCTTACACAGGTAAACTATTACAAGACTTGCAATTAACTCCAGGTAAAACAGCAAATGTGTCAAAGTAGGATACTGTGAGCGGAACAAAACTTGCTGAGAATAAAGCTCTATGGTGAGTGCTAGAAAAAAAACCAAAGTAGTTAAACTCCAGAGAAAGTCAGACAGGCTCTCAAATAGTTATTATCATTACTTCAGGCCATGCCCACAGTCAGGAGTTTCTGGGATAATCTGTATGTTGTGGGAAGCTGCTCTTGGGGGTGATACCCTCACGAGTTGTGTGTTGGAACTGACTTCTAAAGAGATAAATCCTTAGCACCTACATTCACTGGGTAAAGACATCTGGGGGGTGATTTTTTGGATGCATATATTCCTGAAACAGCACCTGTTCCCAAGATAACTTCATTCAATGAGCTGTTCCATCCCTAGCCAATGCCTGTCCTGTGCTGTTTGAGAGGTCTCTTCCCCTCCTTGTTCTTTTTGTCATTGTGTATCCTGCTTGCTATCCAGGCAGGGAATTGCTGTGTATAAAGGGTCATCAGAGAAGAGAACCTAATTTGCTCTGCCCACAAGAGATGCTCTGTGTAAATAAAGAGAGATAATGGAAAACTACCTTCTGTCCTGAAAAGTTAATCTGAGTGACACATGGGTAGAGGCACAACCAGTATTTGAAGGAGAATTTTGTGACAGTGACTTATCTTTTTCTTGAGTAAGAAGGCAGGATTGTCATACAGAATGCTGAGGCTCCCTCAGATTATTTTTTCTTCTTTTATTTAAAACTTTAATTTTTCTCCTTTATTTCCTTTGGGGATTTGGGGTTTTTTGGTTGATTGGTTGGGGGTTTTTTTCCCCTTTTTCTCTTTTTCAATTTTTTTTTCTTTCATTTATTGTTCAGTTCTAAAAGTGAGTAGGACTGGAACATAGCCCTTCTATAAACTATTGCTACTAAGTTTGAAAAAGTGCTATTTTGATTATGCTGTTGTTTCTTCTTTCCAAAACTGAATGTATTGGGTTTCTGAGCTCTACCCTGAATGTCTGCCCTGAGGAATAGGATATATGTAGGGAACTTGCAAGGTCACAGATGATACAGTGTAGAAATCTGCTGCCTTTTTTTAGTAATCTCAAGTATGTATTTTCTGCCTCTTTCCTTATTCAGTGAAGATACATAAAGGCTAAATGTAGCAGAAATTGAGCTTCAAGCAAGTTTCTAACATAAAAACACAGACTTATAATAGAACCTGGCAAGTGGATGTTATCTTTCATCCACAGATCACAATCTGCAATGGGTACTTTGGGGATTGCAGCCATGCCTGGCTGGACAGGGAAATTCGGAGTCCTTTGCCTTTTGTCTTTCTAAAAAAAGTCCTCATAGGTTTGATTACTTTTGACCAAAGGATGTGTGTATGAAAACTTTTCCTCATTTGTAGGGGAAATAAGGCACTTGGAGGTTAGGGACTACATTAGTTGCATGGGAGGGGAGGGAGGAAGGAAATTAAATTCACTTGCTGAAAAATATGTATCAGCCAGACACAGAATACACTTTCTTTTCCTAGTCCTGCCATGAATATTTGGCACACTGTATATTTTGCATCCATGTGAACAACATATTTGCTGTAGCAGCAGCAGGCAGCCATTCTTCATGTTAGTTAAGACCAGAGTGCCACTATTAAAATTGTTTTATAGCTAGCAGGCACCCCATATTGTTTGGACAAGGGCAATTACTGTAACCCATATATTTGGAGGAGAGGATGAGGTTGTGTCTTTCCTGTGGCTTAACATTTTTGGTTCTGAGGTTCCTTTGTGGAACTGGTAGGTTTATTGATAAATAGCCCAGTATACTGAGGATGTATCATATTTGAAAGGCTGCTGATTTTGAGCCGAGCAAAGGAAAGCTGGTGGTGAGTTTCAGGCTTCCACCTTTTTTTAAGTTGCTTTGTAATTTCTAAATAGGCATGGGCTGTTCTCTTAACTGATCATTCTGAAGTTTTCAGCTTATCTACTTCCAACAGATTCCTGAGATGCAGATGGTCTGATAGGTGTCCATGGGTAGTTGCCACTGAAATCCCTGACTTTCAGCAGGAAGACAGCAATGTACCTAAGCATCAGCCAGGATCAAAGGCATGTCAATTCTCGGGGCTTTGTGTGCTTGTCCAAGTGGATTTGGCATTAGGTCTTCCAGGGCTCATCCCTTCCCTGAGGGGGAAGGGGACCTGCATATTCAGTTGGTTTCTTGTAAAGCAGATGAAATTTTATGAAGTTGATTTGTGTTAGTCCTATATTTCTGCTGTAGAATAGGCAAAGTCAGGTGGAGGGCTATAAGTCAACAGATTGGTCTTTCCAGTGTGCAAATAAAGAACCAGCTTTTCACCTATGGCTTATTCTAGTCGTGATGGCTGGTGTGTTTTGAGTAGTCCACCCCCTACTCCAGGAGCACTGGTCCTGGAGTGAATATCTCCTGGTGCCTTTTTCAGGTGAGTGAAGACTTCAGAGTTAAGCTGAACAATGAACTCTTAGTACATTCCTGCAGAGCAATTATTTTCCAAAATGCTCGGTGGAACTGCATACAAAACTATTTTCTTTTCTTGTTTTATTCAGAGGTCCTTATTCTGAGAGCACTGTGATCTTACTTACAAGCACATTTTCAACTGTTGTTGTAATGTTGCTGCTGCTTGATCTCGATAGGCATTACTTTTCTTAAGGAAGATGCCAGAGCTATGAAAGCTTAAATCTAAATTGCAGCACACAGAGTAATAACTTTACAGCTGAATATAAATTGGTTAAGTTATAATGAACAAGTGCAGTTCACTTGTAACAAATGAAACTAAGGCATAATACTGAGCACACTTTAAGAAGAAAAGGTCTTACTGTTATTTTTCATTTTTAAAGTTAGACCTTTGGAGAAAACAGTAGTGTTTTTTCCCTATGTGTGGCATGGTCAGCTGGCCATTTGCTGAGAATCACAAAATGATTACAGGCTAGCACAGAAGTCTTCTCAACTACAAAAAAGTGCCAGTACATACTAAGTTAACTTTTATCACCCATAACACTTAATAAAAGGACTACAGGGATCTCAACAGAGGAGATTCTGCCTTTTGTATTGTCTTCAAACGTAGCCTTGATTTATAAATAAGAAGTAATTAAGGATTTATGAGATATGATCGGACACAGTTTCATGTGTCTGTACACCAGAGTGAATATATATATTGTACTTGCTGAGTGCAGCAGTAGGAAAGCTGTACAAACTGTGATAAGTAATAAGTAAACTGTGGGGGTTTTTTGCTTTGGTTTGTTTTTTGGCTTTTTTTCACTGAAATCTATAGTGTTTTCTGACTGCTCAGAAGCTTATGCCTGGCATGTGTTATTGCTTAATTATATCCTGTTGTGTGATTTGCAATACACGCAATCTGATCCTGGAAACAAACGGTCTTTCAAAATTATAATGTGTTCTTCATCCTTATTAAGTCTTTGGATTTTCTTAGAATGTGAGTATGGGCTGCTTTCACTCTCTTCAATTTCTCCTGGTAAAAATTAAAAAGTTGTTTTTCACTTTTAAATCTTGTCCTATTGATAGATCCTCCTGTCAGGTTGTCAGCTATTTCAAACCCTTAAAATCCATGAACAAATTAAATTACAAATCTTTCTGTGACTGTTCATTTTCTAACAGGCTTCCGTTATCTTTACATCTGTAACTTTATTAAGGGTGATTGCCCTGTAATTCCTTGCTCCTGGCTTTCCCTCTGGCTGAGTAGTCAAACTTTTAGAGGTACAAAAAAGTGTAACACCTTCCTATTGAACTTTTTGAAGACACATTATAAAAACATGACATTAATACATAAATAGTTTCTGTTTTAATTTAAAAAAAAAAAAAGTAGAGAATGACCAAAAAGCCCTCACCAAAAAACCCCCACCAAAACCAAAAAGAAACCCATAACCAAAAAGCCCTCTTACTAAAGTGTCAATAGTTGTAATGCCTTTAGCAGGATTTTGAATGGGATTTAAAGGCATCTTAGTAATTTATTTGGCTCTCCTGGGCTACTTCTAAGGCTACTAAAAGTGAGCCTTGAGTGTGGTTTGAATGCTTGCTAATATTAGAGAAACTAGGCTAGCTGATATGTTCCACAAGCTATTTTACTTCATGTTTCTTAATTATGAACTGTTAGCTTGAGTGGGTGGTGTTTTTGACAACCTTCTGAAGAGTATTGCAAAAAAGTCATTGCAGGGCCTCTGTTAGAATGTGGTACAGACTACAGGGATATGACATCTCTTTTGTGTTGTTTGTTACTGAATATCTCAGCTGTTGCTAACTGATCCTGTTTTTCTCAGTGTGGGCAACTTTGATGTGGTCTTTGTCATCCAAAAAAAAAAAAAGTACAGAATTTTATACAAAAGCTGTAGGATAGCTGAGAAAAACTCCTAGTGATTCCAAAGCCCAAAGTGTCTGAACTGCTTTTGCAATATTTTTTCATGTTAGTCAAAATTTCTCTAACATTGGCTCTGATAGTTTTAAAAATTCAGGTGACATTATCATTACATCCTAGCCCTGAAAATAAAAATGTCTGTAGTTATTCATTTAAGTAGTCCCAGCAGAATTAAAGCAATTCAGCTGAACTGGGTTTGCATGCAAAGTTAAGACCAAAGAGGCCGAAGATGTTTCTAGTCATGGTGAAGGGAGATTTTTATGGACTGAGGAATGGATTCCAAAAGGGTAAACCTCCTTTTAGGACTCTGTCAGGGTTGCATGAATGAACACCTAGATATAGACGAAGAAAATATGGACATGTTTAACAAGAGAAAAGAAGAAAGTGTAGATGCTAGTAGTTAGCTCCTAATATATTTTTCATACTGCAGCATTAGCTTTTTGTTCTGCTTCTTGGCCACCCCTACATGCCAAACTGACAAGTTTATTCATGGTTATGCTTTGCACGTGAAATGTAGACTGAAGTTATTTAAAATGGTGGGTAATCAGTATTCTCTTCCACGAGATCTGTATTTTGTGATGCTACTTTCTTGAAAGTAGCCTAACAATCATTACTTTCTATGACAGTGGGCTGTATTTGAGAGACAGGACAGGCTGCCCCAGAGGGTCAGGAGCAGCCCATCGTGTTTTCCTTGCATTTCCTCCTGTGTTGCTACTACCAGAGGGCAGAACACCTCTACTGAGGTTTTCATGGGAAAATGAAGGGGGGGATGTCTTCTGAGCTTGCCAATATTTTCATGATATTTGTTTCATTACATTTTCATGGTAATTCAATATTGTTTTTAAACCCTTTAAGGGATAAAATAAAGTTTTGGAAGTGTAAAAGATGGGAATTAGAATATGATGCCTGGCTTGACAGACGTGAGCATTACAGCATGCTTTGTTCTTTCCCCTCTGCCCCAAATTACATGACTCGTATGTGCTTAAAAATGTCTTTTGAGCTGTTATTCCTAAATTAGTTGAAGTAGCCCAGGTAAATTTGAAGCATCAATGTCAGACTTTGCAGGGACCATACTGAGTGTGGGGCTGGGAGGGAAACTCCCCTCTGGTCTGTTCAGCCTGTCAAGAATCCATTCCACAGTACCCCTTGCCCTTTCCACTGGATATTTAGAAAAGCTGTGCTGCAGAGCTACTGCCAGGGACAAGGTGAAACATGCCTCCCTGCTGCAGCATGCCCTTGGCTTTTTCATCGTTTTGGAGCCTGCTTCTCAGATCCAGCTGGTTAATAGGCTAATGATTCTGTGAAGGGAGAGTCAGGAGAATGAGCAAGCTGCTTCTGTTGTGGCAAGAGGGGAGGAAATGAGACCCAAGGGAAGGCTGAGTTTCCTGTGCTGGAGTCATGCCTGGCTTGGGTTACACGTTATAGTTTAACAGTCCTATAGATCAGGCTTAAGGTTCAGCAGGCTTGGTAGCTTCTGGTCCAACAGAGTTCCTAAACAGAATGAATTTCCTTGTTAGGGGGTTGGATGATCCATAAAGAATAGAATTGAAGTTTTTCAGACATAAAACCTAAACTACCTTTTTAATGTGTACAGTTGTTACTGAATATGCCATTTGGGTGAATTCAGATACCACTGGGCACAGAAAAAGACATTATACAAAGGATTTTAACATTATGTTTTACACTGACTTTCCTGATTCATTTGCTTAAAGAGCAAAAAGAATAAGAAGAGGGAAAGAAATATGAAACGTAACGAATACTTAGGTAATTTAACCTATTTTGTTGGTTGACTGCTGAGAATGTTCTCTCTCTTAATCAGAGATCCATAATTTGAGCACATCTTCCCTCTTGCACTTTGCTGTTTTTGAATACAAGTCGTGTGTTGGACTTCGTAGCTGCAAAGAGGTCCACAGGAAGGAATCAGGCATAGTCTTTGTTCAGAAGTGTTGATGTTTTTCATTATGATTACTGCAGCTGCAAAAGATCTGAGATGGGGTAGACTCTCCTTTTTTCCTCTCATTATCCCTTGCAATATACAGCCTTTCCACAGGAGAAGCCTGTGCCCTCCTATTTTGTTAAGTTTATAACATTTGGAGAGCAACTAAATTGTTTTGTGATGCCTAGCATTCTTTTTCCTCCCTGTGTTGTAAATTACAGTTATCTGTATGGCTGTATATCAGTAAACTCAGCTAGTTATGGATGGCAGCTCAGACCACAGCATAGCCCAGCTTTGGCCAAGGCTTCCATGGTCTGTTGCTGTTGGCCAACAGAGATTTCCCATCTCCTTCATCTCTGAAACACCTGTCTTGCCTCACTATCACACCTAGTGCTAGTGACTCTGATAGTTTTGTGTCACCTGAGTCCCAGGTTTATATTTTAAGTTATTTTATCAATATCTTCTGACTTGGATTCTTAAGGAAATCAGAAATGAAGACTGAGGTTACTTTAGGGAGAATGAGTTGCCACAAACAGGCAGCCAGCGCAAAGCAGAACTTAGGGCTTCAAGTAATATTTGGGATATCCTGACCCCTGTGTAGTATGTGGATGGGAGTCCAGAGCTGTCCTGTGAGGAAAGGGTGTGCTGGATCTCTGTTCTCAGAAATCTGGGAGAAATGCTGCCAGGCTGTCAGCACAACCCCAATGCCCTTTGCAGAATACAGGCACCTGCAAGTCATCTGCTTTGCCAAAGGGATGGATGTGCTTGCTGAGTGAGCTGCAGAGCTGCATTCACCATGACTAAAGCTGTTAAGCCAAAAATTTGTACCAAAAAAAAAAAATTAGGGCGCTGAACTCATTGGGAGAGAAGAGAAAGGATAAGGCTGGATCCAAGGCACAGTATGTGCCACAACATATTTCAGGGTAACTTAAGCATTCCCAAACCTTCAGGCTCTCTTACAAGTATTGACTGTTAAGAGAAATTCTTAACCTGCATAGTAAGGGTAACTATAACATGCTAAAATGAATATTTTGCTAAAGCATGATTAAGCAACACACATACTTAAGTGGAATTTGGGGATTTATGTCCAGCTTCCTGTTCAGGTTCTATCTGCCTAGCAGACATGCAAGTCATAGACTCAAATCTTGCTGACACTTGTAAACCTGGGCAAGTTTTAAACTGGCCATCTTAAGTTACTGGTAGGAGCAGAGAGCACTGCCAAAAAACCTACCTAGGAATCTGATCAAGCTCAGAGAAGCCCTGCCTGCTCTGAGCTAAGTGCTGCCTCCTCTCTGGTCCTACATAGGTACCTGTGCTGCTGTCATAAAAACAGGATGTAGCCAAGCAACATCACGTGGCTTACTGTGGCATGGATGTCATCTGAGCTTTCAAATAAAAATGAGTTCTCATCAGTGCTTTATATGGAAACTAATTAGATAACCCAAGACCCTGAAGGAAATTTTGCTATCTCAATCTTTCCTCCACAACTTCAAATTCTGAAAGTGTCTTTCCCATAATACTCACTAACATTTTGCTTTCAAATACCAGTATTATCTTGGTATTTATTGCTCTTTTTATTTTTAAAAAATATTTATTATTTGGCCATTGAATTTTGTAATTGGCTGTTCTTAATGAAGTGATTTTAATGTTAGAACAGGTATTTTTAAATATCATCAATACCTTTCCCATAAATTATATGTAATTTGAAGTGGGGAGTTGATGAGGGCAATGAAATTTGTGAATATATGCCAAAACAGAGTTACTTTAGAGCTGACAGTCTGAAACCCAAATCTTTCAGTGACTTCCTGGTGTGTTTGCTCATTTGTATGCAAGAGTTAAAATTCAGTTTACATGGAAGGAATGTAGGAGCTATGTCTCAAAAGTTAGGAATGGTACTGACCTAAAGTAAATGATTTGCTAATTGTAACAAACAAGGGAAAATGTTTCCGTTTAGCCCTTCAGTGTATGTTTTTAGGCTGTTCATTTGTATTGGAAACATATTCATATTTAAAGCAATTGTGCACTGTGTGTAGAGTTGGCAAACAAGATATGAAACTAGTTTCACTGCTCAAGAAAGAATATTGAAGTATTAATTCTACCATTTGTCACTGCCCCAGTACACATTCGCAAATGGAGCAGCAAAGAAGCAGTAGTTTTCTGAGAGTTTGCCCGTATGTAGCAAGCCCAAACTGACAAATTAAATGGAACAGAATTACAGCCAATACTAATTTGTGCTCTGGCTCACTTACCATATAATTTTTTTCTTGAAATGTATTCCTACTTTCAGAATGGTTTGAGTATCAAAATGCTTTAGAATATTTGCTAATATACTGTGAATTACCACGGTGAACAACATTCACTAATGTTTATTCCAAGTACGTTTAGACATTTTTTTTTCTTTTTGATTCATTTGCTTCCAGTGTTAGGAAATTTAAAAATTATCTCGTCTGTGTTGCAGAAAATCATCCATTTTCCTCTGAAATAACACAGGACTCTTCTCTGATAGACCCAGTACATGTCTGAAGAAAAAAAAGTCAGTTCTTGCTGTAAATAAGTTAGAAGAAAAGATAGAAACAAGAGACTGACAGAAACAAAAAGCTCCAGGAAATATAGGGCATTATTGGCTTAGTCACTTTACATTAATGGGTTTGTTTTTTTGTTTTTGGGGGTGTTTTGTTTTGTTTTGCCATTTTTGGGGGTTTATTTGAGATATTATTATCAGGAGAGATTCTAGATAAGGAATAAGGAGGAAAGAAAACTGACCCAAACTCAAGAGAAGAAAGCACACAGGAACTTAGGTAACACTATTACCTGCTTCACAGTTGTGAGCCCATCAGAGATGGAGGTGTTACATGAAAGATAGTGCATAACAACCTTGAATGTGTACCTGAGTTGCAATAAATAAGCATTTATTCAACAAGTGTGGGATGAAGTCTTTTTGTTAACTTGAAAGAAACTCCTTTTAAAAATTTCCTTTCTGCTTCTAATCACTCTTTGTTAACCCAAGAGTTGAAGGAGAAAGCTCCCTACCTTCTGCTTTATGTTCACCTAAAAATATAATGTGCACCATGGAAGTTCACTTTACTGGGAAGTCCAAGGCACATTTTTGTAAATGTAATATTTATATACTCTTCTAGATATTTATATTCATAACTCTGGCTTCATTTTGTTCTTTGTTTTGCTTGCATGGATAACAGTTGTGATGGATTTGTTCACCCTAGATGATATTTATTCCTTTTACTTCATTACACATAATCCACCTGTGCTAGATCTTAAGGTCTGTGTACACTTTATACTCTACTGGAGAGCTTATCAGCTTCTCTGCAGGCAGCTCAATTTGAATTTTAAAACTAAAAATGAATGAATTTGTGCTGCTTCTTCAGCTTCTCACAGAGATACCCTTGCACTCTCCTGGTGGTGTGATAACTGGGGGATATCAAGCTTGCAGGGTCTTGTTGATTTTAGCTGAAAGGCTTATGATTTCATTCTGATCAGAAACTACTTCTACTATTATTATTTCTGCACTTCTCCACCTCTTTTCCCTTATGACAATATCTGAGGATAAAGATGTCAGGGAGAACAAGAGCAACTGGTACTTTTAATTTTAGATAGACTTGAAGTCCAGGCCCAAGTGTACAAATAATGTTCAGGTAAATGATCCAACTTCATCTTCCTGTAAGACAAAATGTTAACTCATGTGTGGATTTCAAGGTAGGTAGGTATGTGTTTAAGAAGTTACTGAATATCACTGAAATTCTTATTGGTACCCTGAGTTACCACATTTTCTTTATGGTGCACACCTAAAGTCTTGATAGTATCAGATTTTTAAAATCAATTCTCTTTCAATTTATGAAGGCATTCATTTCTTTTAACTTGTTAGTGTACCACAATACACTCAAGCTAATAATCATCAAAACATAGAATCATGGAATGGTTTGTCTGGGAAGGGACCTTAAAGATCACCTGCCATGGGCATGGACACCTTCCACTAGACCAGTTGCCTGGGGCCCCATCTAACCTGACCTTGAGCACTTCCAAGGATGGGACATCCACAGCTTCTCTGGGCAACCTGTGCTAATGCCTCACCATCCTCACAGGAAAGAATTTCTTCCTGGTGTTCCTAATCTAAATCAACCCCTTAAACTTTCAGTTTAATGTCGTTGTCCCTTGTCCTATCACTGTTCTCCACCCAGCCTGCATTTGTGCTTGGAATTGTCCCAGTGCAGGTGCAGGACCCTGCACTTGTCCATCTTGAACTTCTTGAGGTTCATACAGCCCACCTCTCAAGCCTGTGAATCCCTTCCCTCCAGTCTGTTGTTTACATCACTCAGGTTGCTGTTGGCAGCAAACTTTCTGAGGGAGTGCTTAATCTCAGTGTCCATGTCACCAACCAAGATGTTAAACAGTGCTGGTTCCTACTTCAGCCCCTGAGGAACAGCACCAGTCACTGGGGTCTTCTTGGGTATCGAGCCCTTAATCCCAACTCTTTGAGTGCAACTGTCCAGCCAATTCCTTATCCACCAAATGGTTCACACATCAAGTGTCTCTCTGGTTTGAAGACAAAGGTGTCATGGGAGACAGTGTCAAACTGATTGATCTCTAAGGTCCCTTACAACCCAGTGAATTCTCTGATATAATTCTGTGATGCATCAGGTTGCTCAGAGCCTCATTCAACCTGAATTTGAAGACCTCTAGGGCTGAGGCCTCTACAGTTTCTCTGGGGAACTTGTGCCAGTGTCTCACCACACTTTCAATATCAAAAGAAGTCTTTTCAAGCTATTGTTCCTTATGTGGACTAGGGGATTCCTTTCTTCCTACAAAAATTTTAAGTCATGTAAAGCAGGATGATGTTGAAGTAGAAAATTTTCTTTAACCGCTTCTTTTGTTTGTGCTTGTCATAAAATACACTTAAGAGTCGCTTTATGCACAATGGGCAGAGAGAAGCAGGGAGAATATATACAATGAAAATAAAAGCATAGTTACCATCTTGTTCTTTCAATGGGGAATTGTAATATTGTGATGAAATACAGAGGTAGAGATAATTGCTTTTTCATTTAGGCAGAAGTGATTTTTTTTCTTCAAATATTCTGTCCCATATGTTTTGACACTGCGAAATTCATGGCTTCGTATTTGCAGTTTCCTTAAGTAGCATATCCTTTATTTTGAAATATATTTTTATTTTTGTATTATCTGTATTTATTTTTTAACATAGCTAAAGCTCTATTAAATACAGATCTGACTATGGCCTTAGGTATTTTTCATGAAGTGTAACTTTATTGTGTTTTTCTTGGCATTAATGGAATTAATGCTGCTTGTACTTGCAGGAAAGGCAGAAGAAAGGCATTTCTTGGCAGTTATTAAAAACTCTAACACACTGCTTTTGTTTCTTGACCCCAGAATTATCTGTTATGGATGTAGCCTTGGGTTTTCCATCTAAGTTTCATATGCTTTCCTTCTTTTTCATTGTAGTGCTCAAATGATGTCTCTTTCAGAGATTTAAATTGGTTTACTGTCGTTGATACACTTACCTATGATGATCAGTGATGTTCTTCCTTTTACTAGGTATGCCAAGATGGAAACAAACACTATTAATGAAATCTTAACTCCTTCAGTGGTCCCCTTTTAAATTTTGCTTCTTGAAAGTTTGTGTATATTTCTTGTTGTTTTAACACTGGTCCTATTAATGTGTTCAAAGGTGTGGTTTGATTTATTTATTTTCCTTCACATTTGAAACTCATGCTATTCTATTTGAGGTGTAACAGGAATATTGTTCTGAGTTTTTCATTACATTGCAGAGAAGAAAGAGACAAAAAAAATCCTAGTATAGAGTCCAGCTGGATTATATTCATGTTAATACCTAAAAGAAGCTATGTGTGTGGCATCTGGTTCATCTTAGCTGGTTAAGGATTTGGAGCAATCTGCAGTAAGTGAAGGAACTTCATCAGCCATTTGGTGCACCAGTACAGAGTTAAGTGATGGAATACCTTCTACTGTACAGAAGTACAGTGTAATTTTCTTGAGGAGATAAATTGCAGGGTGCATTTTGTCGTGTTGTGTTTTCATGTTAGTTGATTGTAATTATTGTTCATGGGGTTACTGAAGTTAATTTCTATATGGGAGAGATATGTAATTTTCCTAGCTATATAATGCAAAACATGTTCAACTGTCACTAATATGTTTAAGTTTCATTAGAGTGAATTGTTTATCTTGATTAGACAGAATTGTAGCATGCCTGAAAGAAAAGTAGAGGTGTTGTAGTATTTGCCTTTAGTTATGCACTCTACATTTAAACATGTTTATAAAAGGAAACACTCTCTAAAAGTTAAATAAATTAAGTGGGCAGAATTGTGGCTTTCCCAGCTGTCCACAATGATGGTGTGACTGCATTGATACTTTATTTTCCCTTCTATTTTTATTTTGACTGCTGGCTGCTGGTTGCTTCCCATGCCTTACATTAGTAGGAAGAAAATGTATTAGGTCTTGATTTCTGAGCCCTGTGACTTGCACTTTCTAGATCCGTAGAATTCAAGGAACAAATTCCACAGCCGTTTGTAAAATAAATTGGGTGTCACACAAGCTGCAGATAAGATGTCACAGACGTTTTTTTCTGGACTGATAAGAAATCTAAAATACTCTGGCCTCAAGAAAAATCAAAAGGGCCTTTTTGGGAATACAACGTTTTGAGTGAGTGAACTTAAAATCCGTATACCCAGGTCGGGTAGGCCAGTGCCAGATGGCAGCTGCAGGCAGGTGTGTATCATGTGCACAGGCATGATATTAAAGAATCCTGATCAGAGGTTGTCTACCCTCTGACCTGCTGCACAACACAGCATATGCTTTGAAAGTAAAGGGCCAGGCTGATTTCTGCTTTTCCCAGTGCACTCATATTTATCCCCTGAAGGGACAATGTTTTCTCTTAGGAAAGCAAACATACTTGGTGGTAGGTATTTGAATAAAAAGAGCCTCATTTTGGAACATCTTTGGAAATCTGGCCAGCATTAGACTTTTTTAGAAGCCCAGCCTTACCTAGATCCTAGATTTTATAGCTGGCCTTGTGATGAGTCAGTTTTAAATTGAAAGAGATCTTTCTGCCTGGTGAGTAGAGGGAGAAGAAAGCTAATAAAGGAAACACTGTTCATCTCTCTCTGTTGTCACGTTTTCACTAAAAAGAACTGTATTTGTATCATTCTTTTACAGGACCTTTGAAGGCTGTGTTTCACATTCTCAAAATGTAGCAGAGCTTCATAGTTTGTTGATATTTTCTGTCAAGAGGGAAAGCTCCGCAGGCACTTCAAATGCTGCATGCTACACTTGCCTCTTAAACAGCAGGGAGAGGAAGGGGGTCAAATCTTAACATCTTTCTTATGGCCTGTTGCTTAATATCCCTGTATCCTAGCTGTGTTATTTTAGTAATAATTCAGTTTGTTGGCTGACTGTGGAACTCCAAGGAGAAAAATTAAATAGCCCCTTTAAAAAAAATCTGCCTTTTTTTCTCAAGAACGTTGAGGTAATAGCAAGTTCACTCTGGTGAGAATAATTACAAATACTATTTTTACATATCCATCATCCCAGGAGTCATTATACTTGCACTGTATATATCAACAAGAGGCTTTTCAGGCATTTCAATGCACTTTGTTGTTGTGTTGACTGCACACCTTGGAGTCCGCATCTAGACTTGTTTCTTCTTCATTAATCATAAATCAGTCTGGTGTCAAATATTAACTTTTAGGAAAACCACATTTATAGAGTTTAACCACAGGTTGAACATAAATATTAACCAGCATTCCTCTCTGTCTTTCCTTACCCATATCCAAAACCATGCAATCACAGTTTTGAAAGCTACAGTTTAAGACTCTCAGATGTTAAAACTCTGTCACAAAATTCAGTTGCTTGCATGTATATTTCTTATGTATACCTATAATGGAGTTTTTATCATAAAACTGTTCCTAAGGGATGACATTGTGTTTCCTGTCAATTCCTTTTTTCTTTTTTAAATCTCTCAGTAACTGGAAGCTCTTCAACTACAGCTTCCATGGGGTGGAAATGCTACTATCTATTACAGAGATCACTGCTGGAAGAAGCTTTCTGGAGAAAACCAGTGAATTTCAATGGTGATGCCTAATTAATTGATTTTGTGCATCTAAGTGTCTCTCTATCCTGTCCAGCAACAGAGCACAATGCATACCTAATCTGCCAAAGTTTCTTATTGATCTCCATTAGGTCAGATTTCCTTCCAAAGCACCACCATTTGTGGTTCATGTTTAGTTACCAAGGCATGGAGTTAATGCTGTCATGCCCATCTCAGATTTGGAAAACTGCCACAATTACAAACACTTACTTGTCTTCCAGTGCTTGACAGAATACCAGAATTAGTACTGCTTTTAATTATACAAAGGCTGCTGGAATTGCTTCATCCTTTGCATGGCATATCCTTTGTAGATTCTACTTTCAAGTATCATGGACTTTCTCCAAAGAGGAGGAGGTCTTACTCATCATTGTATTTCCTAATTTATCCATTCAGAGTAGCAATCTGTCCTTACCTCTAAGCAAAGATTTAACAGAAAATGACTGACGTGAAAGTTCCCATTTTTGCAAGATTTTATGGCTCTTTCAAAATATGCTACAAACTTTCTTGGGAATTTAAAACTATGCTATATCTGTCCAGTGAGAAGAGTATATTTTATGATGACTTTCCCCTGCTGTTTTATTATTTTTAGAACTGAATCCCCAAAAATGTAGCTCAAGTGAGTAAGATTCTACTGTGATCCATTTTGGTGAAAAGTATAAATGGATTTATTTATGCAAGTTTGAAAGAAGCTGATAAATGAAAGTTACTTTAACATCTATTCTTAAATACTGCTTCAACCCACGGTCCTGTGAATAACACAGACTTATGAATCTGTGAGATTATATAAGAGGACATATATTCATAAATACCTTGTTATTTCCTAAGTGTATATTCTCACACTTCTGAATTTCTTCCATTCCCTTGCATCTTGCAGTTTATTCTGGCACTAAGTTAAGAAAGTAAGTTGTGGAATAATCCATTCTGAACTTTCTTAAATGGTGATATTGGAAAGTGTCTTCCCTCTGATCAGATTATACTCAGAAACAGAAGTGTTCTAGGCTGTGATGTGATTTAGTTAGGATCCTTAGTGGCAATGAAAAACAGACAGACAAAAAAAGTTCCTATCCTAAATATACTCTAGAAACCTACTGGGTAAAATTAAGTTAAAAACTTCACTATGATGAAAAATAACTACTGAATTATTGCAAATTCTTACAGTGCAGTTGGTGTCAATCTGTATATTCAGGACTGGCATGACAATTTTTTGGATTTGGAGTTGTCTGATGACACTCAATAAACTCTTAAAAATAAAAAGATATGAAGAAATGCTTCAATGGTTTGAGTGGTGGGTTTTTTTCCCCCTTTCAGGGTGTGAACTTTGTTAATATATTTGACTAACTTGTCTTCTATCAGAAGACATAAATACTAAAGGAAAGAGAGGTGTAGGCAAAAAAGGTGTAAGAGATACTAAAAAAAAATTGCAGATTTTTCCTAGCATTTCAGTCTTTTATTAAAGATAATGAAATTTAATTTATGATTGCTTTTGGTAGTGTCTGTGCCCAAAATGCCAATAAGTTTTGTCAAAACTAGATAAAACTCAATTTTATAAATGGAAACTGTTTCCCTAACAAAAGGGAAGCCTTTGGAAAAAATCACATCTCAGCAGAGACTTGTTAAGACCTCAAAGTTTAACCCCCTATAGATTCTGACTATTTCAGAACACGACTAACCAGTACTGTTAGAGGTTGAGAACACCTTTACTGCTGTTGTTCTGGATTGACGAAAGTAGTTTTAATGTAGACAACAGAACATGGTAGGAGAATAGTGCATGTTCCTGTGATCTTCATAGTCTGGTAATTTCCTGGCATCACAGGAAGAGAGTGAAAACAAGGAAAAGCAATGTGAACCTGCAAAATGAGAAAAAGCCTTGGCAGAAAGTCTGTATGAGAGAACGAACAGAGATGGAAGGTCAGTTGAACAGAGTGTAGGTTGAATAGGAGCTGGAAAACAGCAATGCAGGGGGCACAAGGATTGAGGCTGGAAATAGCTGGACAAAAGTCAAGGGGAGCAGGGTCTTCTAAGAGAAAAAGGGTTTCTAGAGCTGGAGCAGGCAGCAAAGATGAGACTAGAAAGGGGAAGCTTGTAGCATGACTAGTGCCACAAAGGCTGGCATATCTGCCATAAGAGACTGAAAGAGCTGGCACTGCTTAGTTCTGGAGAAGAGAAGGTTTAGAGGGAAATTATCTGTAAGTACAAATACCTGTTGGAAGCAGTGGGCAGAGGCAGTGGGCACAACTGAATTATGTGAAATACGTAAGAAGAAACTTTACTGAGAAGGTGGTGGAACTGGATAAAGTTGCTCAGGGGGACTCTGGAGTTGCCCTCAATGGAAATATTCATTACCTGACTGGACAGTGCCCTGAGCAGCCTGCTGTAGTTTCTGACCCCACTTTAGCCAGAGAGGCTGGTCTAGACAATATCCAGAGGTGCCTTCTGACCTCAGCTGTTGTGTAATTCTGTGAGTAGGACAGACTGGAATGCAAGAACTCTGATTAAAAGCCTGGAGACAAAACAAGAGTCTGTATGTGAGAAGTAATCCTGGCAAGGGGAGTTAAGTAAGGGGGAAATTACATGTGGGTCACAGGCAGCCTACACGATAGATAAGAAAGGATCAGATTTAGAGAAAGCTGAGAAGTAAGCCTGATATGTGACTACATCTCACTATTTTTTAAGTGCTGGCATAAAGCTGCAGAACTGATAACAAAGTCATGCCTGCAAGAAGATGTTCCATGTCTCTAGGTTGTCAATCCCCCCCTGTTGTCCCATTGCCTCAAAGCTGCAGTTGTCTCACTGGGGACTGGAAAGCCCAAAAACTGCTGATGATTCCAGTAGATATCTGCATATGAGCACAAAATGTCTGTGAAGAAAAAGTTACACACAGGTATCAAAGTCTATTCATTAGTTAGGAAATACCAGATTTTGATTGCCAGTTCAGTGTCTTATTTGTTCTTCCTCAGGGTGTGTGCAGTGATAATGTGCAATTGTCTCATTAGTGGCAATCTTTAGCTCATTCAATGAGGAGGAAGATTGTGCTCCGGGGTGTCTCGTAAGGCTCAGTTATTTTATAAAGGGGTCTCTTGGCACTAAGACCCTTACTGCATTTCCAGAAAGTTGAAACTCATTTTCAAAGAAGGAAAAAGACTTCAGGAAGAGAAAGAAACCTTTTTGATGGAAGAAATTGAGCTCCACTCCCAAAAACCTGGGCTCTTGTGAAAATTTTGTGTGATTCTGGGTAGGTCTTATTAAACCAGTTCTTTCACAAATGGCAATTGATAAAATTTAATCTGGGCCCCTGCACTAGGGTCCTGGGGAGCAACCCACAGAACTGCTCATTTTTTTTCAGCTACAACTGGATTCAGTGATAATTTTGCCCTGCAAAATATTTAGGAATAGTAGCACTGTTGTATTTGTGACAGGCAATGATATAAGAAGGTAGCTGTATGGGGGGAAAATGATATAATTTATTAGACCCAGTGGTATACCTGAAAAATAAGCAAGCAAACTTTAGGGCATATGGGTTTGTGCTGAGAATGAATGACTCTGTTTGCTGAACAGTCTCTGGACTGTGTGTGCTGCTTGCCAGTCTGGGTAAGAAGTACAGCTCAGCCTGTGTGAGGAGCAAGGGAGGCCTCTGCTAGGGAAAAGAAAGGTTTTGACTAAGAAAATTAATAATTTTTGCTATAGTGTGCTTAATACACAGTTGATATGGTTAGTTATGTGCCTGTGATGTGGTTTTGTGCCTGTGTGACGGGCAAATGTGAAAATAATGCATAGTTATCTGCTGTGGCATATGGAAATGAATAATAGGCAAGAAGAAGTTTAGCATCAAATTCAGCTATTAATTACCAAGATGTCTAAGCAGAGAATGCAGTTCGATTCTAAATTTGATAACTTTACCTGAATTCATTTATGGTTTTATTGTCTTTAACAATATGAAAAATTCCTATGGTGATTGGTAATAAACACTTGTTTGCTTTCACTTGATCTACATGTGTGTACTGTAAGTGTATTTAAGTAGCTTCTTTGGCTCTACCCATGCCACACTGATTTTTGCCAATTTCTTCCCCGAATCTCAAGTTTGGACTAGTTTTCTTTTTCCTTCTTTTGAATCATAGTTCAAGCTACTGCCTTTTTCTCTTTCTCAGCTGCCTCTAAGCATTCATGGTCCTTGGCAGAGTGCCCAGCAGTGCTTGTCCTCACCAAATACTATTCACATGCTTTTAAAGTGACACTTGCTTAAGAAAAAGGGAAAACTAGTATCAAAATGAATGGTGAGATCAATACAGGCATAGCTAGAATATTAGATCTTGAGCCCATAGCTCTTTGTGATATATTTTTGAAACCTGATGAAATTCACTTAATTTTTCTAATCCTTGCTGGAAAAAGTCACCGCATGTGATTTTGATTAATTTCTTATTTCTCTCTAGAGAAAGTTTGATGTTTTAGCAAATTGTCTTTACATAAGGAACCTCTGAACAATGGGGAAAGACAACTGGGGTCTAAGACTTTGTTTTGTGTATTCCTTAAATATTTTTAAGTTATTTTCTAACCTCTTTATTAATTGCAACATTTCAGTTAACCATAAGTAATTCAAATAAAACAGACTTGATTTTCTCCTAATTTCTAAAGAGTCATTGTTTGCATATCTAAAGAAGTTTCTGGAGGTGTCTGAGGTCTGTATGGTGTATGCAGAAGGACAATATTTGCATATGTAGGATCCAAGCTGTGAGGCTCTGCCCAGCCCTCCATAGGAGTTTCTTCCTGCTCCCAGCCCCCAAACAGACCCTAAACCTCATAACTCCCCAATGGGACCACTGGTAGCTTTTTGTGGACTTTTTATGGAAAACATACCCCATCCTGTCTCTTCTAGTCCTTTTCCTTTTCCTGGAGCAGGGTTGGATATATATTTCAGCTGACCCTTGGCCCCAGCCCCAGGTGCACATTTCTGCCTGGAAAGCACAATGGCGAAGTGCAGCTGCTTCCCAGGAGAAGTGGAGGCAGCTTCATAAATGCAGGATCATCACTAGAAATGAAAGAGTCACCACATGCTTTCACCTGTCCACTTACAGTCCTAATCTAAGCAAAGTTCTGGGTTTTGTAGCCCATTTCTGGGTACTAGGGATAATAAAATGATTCACTGTTACCCTCCTCCTTCAGAGGATTCAACAGATATAATTCATCAACCAGAAGATATGCAAAGTAGCTGCAAATTAGAGAACAAATTTCTCTGAATTCATTTATCTGGGTTTTGAATTGAATTGTTGGAAAAATCTACCTTTATGTTATAAGAACATCTCAGTTATTTCACTAGTTCCCTGTTAGACAGAGTTGCTGTTTCATAGGGTAGAGCTAACCATAAGTTGTACCTTTCCCAGTGTTTCCCAGGCTTCTGCAGCCAACCAGGTAATATTTCTGTGCCTGTGCAGCTGCCATCCCAGCACCTTGGGCTGGAAACATCATTACAGCTGTTTCAACTTGGTGGCCAGCCGGGTTCCACTGCGAGTTCTGGATTAATGTTCAAGCAACAGAGAAAATTTTTAGGCAACTTTAGGAAAGGTTGGCAGTTTTGAGCAATGTGGAATATAACCTGCTGTGAAGATGGGGCTTGTTTTATTGTACTATGTTATAAATTGATTTCTAGGAGATGACAGCTATACTCTTGTATGAATTTTTAGGCATGCTTCTTACCTACTGTTAAAGATGTACTGGTTAAAAGGAGTTTTATTTTCCCTAATTAAAATTTAAGGGTTTTTTTCCTCCACAATAGAAAGAAATGAGAGTATGTCCAGATGCATGAAAATATTGGCTGTTAAATATGCAAATGATAAGAACCTGCCCTAACTTTTGATCATTTTTTTTTAACCTGGGGACATCTTTTCTTGCAATGCTGGGTTAGAAGCACTGCTTTGTTTTGCATTTTGATGGTTGTGTATATGCAACAGAAACAGAGAGGTAATCATGGAGACACTGAAATTTTCATCAAAAGTTTCAGAATAGTTTAGGCTGCTAGTCTCCAAAATATGCATGCACAACACCATTTAATCCCAGCCCTGTTATTAATTTCCAAGAAAATCATGCTACATGTTCCAGTAAGTTGTTTTACTTTCCTTATTTAATTTTCCTAGACTCACTGTATCTGGACTGAAGTTGCTAGCAACCAGGTGGCTGCAGCTGCAGGCAGAGTGGGAAGCTGGGTAAAATGCCTGAAAACCTGGTGTGGTCATGGATTTACTGTCTTCATTCCCACCTCTGGCCCAGCTACCCTCCAAGGCTGAGAATTTGGGTGGGGGATGAGGGGAAACTCTTGTCCTTTCTCCCTGCTACACTGAGGGAGACAGGTCACAGTCTAATTTTCCTTTCTACTGCCCTGCTCATGCTTTTAATACCGTTGGGGTTCAGAGGGAGGCAGGATGGAGCTAATTCGGGCTGGGGAACGCATTTGTCAGTAAAGTCTGGGAGAGCTAAGGTGACTAGCACTGATGTGTGGGAAAGGTTCTCATCAGAGATCACCTTCAAACACCCCCTTCACCCCTACAGCAAGACTAATGTAAGTTGTATCTTCTCTTATCCTTGGAGAGCAGCAAAAGTCCATTCTGTGATGGTTTAAAGCAACCTTAGCTGAACAGTTGTACTGTTACTCCCTCCACATCCCGACCCACCATCTTCCTCCTCTCTCAGCCTTCCTCCCTATTCTTGTTGCTGGCAAACAATGCCCCTGCCTCAAGTAGTAATATTCCCCATTTGTCCCTGAGGCTGTTAGTCAGCATGGACAGGCTGGGGAGATGCCTGGCACGAACTGTGTTCTCACAGTTGCAAAATCTGGTCTTTTGTATAATGGTGTCATTTCCTTGTGGGACACATAAATGGTGCCATAGTTATGCCTGAGAGCTAGGCTAGCATTTGTGAAAGCTATTAAAAAGTTTGTAGATGTCAAGTAAATGTATATGATTAAATAAGTGATTCAACTAGTATAATTAACAGATGGCAGGAACAATTACATATTCATATTTCAGGCCAACAACATTTGGTAGATATAATTGCCTTACAGGTGTTAACTGCCCTTTATAGTGAAATGAGGTGTCTCTGAACACTGCAGGTACTAAGCAAAGTGACTTGTGGTTATGAACTTACAAGGAGGTTAATGGCTCTCCTTCTGCAAATGGTGTTGGAAAGCTAAATTCAGCTCCTAAGTCCCATACCAAACCCAAGAACATGGAGGAAAAGAGATGATTTGTAATCTGATTTTTGAAAAAAGTCACCGAGCAATACAATGGGTTTAAATTCACTTTGATGTTTGAGAATTGCAGAGTCCAAATAGGCATTCAGGGAGGAAGAGACATCTGCTGGAATAACTCCTTGGATTTGTTTGGGGTTTTTTTTTTCCCCAAATCACTTTTTCTTCCCCTTATGTAGAAGAGTAAATTGCATGTCATTTGGGTTAGATTCTAGTACAGATTGTGATGACTTGTGGCCAGAAGAGCAGAAATGAATAAGTAGATGGTAAGTTTCTACTCATTTTTTAGCTGTTTGTTTGGCTTTTTTTTAAAAGATCCCAAAAGTGATTATTCACTGTAAGTCTTATTATATAAGGTTGTCAAAGGTGATAACTTGCATGTATAAAACACAGACAGAGTAAATTGTAATTTTTGAAGTTTGTTTATACCTTACATTTAGTGCTTGATTAAACAAAAAGAGCTAAAAGAATTGATAGAAAATTATATATTTTTCATTGGTAGATAAATAGGACAATAATACAATTTTAGCATTTCTGTAGATGCGGGGGTAAGGGATACAATCAAGGGCAAAGACTGATCCTTAGTTTTCACCCTTGTCCTGGTTTAGGGCAAATATTTGGGGATACAAACAGGTCATATGGCCAACCCAGGACAACCCTTCTTGATAATTGGTATCTAGAGCTATGAAAACCTTAGACTTGTTTCAATTTTAGTATTTCAGCATTCTATTATTTTGATTAAGGCTGTTCAGTTGGTAGCCTAGTTTATTCCTCTTTGGCATCAAAGATTGTTATTTATTAAACAATTTAGGCAGATTTAAGACTAGTTTCCAAAAGCACACAATATATCCATATTGAAGGTCTTATTTATACACAGTGATGGTTCCTGCATGTCATGCAGGTGGTTCCTGCTGGTCATGATTTTCAGCTGTGTTAGGGTGCACAACAATTATCCTCTCCAGATGTATGTTAGTGGAGAGGGAGCAGAAATGGTGCGGAAGAGCAACAAGAAATTAGTCTAGAGACTTCTTTCAGATGTAAACCTTAACAGAATGGAAAATGCTAATGTTTGTTAGCACTGCTGACTGAATGCTGAAGCACAGGTTGCACACCTTTGAGCTGCACCAAAGCCTGCTATGGTGCTTTTAGGAGTTGTGAGGGCCTGGGTGGGCTGCAGTGCTCTGGCAATGGGCTCTGCTGCCTGTGCTGGGCATGGCATGGGTCAAGCCCATCTCAATAGGAGCTCAAACCTTGAGACCTGAAGCACAAAGAAATATTCCTCATCATTAAAATGTTTATACCTTTTGTAAGTTTTCCTGTAGTAAAAATGTCACACACATTATTCTTGTTATGCAAAATCACAGCAAATGGCGAAAGGTCGACGGTAGCTGTCAAGATTATCGGAGAGTAATTGTAGCAGTTTCATGGCACATGAAATGTGAAGGCTTTTATTTAATAATAGTTCAATGGAGTGGCTGGGAAGTAAATATCAAATGCAAAACAAATGCAATGTGGAAGGAATGCAAGGAATTTCTTCGGGTTTTTTTTCACTTTGTGGGTTTGTTGCTCTTGCTCAGTCAATCATTTTGAATCCCTCTATTGCCACAGCAGATGTTTTATCTCCTCCATCTCTGATTATGTATATCTGACAGTTTTGAAGTCTCTGCAAGTATGACTTGATTGTATCATAATTTCTTTCTTTTATAACCTTCAAATTTTTTTTCAATTTTTATTCTGATGGAAGAGTATGGAAATGTACCATTTCAGCAAAAAGAAGTTCCAGACTGAGATGGTTTTATAATGTGACATACTTTGAAACTGAATTTCTGTCCTGAGAATAGAGAATTAGATCTTCTTGGAGCAGTTTTGACAAATGATGCTTGGCTTACCAGTTGAGAATTAGCAGCAAATAGGATTGTTGAGATTTTGCTATTTTCTTACAGGAGTTTCATATATGTGAAAATAGCACAATACCGTGGTACCAAGCATGTATGTTTGAGGGAAAGGAAGGAATTGTGTGTTATGTACTGCAGAGCTGGAAAGTGTGGGTCAGTGTTAAATAGAAGGAAAGAATGAAGAAATTAATTTAAAACAAAATATATTAGGTGCCTTCTAAAGTCCAGGAAAAAAAAAAACAACCTACATTTTTCCTCTGTTTAGGAGGGTATGAAATTAAATATTTGGATTGGGTTTTTTTAAATTTATTTGTTTATTATTATGAGTGATAATAAATTGAAAGGGCAGGTGGTTCACTATGCAGAGCGTACATAGTAGAGCTAACCATTTAAATCTTGATTTAAACTACTTGGATCGTTATATATTTCAGTGCTAAGTGACAGTTTTCCCCCTAATTTTAATATTGAGTCAGTTACTGAAACTGTTTTAAGGGTTAGGAAGCTAATTTTGAGTTCTATGTATACTGAACTGGAGATATTTCACATATGGACTGTAGTTTTCAAATATTTTTAAAATTATTACAGTTAGGTGTTCCTTGCAATTGAAAGTAGCATTCACAGTGTTACTGTTTTGAGTTTATTGGGCTGGTATTAAAAGTCAGAGTTGCCTAGCAAAATATAACCAGTTTAGAAAACTAAATCTAACAGGGTTTTAACAGTGATTTATTAATTCTGGCACTATTGCAAGGGAATAATTAATTTTCTGTAAAAAATTACTTAATATGGATTGCAATGTCTATGCTGTGCATGCTGATCTTAGCACATTTTAACCTTGCTTGCATTTTTGTAAAAAATCTATAATTCTTTTTACATTGTTTTACAAACTATTATTTCATTCTGTGTGTTTGGGGAGTGGGGGGAAGTAATTCTAACATTTTCCTTTTTTGTTGAATTACCCTGCGCATAGCACAGCTGCGAAGGAAGTAAACTGCCTAATATTTGTACACAAAACAGGGGGTGATGCTGCCAGTGACATGCAAAGTGTGTCAGAAGAGGCTTTCCAGGGCATCTGATAATTGTGACAGGAGACACATCTGTTAAATAGCTGAAAGATACAAATGGAAATACATACCTCAGCTAAATTTAAAATGTGATAATTAATAAATGTTTAATTATAAGTGTTATAATAAGTGTTAAATATACTGACTATGTACACAAGAATTATAAAAGCTGCTTTAAAAGTTAGTTATTTATCAGTATATCAGCTAATGAAGTTCTAACATGGCAGAGGAGGGATAAAGTACAAAGAACAGTTTAAAATACTTGTTTACTATGTTATGAATAGCCATAACCATAACTTATTGAATTTTCCCTGAGGAGTTTGGAAAGTTTTTAGTGTGCTGTTATTTTAGATGTTGTATTGATTTTCCTGGACTGTAGTTCCTAGAGTAACGTGGAAGAGGGTGAAAATTCAGGGAATTTTTTTACTGTGTTCAATTCAGACTGTGAATTTTCCTCTGCTAGAATTCTGTTTTATTTAAGGCTTAGTTAATTCAGCATCTAATGTCTTGACCAAAAAAAATCAATTTAACAGCTTGTTTATTGATGTATAGTATTCAACTGCAAGACTGAAGAAAAATGGATGAGGAGGCAATCCTCTCCTTCGCACAGTGTAGGCCAAAGTCTGTCTGAACCTAAAATGTTTCCTCTCTGTTAGTACGACTTGGTTTGATGTGGAAGAGAGGTGAGAGTGGGAAATGGGAGCTGGCAGCTCAGCTGTAATTTTTGCTGGTGTTGCATCCCGTGTTTTTTGTCCATACAAAACCTGTGCTCTTCAGAGATGCCCCATTTGGGTCGAAGCCCAGGAAAACAGCAGGTAGTACCGGTCCTGGCACTGGTATAGAGAAGGTTAATCCTGATTTTTAAAATGCTTTTCTGATTTGAAGACTATAAACACATTTTCTGACACTTTTATGTTCAGAGTGAGTGCCCTAGTTTTATATCTCTTGTTTGCAAGTAATAAAATGCAAAATACCTCAGGTTTTTGCCTGGGTGCTGGGATCAAGTACCTGATGTTGCTGTATTCAGAGTTGCTGATGATATTGCTAGATCAAATAAAGAGCAGGAAAATATTTTTCCAAGCTGTGCCAGGAGAATCCAACACACGTGAGCCTTTGAAATACAGTGAGGGATCTGTATGGAATGGGGGAGTGTCTATGGAGAAAGCAGAGAGATGTCAGTTCATGAAGCCTGCTAGAGACCCTGGTGAGCTGTCAGATCTGTCAAGAGACACCCTGAGGAGTTCTTGTTCTGTGACAGACAAAAACTCTGGCAAAATAGTTTTCTGAATGAAGACTTTTTTTTTTTTATTTTAGCCACATGACATATGAATGCTTGCTTTGTACTTATTACTTACTGCTTAAATTTTTCTTTAGAGCTAATTTATGAACAAATTAAGCTGTTTTTTAAGGGGTACTGGTCAACAAATGTGTCATGCTCTAGGCTCATCCTAAGTCTGAAAAGACACAGGCCTCATTCTTGTACCTAAAATCCACGTCTGTACAGGAACATCTTGGAAGGACAGTGGAAAAGCAATCAACTTTCATATAAATCCACGGAAGTAACACTAAGATTTCTAATGCCTATTTGTGTTTTAAACATTTTGCTAATGCCAGAAGTGAGTATTTTGGAAGAGGAGGAACAATCTGACATTGAGTGGTAAAAGGAGAAGATTATCTGGTTGTATTTTAGTTATGTTGTGTTGATATTTGTTCAGATATTTGAGTTATTTGGTGTTGAAAACACTAAAGAAAAGCAAGTAAAACTGACAGTACAACCCCAGTGCTGTGTTTTTCTGACCAGAAGCTGACGAGGAGCATTTTAAATGGGCAAGAGGATTAGGTTTCAGAGAGCTGTCTTCATGTTTGGCCTCTGACTCTAATTCAAGCTCTCCTTGGGGAATCTTGAGTGACTTTCAGCAAGGCACTGGTCTTTGAGAAAAAATTGTATCATTGTCTTTTGCAGTCAAGCATGACTGCATTTTTTTAGGTGTTTATACAGGGACAAGGCATAGCCCTCTTTCTCCCTGCGTTGGCATTCTTTTCTGGTTTTGTTTTCTTTTTTCTGCACCTCATAATATGAAATAATTGCAATATTTTAATTCGGACTAATGTGTGTATAAACGGTCTTTATTTTAAGTGACAAATTAGGTGAATTAGTAAATATGATCACAGATAAAGTTTATTGCCCTTTGAGCTGCATATATCTAATTTTTTTTTGCACCTTATGATTACAAAATGCATTCAAAATTTTGAGCTGTGAAGCAAGAACCTGCAAAGGTAAGATATCTCACTGTATAAGTTAATAACATTATACTTGTTAGAATATTGTACTTGCAATGAGATTTAAATTTGAAGCTTAATTTTTACCTTTTTGCCTCTCCTGATAGTTTAGAGGTAGAATAGATAGTATGGCTTACTGTCTACACACAAATGTAAATAAAAATATGCATTTGGAAGAGGTAGTACAGGAACACAAAAGGAGTTTTGGGGGATGTAGACCAGCAGTCACCAAAAGTTCTTTCTGTAGTGGTAAGAGGAAAAAAACAGGATCAGTGCTCGGAGGAAAGATGTGATTTTGAGTGTATGAGCAACATTCATAACAGGATGCATATCTGGTGTCCATGCTTTAACACACAGATGGAGATTTGGGAGGAATTGAGTAAAGTGCCTCAAAGAGGGTCATGGCTTAAGATATTGTCTTAAAAAAGGTAACTTAAGGATCTCAATCATATGTGTCTATCAGAGAAAAAAGGTAGTTAATACAGTATTTGTATTGGGGAATAAAACTACCAGGTACAAAACACCTCTTTCCTCCAGAGAAGGTGAAATATAAGAACCTCAAATGGCTGCATGCTGAAGTCAGGCTCATTTAAATTAGAAGTAAGGCACAATTATTTGTCTTTAACAGTGGGGCTATAAATCATTGGAACAAATTACTGAGAAAAGTGGTGGGAACAGACAATTGCCATAAATTATAACTCCCTGAGGAATTACCACAGGATTCAGTTATTGGTTTCACCAAAGAGGCATATTATGGAACCCAAATACATTATCTGAAGGAAATTGAAGTCAAAATGTAGCACAAGCCACATAAGGCTAGGATATTATCAGCTGTGTGATACCAAAGCAAAGTCATAATTGTAATCATAGCTACAGCTCCATCATTTGTTTTTATTTCATAACAGTATCATTAAAGTGATTTCTCATCCTCTTGTCTTTTTTCAAGGAATGTTAAGGAAATGAAAGTTGTTGGATTTTCTCAGACAGAAATGAGGATAACACAAATTCTACAGCTTCCCTTACTTTTGCAAGAAATCAGTATCATTTTGCTGTCAATATATTCTAGTATCTTTTGGCTTTATTAAATGTCCTTCTCAAATGCCAAATGCTGATTGTTATAATGAGACTTGTAAAACAGCAGGTTGCATAAAGCTTTGTTTCCAAGCAGTTCTTTTAAAGTCAAAGCTGGTTTTCAAGCCTGTGGATTATGTAATTTAAATTAATTTCTTATGAATCTAAAGGTAACATGCTCTTCCAATATTTTATCTATTAATCATGTTAAAAAGAATTAAAACCAACTCAGTGTCTTTTGGATCCTTTCTAAGACAGATAGCAGTTTTCCTAGCAAGCTACTAAGTCTTGGCCTGATCAAAACAGCTAAGCAAGAATGAGGGTTCAGAGCCAGCAACAACAAAGAAATCAACTAGACATTTCAAATAAATTTCCTTCAGAATTTTTGTGTCTAGAAACAAAATATCTGAATTTAAATGGAGAGCAATTTGAAAAAAAAACCCATGCCAAACTCCACAGCAACTGAATAAACACTGCTTAACTAGGCAGTAGTGTTTGTGTCCAAAAGAAGACAAGCAGTCTGTTGTCCTTTGGGTTGAATGCCTACTGGAACTGCTTCTTGAGGGCCGCATTCTTCAGGAGCCAAGATGCAAGTAGAGCATGGGTTACATTCTTAGCTTGGAAACTTCTATGGCTGTGGTGACTTTTTCTTTGAAACCACTCAGGAGTTGGGCTTGAAATTCTCTCTTTTCTGGCCCCCTTTCCTGCCGACAATGTGTCACTTGGATAAGCCAGTCCTGCAGCCCTGGCAGAAATACCCAATGGCGGATAGAACTCACTATTAAATAAACTAGTTCACCCTCTCAGTAAATGGCTTGATTTAAAAGCTTAGCTGTGAAAATCATATATTCTGTTGCTCTCTTCAGTTTCTGTATAAAGCTTTTGCTCAGAACCAATTAATAGAGATTAGTCATTTTGTCGTAATGTTGAAAAAGCACCGCGCTTCCATGGTACTTAGCTGTGAGAAAAGACTGAAAATATAAATTTTATTAATCGTACTGGTGATTGCAATGTTCAGCACAGCTTGCAAATGATATTAACCAGTTTCTTACATGACTTCAACACACTGGATTTTTTTCTAGATGTTAAAATAGGCTTCTATGCCATGAACATTCATATAACTGTTGGCCTTTTCCATCTTTCTTATAATTTGTTTAAGAAGTAAAGGCAATGTACTTAGATGCATCACAGCACACTTAGGATGATTGACTTCAGTTCTTGGGTTTTACTAAAATCTTCAAACCCTCTAAACAAACTAAACAAAGCAAAACACCCATCAAAAATTACTAGTAAGTATGATAACCTAAGGATTAGTAAACCAGATAACCCTAGCTCATTTTTTTTAGATGTCTGCCCCTTGCCAAATATCTCTAAATAGTGGTGTAAAATATGCAAATTAAAGTACAGTTGTCTGCTCCGTTCTGTTCTCCAGTATAAGATCATAGAAACATTTAGGTTGAAAAAGACCTTTAAGATCCTTGAGTCCAACCATAAACCTAACACTGCCAAATCTGCCATAAAAACCACAGCTCTAAGTTCCACATTCATGTGGTTTGTAAAGAGGAGACCTGAATTCCTCTGTGCAACTTTATTTTTCACATTTATCTTAAATACCACAGTTAAAAATAATATTTTTAATAGAAAAAGATGATTCTGGTATTCTGTGAACTGAAAAGTTGTATGTCAAACAAAGTGAAACTTGGTGACATTTAAGTGAAGAGCCTTGCCATCTAACAGAGGTTAATGCCAGATACTGTGAAGCAAGATTAAAAAAAAGTAAATCTGATTCTTTTTTAGGGAATTGTGGAATTTTCTGCTTTTTACCAAACATTTGGAATTCATTTCCAGCCTTGAAGTCACATTTCTATTTCCTATGTATTTGCCATGACTATTGTCCTGGGAGAATAGTCATGGCAAATGACTAGATATCCCCAATGAGGTAAATGTAGAATTTACCTCATTGGAGATATCTAGAAACATCTGGACAAGTTCCTGAGCAATCTGATATAATTGCTTTGAGGAAAAGAGGGGCTATATGACCTTCAGAGGTCCCCTCCAAGCTGAATTGTTCTATGGTGCTGTGGTTCAATCTGCCTTCCAGATATCCAAGTTAAAAGCAACAAGTGAAGGGCTGCTGAGAAAGGCAAACATGCTTGAGGTTTTTTGGTGGCTGGTTTATTTTTTGACTGTTAGCATATGTCCTTGTTTCAGCTCAAGTTAATAGTAATATTGTCATTTTGCCTGAATATTAAAATAGCAAGTGAAATTTGGAAGGCAAGAGCTGCCATAACTTCAAGGATCAAATCAAGCAGAGAGTGAGAAGGTGGTTAGGAGAAAATGGCCAGTGGAAGAATAAGGCTGGCATCACAAGCTGGTATTAATGAATATGGATATGAATAGAATTAACTCAAAAAGCAATTCAGAGGCTGTCAAGAATCAGGTAGATTTAGAATGTAAATTTTAAAAAATTGCTAAAAAAATTCCATTGCTAGTCATATAAGCCTTTAAATAAATTCTGAAGAATTTTATATTTTTAGGCGTTCTGCTAATTCTTAGATGCTTAATTCTGCAAATTATTATGGTTATTGATAAAGGTTATGAGGTAGGGGCTTGATTATGGTGAAAAGTGGGGACGGTAGTAGCTTGCATATGTGCTCGTTATGTCAGTCTCCAAAAGGTTAGCAGTAAGATGGGGTGCCAAAAAAAAAGAGAAAAAGACTTGCAGACACCCAGGGGAATTTTCAAGTATTTCAGTAATAAGGTGAGAGAAAAAGATTGTTCTTCTATTTATTTTTAAACATTTATTAGACTCAGCAATAAATCTGGTTTATGTGACAGTATAATGCTGGTGTCCAGCAATTAGCCTCCACTTCCAAATTAATACTGTGTTCGCCTGTGTGGCCTTGACTTGGCTAATTGGCTGCCTTTCCTTCTTTGCATTCTGTTGTGAGGGTATGATGACAGTGATTCAGCATGTACAACACAGGCATAAAAAAATAATTTAATGCTCTACTTGCTCAGCAGGCATGATTGACACTCTCTTGGATGACTGCTGCAGCAGAGCTGGTTGGGGTAGCACGTTGGCCCTTGCTTTGCTCTAACAGTGAAGCCAAGGCAACTGTTCTAGTACAATATCTTTTTGTAAGTCAGAATGTGGTGAAATTGTTGAATATGATTGACAGGTTGAACTAGATAGCTCTCGAGATGGGTATCTAGAACAAGAAAGCACATGGTGAATGGTGATGGCTCCTGCAAGCAAAGAGCTAATCATTTATATTTTCATGTGAGTGAAAAATAGATTTGTTTGGTTTGCATTTAGCAACACCATCAGTTCCTTATAAAGTAAAATTGTTTGTTCATTAATTAGTAACTTTTTATAAAAATACCTGATTTTGAAAGGAGGGTAACTTATTATCCACAACATCTAGGATTGTTTTTCATTTGCTGGGTTTGCCACCTTTTTCTGTTATGACTTGTCCAGCTTTACTCTCGACAGAAAATACTCTAGGTTCATTTTTCATTAACATTTTTCTCTCTTGGGATCATGGAATAAGCCAGAAGTGTTCAGAGGAAGTTTGCAAAGAGAAAATTGTTTCTAAAATGCATTACTTTCTTTTACTGTAGGTGAATTGTTTTGTGTTTTCTAAGTTTCTGCTTAGACAGGAAAGAATAGCTTGGTGGAACACTAAATGGCTGAAAGTGAAGCAGCAGGGCAATTTCTTGAGAGTATTTTATGCAGCTAAATGGAAAAGTATTATTTTAATTTCATGGCCTATTTTAGAAAACACTTCCCGAGCTTGCTAGTGCCTCTGTCAGCAAAGCCTTCTCGTTGCTTTTGTGTTCTTTTTGCAAGGACTCTCTTACACAGTGGCTAAGAGGTGCTTGTGAGCTCACTTCTGCAGAACCCTGCTTATGTTGAGGCAGCTCCAGGAGCACAAAGGAACAAAAGGTTTGCAGGATTAAGTCCCCATTTCCCAAAATACCCTTGCAAACTTTGGCAGGCATGCGGTATTAAGAAAGAGAGTTGATGCCATGTCAATTTCTCCCAGACAAGAAAACAATATGAAAAGCAAATATTCGTTATCATCCTTTCTCTTTCTGAAAACAAAGTTTTGAAGAACTTTTCAGAAAAAGAAAGGCTCCTCTCTGGAAATTGTCAACTTAGGGCTCTATCTTCTAGTGAAAATGTCGTGACTGTTCCATTAGCAAATCATAGACAGTGGTTTTTCCCTCTGACACAAGAATGCAATTTTTTCTCACAGGTGCATCACATCAAGGGACACTTGACTTGAAATTGGGACCCCTAAAATACACAGAAAGTTGTTTAAAATATCTGTAGAGAAGTATCAAATGAAGCTATTAAGAAGATTATTCATACAGGTACAAGTATTAGGTTGTGGTAGTCACTTGGCAGTGGTGTTTGACCAACAGACTGAGGAGTTTTGTCAGTCATGTTTAGTTAAACTTTGGCAGGTGACTGTATGACTTAAGTAACACAATTTCATTGAAATTCAAAAATGATAACATTTCACAGTAGATAAATATCTACCTTAGAAAAGAATTCTCCCCTTGGCTCCTTACCAGCATTTTTAGAATTCTACATACCACTGAAAATTGTTTCTATTCTTATTCAATATTTTAATGTTTTGCTTCTGTATTTTTTATCTGAAGGAAACAAGCTTGCTTATATGATCAACTTGTGTTCCTAAATTTGTATGAGCCAATTAAGAAAATGAATACAATTTCTTAAATAACTTTCCAACTGCTTAGAGAAAACTTTTCTGTGCAATGGAAGCTACAGGTTTGGTCATTCAACATTTTAAAATAAGTCACCTGGATTGTTTCACTAACAGGACAAAATATATGTGGCAGAAGCACTGAATGTTACAGTGTCACTTCTGGTTTTAAGCTATTTAATGAATCTGTGTTTCATCCAAGGTTTATCATATGCATTATATAAAGATATCTATCACTATTAAGTATTTACATTGTGTGATATATAGTCTTGTGTTGTTGATTTTGTGAAAGAGCTTAGAGTAACACACATTTATTATTGGGTTTTGCCATACAAGAACAACATTGGATGTGATAGTTGATGGGCTGTGACCATGATAGAAACTCAAAGGTTTTGTGGGTTGCAGGCAGTGAGATGGAGGGTGAGTGGTTTCAACAGAGCCCCCAAGGGCAACAGGAACCAGAGATGGCAAAAGGGAAACAGAAGAAAATCAGATTGAGACCATTTCAGTAGATGTGCAGAGATAGAGAGGATGAATTTTGATGTTTTATCTGCATGTGGGGAAACGAACATATCTGCACAGGTCTGTCAGTGTACCTGCACACTCACATATGTGTGTACAGGTTTTAAGTGGGTATCATAATATATATACTGCCTGCCATTCTCAATTCTTAGCTATCAGACGAGAATGTGGCCTTTTTTCCCAGTCCAAGTACTGTATGCTTACTATTTATTTATTATAGATTGCATTCCACATTTTTTCATGTATTTCATGTGATATTTTATGCTTCCTAACTTGGAGGACTGAAATTTTTCTATACAGGAGAAAAGAACTGAAGCTGTAACAGTATCCACAGAAAATTCTTGTTTAGGTTATTCACACTACTCCAACTTTGTCATTTTGCTTAATACTTATTACATCCTAAGTTCCCAAATATATAGTTTGTAAACAAAACCATAAAAACATGTTTATGAATGTGTATTGGAGAGAAATGAACAATATATCACCTAAGCAATAGGGGCGATTTATATTCAAATAAATGTTTGTAAATGCTTTCTTCATAACATTGAATAGTTAGGTTCACTGTTAAGGTGGGTAAAAAGTGTATACATGTGTGTGTAAATATGCACAACATATTCTTTATAATATAATTGTTATTGTTTTAGAGGATATCTTCCTTTCTATTTAACATAACCACGCCACTAACATTTAACGTCAAAGGTTCGTTTTTTTCCCTATCACATTTTGTAAATGACTTTACAGATTTTAACTTCATAATTGTGGTCCTGAACAGGCTTCCTAGGCATTTTGTTATGTCAGGCTTCCCCTGTGTTTACTCTTGCAGTCTGATGCTTGTTGACATGCTGATTTGTGTTTTACACCACCAGGTAGGTTTTGTTTATTTGGTGGAATGAGATTGAAGAGGATATGCCAGATTTTCTTCTCCTTTCCTAGACCATATAGCTCCTTTTGATTTCTCAGATTTAAAAAGAAAAAAGAAAGTGGATTTTTTGCAGCTAAGCTAAACTAGAGAAATCAATAGAATTTATTATCAAGGGATGTCTAATCTCTCAAGATAATACAAGACTTCACAGCTATTGATTACATGCTAAGGATGCATAAACTGTTAATCATGCATGGAGACAACAGAAATAAACGTACTATCAAGAGAAAATGGGCAAGTAATTGTTAGCATTGCAGTTATATTTATCTGTTTATCCCTATGATGCAGGGACAGCTGTATTTTGCATCCAAAAAGATACATTCTAAAATATATTGAATATCCCCTCATTGCTACTGAAACTAGTGTAGTAGAGCTGATTATCTATGTAATAATTCAGATGTTTTCTTCAGCTCCCCGAAGTATGTGGTCAATAAGAAATTTGTAAGCAGGTTTAATAAATCAGTCACTAGATGAAGTGAAAAGAGAAAAAACTCACAGATTTTCATGCAATTGCATTATAACCTTTGTTTGCACCAGAATAAACCTGTAGTGCTAACACACAATAGATACCATCGTTCCATTTATTCTGGGTTCATATTTCACATGACAAACAGATGGACACACTAATGCATTAAAAAATTAATTCTTTTTGTGTTTGCATCCATATTTGTTTTGTGTATTCTGTGTCTCATATTTGAGAAGGGAGATGCCCAGTAATACCTGTGATTTTTTTTTGTGGGAATATGTACATGTTAATTTTTTCTTTCTTGTCAGACTGCAGAAAAGACTTCAAACTGTACTACTTCTGTCAACTTCATTTAACTTCTCTCCCTTTGATGTTCAGTATATATTAATGCTTCTAGGTTTAAAAAGATTGAAGGCTCAAGTTTTCAAATGTGTCTGTCTAAAATCAGTCCTCTTAACTGTTGGCATGAAACAAGATTAAAAAAATACCAAAAACAAAACCAAACCAACACTAAAAACAAAACCCCCCAAACAAACAAACAAAACTATCCCAGCCCAATCCAATAAAAAACCCTACCACCAAGTACCTCAGTTAGACTTTCCAACTTGTATTTACCTCCATGATAGGTGTCCTGATTTTACTGATTCTGAGAATGAGTGAGTGCAAGTACTCCAAGTGTGAAATAGCATTTTATTCCAATAACATATGAGAAGGACATATTGATCCAGTTGGTAATTTAATGTAGTGTCGTTTTGGCTTGGAATACACATCAAGTTGGTAGAAGGGAGTCCCTGACTGAAGATAAGTAGTTCATGAACTATCACAAAGTAGTTGTGATTTGAGGCCAATGTTGATAATTGATTTATACCTTTACTTTAAAGCTATCTTTAACTCTACTTGGAAAGGGTCAAAAATCTGGCAGTTACAGACAAGAAACTTGAATAGAATTGGCAAGAATTATTCTGTCATAAATTCAGACTGGTTTATGAAAATCAGCTTGAAATGCATGGCATTTTTGGGATGTCTGAAGGATCTTCCTGTGTTATCATCACATTGTTAAATAATGGAGTTATTGGGAGTTAATCTGAATTAAATTCTCCTGGATTTGTAGGTTAATAATCCTTGAAACACAGCAGCTTCATCAGGGATATTCTAGTACAGCTCACCTTACCTAGGGATTTTTGTTAACTTTGTTCATAACATAGATTAATTACAGTTTGCTCCTTTGACAACAGCGTATCACCCCCACAAGTGCAGAAGTTATGACAGTTGCATATTTCTTGCTTAGACTGTGGATATCTGTTGAAATATTAACTCTAGTGTGGTCCTTTTTAATGAGTCATACATGCCTATTTTCAGCAGTTCTAACCAAGTTTATGATGTGAGGAATTTACAATTTATATAAAAACCCTTTCTCCCTGATTCATCATTCACTAATAACAAAAGTAATAACTTAGAGTAATGCAGCTGAAAGAAGCAGAGAGAAACCTTAGTTAATTGTTTCCTTATTGCACTTCTGACAGCTATTCCCATGGGGGTTGTGCTTCCTTTGGCTCTTTTCACACTTACTTTTCTTCCAGGTTCTTATCAGCAGTCTTTCAGAAGAATTTTTCTTTTCTTTCTTCTTTTTTTTTATGGTTTTGGAAACATTTTGTTTTTGTGGGACCTTGTATGAACTGACAAAAGCAACAACCATGGTGACATAGAATAATCTTCTATTTCTCACATGCTGAGGAAAGAGTTATCCTGGAAAGGTCAGGAGAAGCCTGTCAGGCTCTGAAGGACAAGGAAACTCATGTTCTCATAGGAGAAAAGTCTGGGAAATACAAGTGGCTGTTCAGACTGAGAATATTAGCAGAAATATAAGGACTCCTGTTTTGTCTATAAAGTTTTTGTTTTAAAAGACAAGATAATTAAAGGAGCCTCGGTGAGAAACAGTGTGTTTTTACCTTTACTTTAGGTAATTTAACACAAGCCGCATATCTCTCTGCAGTTCCCACAAATGCACAAATTTGTGCATTATCACACCTTCCAAGTCCAGTTACTTTTCACCTCCAGGGTCAATATGAATTTCAGTCAATGTGGTTAAAGTAGATATTGGAAGTCAACTCCTAAGTGTAATGCCAGTTTAGAAAGAGCTCAAGAGTGAGGAAAAATCCAAAAGCCAACCGAAAGTAAAGAGTTGAATACACGGACAGTGTATAAATAGGATATGCTGGTTTTTGAGAAGTGCCATCTTTATCTGAAATGTGCTTTAAAATTTCTATTTCATGTGAACAAATGTGCATTCTGGTTGCTTGTCAGAAGATCTAATTCCCACACCTCTGCCAGGTGCATGGAAATTAAACTGTCTTGCAGTCAATATTTAGGATTTCCAAGGAAAGGCAGCAAAAGCAGAACACGTGTCATGCTTTGCTTTTCTCATTGTATGGGATTTTTTCCACAGCTTTTGGGACATCTGGTTGTCTTTGATTGTCAGCAGGCTAATACATATTATCATTAAAAAGAGGTTCTGAGGAAATGCATGCTCTCACCTTGCTGCTTCTGCAGCTCTGAAGGCTTTTGTTTTCCCTCCCAACTCTGTGTAAGTGAAGATAATCTCTACAAAGAGGCTTGATATTGACCTGTCATATCATGTGTTGCTTATCAAGCACTAAAGAAATGGAATTTCATTTTATCTGTTATCTAGAGAGTCTTATTAAATCATCCTGCAGTTGAGAGGTTGTATGGGGTCAACAGGTTCTGTCTCTTTTGCCATCTATCCCTCTATTGTGAACCTTTGGAGAATTACTAAAATGTTCTTTATTTTATCCCATAAGGTTGGGTTAAATCTTCTTGATCCAGAAATTGTAGTGACTGAGTGCCACGTGCATGTAATTCTTTTACATGGTTTCTGGATAAGGATTGAGGATTTAGTAATCTGTACAAATGTGGAGATCTCATATCACTCTGTTTTTTCTATTCTTTTGATATTCTCCCAATGGTTCTGTTTTTAATTGCTCAATGAGGCTAAAAACAGTCAGATTGGATGACAGATCTGAGTCAGCGAGCACTTGGTATTATTTCTGTACCAAGACACAAAGCAGGGGTGAGGAGGAGGGAGATAACAGAGATGGGTATTGCCAGGTGTTAAAAGCAAAGGGCAGAGGGAGAAGCAGGGTGTAAGTAGAGGTGGAAATGGGGTGGAGGTCATAGCAGCTGCCCATGGGCAGGCAAGATCTGGCCAAAGGGAGCCTGTCATCATTAGAGGTGTTCACAGAATCTAAAGGTCAATCCTTTCACCACCACTACCACCAAATCCTCCATTGGCCTTGTTGCTGGGTTTCTTTTTGAGGGTCTCACTCTGCCAGTCAGGATGTTCATACCTAAGAGCTTGATGCAGTCACAGGATATTGAATTTCCTGCTACAACAGAAGTCCTGCAGACTTTCTGCTGTCACTGCAAAGGACTCCCTACAGCCTTTTGTCTAACGGAGAAAAAGTCTTGGAAAAAAAGAAATCATTTATATCTTCTCCCCAAAATTTAAATTTTAAATACAGGATTGAACGCAAAACAAACAAACAAAAAAAAGATGTTTCATTCAAGTTTGAAGTTTTCAATCACGAAATCTTTCTAAAAGAACACGCCGAATCATTGTTTTTCAAATAACATGTCCTTATGGTCAGATGTTCAATTAGTGTCTGGGCACTGTTATGCTTTTTCAAACTTGTTCTAAGAAAACCTTTAAAAAACCCCTACCAAACCTCTTTTTAAAAAAGGACTAGAGTGTAGGATTGGAGTTCGAATTTTAGGTGGAAGCACTGGCACGTACATTGTAAATGAGCTCTCTGAATTGCTGCAGCTAGGTGTCTGATGGCCACCAGTGACCTGGGAGCTGGGTTCAGTTTTCTTGTCGCCCTGGCAGTAATTCACTTTGTAGCTTTGAACAAGCTATTGACCTTTTCTGTGCCTCTTTCTCTTCACAGAAAAGTTTTAACACCACTTACATGTCTCACAGGGGTAATTGGTAAATTAATGTTCGAAAAGTATTAAGTGCTTTCTGCCGTCATAATTGGCACTCCAGAGGACAGGTTAAGGATTGAGCAGGTATTTTGAAAGCACCTTATTTCTTCCCTCTTTGTCATAATGTTCTAATTTGACATGGATAATTCAAGAAAGATGTGAGAACTCATGTGCTTGAAAGTCCATGTATTTTGGATAACAGTTCTAGATAATTTAAAGAGGAAAGATGGGGAAAAAATTGGAAAGACAAGACATGAATAGAATTATTGGAATTTGCACTACTCAAAGAGTGTCAAGAGATCAGAAGAGAATGCAGGAATTGAAATAAAATCCCAGTAGGATTAAAGAAATATTTCAGTGAAACACAAACCCTAAATTGTGATGGGGAAATGGAAAAAAAAAAGGAGATGAGCACTATTTGCTCCCATCAAGATCAAAGCTATTCTTAATGAGATAGCTGAGATCTTTGGGATGCCTACTCAAAAATTCAATAGTGTTTTATCTGAGAAAAGTAATTATTCGAAGATTGCTTTCTACTGAGGTGTTACAGATGGAGACTTTGTGATGTGGTAGTTTAAAACAATTGGTCTTTACCTCTAGAGATTCCCAAGATGAACATTGCCCAGAAGAAAGAGTAAAATTGTGTTTTTAAAGTGCCGTTTTAGGAGCAGTGGGACAGTTGGCAGAGTTTACTAAAGCTGTTGAGAGGCTCTGCAGACTTTAATTACCATCTCAATATTGCAGAAGTTGTTTAATTTCTGCCAAAGAAGGGAATAGTTGTGAGAACGCGAGATCACACTCTGTCTTTCATTCTTTCCTTTTTGACAGGTGAATAAAGGATGCTTTTCAGTATCTCCTCTGATGCTGTGACACATTTGTAAAATTTGCATAGAATTGTAAAATAATTTTTCTTTAAGATTAACAAAGCTTTTAATTTTTTTTCTTTTCTCTTGAAAGTGCTGTGCAGCATAGTGTAAATGCAGTCTAAGTCTTGTCATAAGAGATGGAAGATGAAAATGTTGTGCATTTTCTGTTACTGATTAGTTGGCTTCAAACATTAGTACTTTCAAACTTCATGGTCAGACACCAGGTGTTATGTTGTGTTAATTCCAATAAATTTTGAATTTCGTCTCAAGTGGGAGTGGTTGGAGGCACAAACCGGATTAAAAGAACAAAGAGGAAATTACTAAAATGAGAAAAACGTTCCATTTCAGAGGGAAAACTTAGCCTATAACACATTTCCTTGGTGAAGGGTATGTTTACTCTTTGAGGCCTCAAACTCTAAATCAGAGTATGTATAACTAAGTTTTACAGTGTCATTCATATGAGAAAAAGGCTGATTTTATAGATATTCATAAATATTTATGTATGTATATATTTGTCTTAATGGTTCTCTTCCTCCATGGCACTTGAGTGTGTTCAGTTTTTTCCCAAGTGTTTGCACTAGCCGGCTGAAAATTGATTCTTTGAAGACCCTTACCAGCTCCTTCAGTGGATCTACTACATTTTTTTCCATGACTGCCTCAGACCTCTTTCTACTGGCTAAAGCAACAGCCATTGTTTTCTCTGCAAAACCCTCTTTTTCTCCTTCTCTTCAAGTCTCTTATCTCTAAAGGACCTTTACAATGCTATCTTTCAGTTTCAAATCTCTATTGTTACAGTACACAGTGTGTTTAGAGAGCTACTGCCCAGGAAATCTACTTATTTAATTGTATTTTTCACAGTATATATGATAAATCAGCATTTAATGGAAAAGGTAATATATGTGCTTTTGAAAATGAAGAAAGGAAAGATCATGGCAACAAAGAGGTGTAATTTTTAATCCTTAACACCCATCATGTTACTAGGAATACCTTTATGTTATATTTAGAATTCAGTTGTTTTGATGTTTGAAACTAAATGTTTGCAGTTTGTCTGGAAAACTGCATGCTGAATAGATTACACTGATTCACATTTCCTTATTTCAATATACCATCTGTGCTTTTGGCTGGATTTTGCCTTGTTGGAACTTACAAATGCAAGTTATAAAGAACGGTTATGCTCAGAAAGAGAAATCCTGTATTTCACTTCCTTGAACAATCTTGACTGTTTTGACCTTAAACCAGCAAGGACACAAGACTGAAGCTGTAGCAACAGGCTTTATTTTCTCTGGTGAGGAAGCATGTATTAGCAGGGTATATTTTCAGTGAAGCTCTAGTATATACAGTCATGGTCATGATTTTCATTGTGTAATCATTTTAATTAAGTTCAACAATAAAAGTTAGTCTTGCATGAGGAATGAATGCACTAGAGAGACAGTGAAAGATTGATGACTGCTTGGGGAGCATCACGTACTCTGCTTGTGGAAATGCAAGTGTGGAGAGCAGCTGAACTTGGGGAGCAGGTCAGAGATTACCTGCTCAGAGTAGTCATGGTTTTGGGGATTTGAAGGAATCAGGATACAATGGGAATATCCAAAAGCATTTTTTTGTGCTATTTCTGTGGGGTTTTGCTTGAATGAAGAGCTTCATTACTAAAATAGTAAACACTAATTAATATCTGCATCATTTTTGTAACTGCTAGTATAGTAAGGTAATTATTATGATTAGTATACAGCAGTGCTTAGTAGCATGATAAATCAAAATGTAGTAAATGTTCACTCTTTACCATTATGATTTATTATCTAATTTACACAGGTAAAATAAAGGAAAAAGGGTAAGGGGAAATCAAGATAGGAAGCCAGCAGTGACAGCTGAGTGGCCTTTTGGTCATTCTTCTTGCATCTGTTGCCTGTATTCTCAATTGCTTTGAATTGCTCCACTGATAATTAACAATTCTTTTTCTCGCTATTGCTAAGTCTCCATCACTGATTAAAGTCTGCAAAGAGAAGACAAAGAGGAATTAAGTAAAAAAAAATTAAGGAGCATTTTTCCCTCCAGAGTACCTGTGCAAAGAATGATACTTGCCTGTTTATTGGGTGCTTCCCTTACTTTCACATTCCTAGAGGTACCATCTACTAGTTCAGTGCTGGGTGAAGAATGTTAACAGTGTTTTCTTTGTTATGCTCTGTTTTCTAGAACCTATGAGAACACCGAAAACACTGAAGATCGCTGAGATCCAGGCCAGACATATCGCTGTGGATTGGGAATCTCTGGGTTACAACATCACTCGTTGCCATACTTTCAATGTCACTATATGCTACCACTACTTCTGCGGGCACAACGAGAGCAAAGCCGACTGCTTGGACATGGACCCCAAAGCACCTCAGCATGTTGTGGATCGTTTGCCTCCCTACACAAATGTCAGCCTCAAAATGATCTTAACCAACCCAGAAGGGAGGAAGGAAAGCGAGGAGACCATTATCCAGACAGATGAAGATGGTATGTTAAATGCTCTTGTGGAAATTCCAACCAAGTCCAGTCTAGGCAGATGGGAGGAAATGACTTTGTGTGCTACAATATGTATCCTGAAAGGTGGAAGTTCTCTTCTATTAATGTATTAATTAGCCCCAAAATGGCAGCTAGGAAGGTATTATAGCTGTCACCCTGCATATGCAGCTAAAACTGTCCATGCAGCACAAGTCAGACTGGATCTCGATCTCTCTCTCAGTCTCTCTCTCTCTCTCTCTCATCAGAAAAAGGAGCATGGCTTCCCAGTCATTCAACAAATGTGTTAATGCAGGTAATAAGAAACAAATGGTGGTGTTAGACTTCTTCACAGTGTTAGGTGTAGTATTTGAAAATTAATTCTGTAAATCATATTTAAATATTGAGTACAGTGGTTAAAGACTCTATTCAAGATTTAAAACGCTAACCCAACCCAGGATACAGGTCACAGAATATAGTATCTGTTAACTATTTGAAAGCCTCCTATCAAATTAAAGGAGTATTTTGACAACTTGGGAATTAGATTCAATGATCCCTATGGGTCCCTTCTAACTCCAGATACTTGATGATTCTTCTTTAAAATGCTTTCAACAAAGTTTCATTGACAAGACAGTTGAATTTACCTCAGCTGTGAAAAAATAGGGAATAGATGTAGTCATGTTAATGGTGACGCATTCAGAGTTTGGGCTCTGAATCTTGGTATAAAATATATGAAAATAAAAATTGATATTTTTCCTTAATAACATTTAAAATGTGGTAGCAAAAAAGCAGTTTTAGTTTCTTTTTTTATGTTTAGATTTTGTGAAAATACTGACAATGGCAAAATGAAAATAGGTACTTCCATGGGTAACAAGAATAGAATACTTGGACTAATGCAAGACTGTAGATAAATAAAAAAGGTGAAATTGAAAAAGGTAGTTGTTTACTTGCCTGCAAAATGAATGGGAAATATAGTTTTATATAACAGTCAGTGTTAGTGTCTGGTAGTCCTGTTTTTCCATATATTTTCAATTTTATGAGAAATAGAAGAGAAATATATTTACTGTTGCAATAAAGAAAGTACAATTTATTAAATAGGTAGAATATGAGGAGCTGTAGAAAACTATAGACACATAGATGCATCATATGAAAATTTATTGACAAGTACAGAATTAGAGTATTTCACATAATTCAAATGAATTTTAATTAAATTTTAAACATATTTCATGATGAATTATTTATGTTTGTGTTTACATTGTAGATATGTATGGTTGCTGTATTCCACTAAGTTAAAAAGAGTAGCAGTGATATCATTAAGTCCATGGAAAATGGATTTCTTTTCCTTTTTAACTGGGTTTTCAAGAAAGGCTATGGTTTCCAATGGCCTTTGTCTTGTTAGATATGTGGAGATGGCAGATGGCCACTGAGTCAGTACTTGTCAGGAGCAGAGTCAAGTGAGTTTATGTACTTTGCCTCCTGGTTTTGTTGTGGATTTTTCTTGGAAGATGGTGCACACAAGGCAGGTTTTGGTCTCAAGCCAGCACACCATTGGCTGTCAGTGAGCTCAAGTTGAATCGGCTTTGGTGTCACAAGCAGTGTAGTGTAGAAGCAGCCTCACCCAGTGAACAGAAGTTGCCAAGGTAATCTGTTTGAAGCAGATGTTGTTTTCACAGAGGGCCTGATACATTTTAAAAGGTACCTATATTTAGATGTGCTGGTGGTAATAATGTGTGTGACCTGAAGGTAGTCTCCTGTGAGCTTTAATCTGTGAAACTACTGGGATTAGAATGCAGATTTTAATTTTTTGTTACTGATTGATTGAAAATCTATGTCTTACATGACTTCAAAGTACGGGGCTTGCAGGCAACATACAGGTACAACCTGAGTCTTTTCTTGAGCTCTCATAGCAATAGTAAACTAAATCCTGTAACTGACTGCTTATGTGTACAATGCTAATCTGGTTCCCGTCTCAGTGATCAAGTATCCGAAACTATTTCCAAGCACAGTTTGCAGCCTAAATCAGGACTTGGACTAAGATGAGAGGTCCAGTTATATATGTTATTTTGTGCCCTACATTTCACATGTGGTCAGATGATTGTCTTCAAGGTTTTTGCAGGTTTTGTTGAGTAACGATGATTTTAATTGTATCATGGAGATTTTATTAGTGATTCATTTTGGAGGAGGAATATAGAGGAAATAGAGTGTTGTCCTGTATTTTTGCAAATAAATTAGTTAGAAATAGCCCCAGATCACATGATTATCTGAAACTGTGCACATTTTTCATAAACAGAAACTTTGAAAACTCCACATGACAACTGACAATTAAATTTTTGTTAGCTCTTCTCCAGTGTAGAATTCTTTCCAAGGCTGTTGGTTTTTTTTTTCAGAAGGTACTGCTAAGCAAGCAAAAACTTCATAGTCTGTTGGAGTTAGAGATGCCTATCCCATGTTTTCCTCTCTCACTTCCTCTCTACCATTTAGCCCTCACTTTCTGTTTTTCATCATATTTCCCCATGCTTCCAAGCTGTCTCTTTCATCTCTTCAGTTCCTGTTGTTTTGTTTTAACCTTTCCCTTTATCTTACTACACCTTTCATGTCAATTCCTCCCTTCTTCCAGGAGCTTTACACTTTTCTGCACTTTTAGGCTTCCTAAAAGCAGAGGACTTTGGACTTTTATGAGGCTCTTCTGTGAGACAGGGAGGATCTCTGGTTGTCCTTCACAAGGGTTCACACTTATGTATGTCTGTGCAGCTGGGCTGGGGTTCTTTCAGAAATAGTCAGACCTGCCAGAGTGCTGAGTGGTAGCTAAGTTGCATATGATATCTGGAGAAGAATTAATTCGAGAAACAATTAGTAAAAGAATGGGGTGAGATTCAAAAGTTGTGCTTCAGCTCTTTGGAGCCATGGCTGACAAATAAGGAAGGTTTTAATGACTTGTAATTCAGTATCAGCAGGATAGGAAAACCTGAGAATATGAAGACAGTCTGAAAACAGTCTTTCTTTAACAAGAGCTAGATCTGAATTCTTGGTAGTTTCAGTGTTTATATTTAACATGGGACAATAGAATTAATCTTCTAAGTATGTTTTAGTACTTGTTGTATTCCGTGGAAAAATAAAACCCCTGAGTGAGACACTGTTAAACAAGTTTTGCAAAACTATGATGAAAACAGGGAAATTTGTGTATATTTTAAAAGCAAACAAGATCTTTCACTTTGGGGAGAAATCATAGATACTAAGGTTTGGAAAAAAGCTCTCCTGAGTACACAGGCACTTGGCATTATCTGTGCCATGACAGGCCCTCATGCTTTTCGTGGCTTGTACAGAAGATGGACACTATTTGAAGAATTTGATAAAGGAAGTAGAGGAAAGCTGCTGCAACCAGGGGCTGCATACATGCTGAGCAAACATCGTGTTTGGCATTTTGAGACAAAGTACAAGAACCAGCAGTGAATTTATCACTTAGCATGAATCCTCAGTGTGCACATGTTCTAGGAGCTGCCTGTTGACCACAGCGCTGCCAGCTCAGAGGGACCCTTTGTAAAAGCAGTGGATGAATGGGATTGAAGCAGATAAACGCTTCCTAAATTTTTAATTGGAAATAGGTGCAAAAGCCAGTGGATTAACAGGAGTAGTGATATTAGTCCTGAGAGAGCAGCTACAGAGAAAGTAAATTGTGAAGCTCAAAGTCTTCAATGGTGATTTTATAACTAGTGTGTCATCTAACAGTAGGCAAACAACTAATTGAAAAGCATCACTTGGAATAGGAGAAATATCCATTTTGGGGCTTAAAGTACACCAGAGCTTTGGTCTGGGCCAAAGCATGTGCTCATTGGACATAAATGAGGTCCCCTGTTCTTTCACAGCCACGAGGCTGAGGCTCATTCTGCTCCATGCAGAGATACTGAGAGCTATAATGCGGTGTTAAGACACCAACTGTCCAATCATTATTTGTGCTCCTGGAAAAACTCCAATAGGCTTGCCACTCTGGGGAACAGCAGAGGAAGAGGAAATGTTATAATTAGAGGACAAAAAAAAAGGAGGAAGAATGAAATATTTTGTACACTGTGTAAATGTGAGTCCTGGCTTCAGCAGGAATAGAGTTAATTTTCTTCCTAGTAGCTGGTACAGTGCAGAGGTTTGGATTTAGGATGAGAATGATGTGGATAACGCACTAATATTTCAGTTGTTCCTAAGCAGAGTTTATAGTAAGTTGAGGACTTTTCAGCTTCTCACGTCCTGCCAGCAAGAAGGCTGGAGAGGCACAAGAGTCTGGAAGGGGATGCAGCCAGCACACTGACCTAAAGAGACCAAACGGACATCCCATGCCATGGAACATCATGGTCAGTTTATAAACTGGGGAGAAACCTGGCCAGGGCTCATGGCTGAGTAAACAGCTGGGCATCAATCTGTGAGTGGTGAGCAATTGCAGTGCACAGAACGTGTTACACATTTTCTAATTCTTTTATCGTTGCTGTTCTTATTATTTTCTGCATTTTTTTCTGCCCCATCCAGCCTCTGAGGGAGGAGTGAGCAACCAGCTGGGTGGAGCTTAGTTGCTGGCTGGGGTTAAGCTATGACACTGGAGCTGGAAAAGAAATGTCAAGTGGAGCATGTGTAGCAGAGGAGACTGTCAATATAAAATCAGGGGTTTTTTTCCAATAACCTTCAGTAGGATTTTGTTTTTTACTGCAAATAGTCCAACTTGAGGGATTTCTGAAGAAGTAAATTTTGTCACCACCTTTTCTGCAAATGCTCTTATGGTAAAGAGTGATAAGAGCAGTTCTGGTTTTGTTTTTCCTTTTCAATATATAAAATTCACTTCCATTTAAAACTTAGCCTCCAGCTGTAGTAAAGTATAAGGTAAAAATGTCAAATCCCTCAGAAAAAGCCAATGGAAAAGTGTATTTTAGCTTCTAGTAACATTTAAACAGTAGGAGAGATTAACCGTCACCATCTCCTGAAAATGAGCATCTACTTTGAGAGAAAGGCTGTAAGTTTGTTGCTGATATGCTGCCCTTTTTGATTACAACAAAGGAATTTTTCCCAATAGAACACTGCATATTTCTGAACATAACTTTTACCACAAAGCATAGTGATACTGTGCATAGCTTTAATGGAGTATAATAATAATAAAAATACTCTGTTTACATGCACTTTCATTATTTTGTAGCAGGAAAACTGAAGCAATATAAATTCATTTTTATAGTGGTTGGTGTCAGTTAATACATTGTTTCTCCAGAAGTAATGTATTGTAATATAAATTTCCTGATAAGTCAGTGTAGAGCAACATTTAAGTGACACTATTTGTGAATAACAATTTATTTGTGACTGTGACACAATTTAATGCAAATATATTGGTCTAAAATGAATTGGTGTGATGTCAGATTGATGGTTTGTACTTTCATTATGCATAGTATTTATAAAGCCCACCATCCCACATGCATATAGAAGAAAATATCAGCTATTCACTATATGAATATATAGCTTTATTAAAAGAGCTCTGGAGATGCATGTAAATCATGAAAGAAGAGCTTGTGTTGTTTGCACTATAAAACCTTGCTGAGATTCCCTTTGAATTTGTTTTATCTTACTTTTTTATATATGTGCATTTTATGTTTGTATACTTTCACAGAATCACAGAATCACATAATTACCAGGTTGGAAGAGACCTTCAAGATCATCGAGTCCAACCTCTGTCCTAACACCTCAACTAAACTAAAACATGGCACCAAGTGCTACATCCAGTCTCTTTTTAAACACGTCCCGGGATGGTGACTCCACCACCTCCCCAGGCAGACCATTCCAATATTTTATCACTCTTTCTGTAAAAAAGTTTCTCCTAATATCTAACCTATATTTTCCTTGGCACAACTTAAGACTGTGCCCTCTTGTTCTTTCAGTTCTTGCCCGGAAAAAGAGACCAACCCCCACCTCACTACAACCGCCCTTCAGGAAGTTGTAGAGAGTGATAAGGTCACCTCTGAGTCTCCTTTTCTCCAGGCTAAACAACCCCAGCTCCCTCAGCCCTGATAGGGCTTGTGTTCCAAGGCCTTCACCAGCCTTGTTGCTCTCCTCTGGACACGCTCAAGTGTCTCCACGTCCTTCCTGAACTGAGGGGCCCAGAACTGGACACAGCACTCAAGGTGTGGCCTCACCAGTGTCGAGTATAGGGGAAGGATGACTTCCCTGCTCCTGCTGGCCACACTATTCCTGATACAGGCCAGGATACCATTGGCCTTTTTGGCTACCTGGGCACACTGCTGACTCATGTTGAGTCGGCTGTCGACCAGTACCCCCAAGTCTCTTTCTGCCTGGGCACTCTCCAGCCGCTCTGTTCCCAGCCTATAGTGTTGCAGGGGGTTGTTGCGGCCAAAATGCAGGACTTGGCACTTGGACTGGTTAAACTTCATCCTATTGGACTCAGCCCATGTATCCAACCAGTCCAGGTCTCTCTGCAGAGCCCTCCTACCCTCCAACAGATCGACACTGTTTGGTTGGTTTGTTTGGGCTTTTTTTGCTTAAGTTCAAAATGTCTTCTGATATCCATATAATTAAACCCACCTAAATTGTTTCACTGCTTCAGATAAGCGTAAATCCTGACTTCTTGGAAGTTTAGTCTATAATAATGCATGGGAAAGAAAGTGTGTTTACGGTTGTTGTCACTGAGAGGTGTTGGAGTCACACTTCACAAGGTCAGCAGATTGAGATAAAATCCATAAGACCAGAATCTTTTTCAAGAGTGGGTGCAGAGGCTGAAAGGTCTGAGTTCAACTGCTTTAGCAGCTACTTATACTTTTTGAATTATTCAGATGATTATGTCAAGTAGCATACTTCACCTTAATACACTTGTAATAGTCTTGAGATTTTTGATTTAAGTGTAAACTGTCTGAAAGTCCGAGGGAAAGAGTGAAAGCTCGTGTAGCAAAAGAACGGGAGCTGAAAAGTCAGCAAAAATGTGCTGTGGTGAGTGATGGAGCTCCTGGAAATGCTCACACAAGCCCAAACAAAGGGCTGTTTGTGAGGAGTTTTCTAAAAGCTGTTATCAACACAAGTATGACATTTACCTGACTAGTTTTCACCCAAGTCCTTGCTAAATATCATACAAAGGCACATTGGCTCAGTCTGAGATGGAGCTCACTTTCTCTCAGCAGCCCTCACAGTGCTGTGCTTTGCCCAGGTACCCAGAAAGATGCTGATAACACATCAGTGTTCTGGCTGCTGCTGGGCAGGGCTGGAACAGCATCAGCCCTGTCTCAACATTCCCTCCTCCCCAGCAAGAGGCTGGGAGTGAGAATGATCCTGGGAAGTGACACAGCCAGACCAGGTGACCCAAATTAACCAAAGGGATATTCCATGCTATATGATGTCAGATCAGATGTAAAAGCTAAGGGAGGAAGAAGGAATGGGGGGGAATCTTTATTTTACAATTTTTGCCTTCTGGAGCAACCACTGCACGTGCTGAAGCCCTGCTTCCCGGGAAGTGGCTGAACATTGCTCACTGATGGGAAGTAGAGATTAAATTTTCCCCTTTGCTTATGCATGTGCAAACTTTTGCTTTTTTGGGTTATTTTTCCCTCTTTAGTCGTCTGCCTTATCTCTGCCCACTAATTGTTTTCTATCTTATTTTCTCTGCTGGGAAGGAGGGTAATAGAGCAACTTGGTGGGCATATATTATCCACTGCAAAAGGGAATGCTCTTAATTGTTTTGGAAAGGTGAAGTTTAAGGTATTTCTGAACTCCTTAGAGTCTTGCTGGGATTCACAGGGAATAGACAGCAGTGGCTGCCTGCATGGAGAAATGAAGTTTGAGTCTTCAGGGTAGTGTTACCAACAGGTTACCTTGCTGTTGTTGTTTTGTTGGTGGTTTTTTTCTTGTTTAGGGATTTTTTTACTAATTTTAACCTTCTAAAATTTGTTTATAACAAATACTGACCTAAGAACAAAGGCATAAAAGAACAAATGAGGCTGTTAAGGCTTTTTTTTTTTAATAACCTGAAGATATTCTGTGCTTTAAACAAATTTTTTTACTCCTGCTTTTCTGTTTGCTCATCCCCTTTACCCTTTTGGTAAGGCAGCGCAATTAAAAGACATTTTTAGTGTGGCTGAACCAGAAAATGGAAATGAAAAAATAACTTCAGACCATCAAAATATGTCCTCCAAACTAATATTAATTTATATTCCTTTTTCTGGGCACTTAAACTTTTATTTGTTTCTTAGTTTTAATTCCAGTTGAGTTCTCAAATTATTTAAGTTAATCCCAACATTCGTTTTTATGAATTTGTGGGAATGGATGAGATGGTGTGGGGATTACTGTTCTCTTTCTCTAGATGCTTGGTCTCTTTTTCTTTCTGAACTTTTTGAATTGGGTTTCCAAGCAAGCTGCTCATTGCTGTGCAAGCTTCTGCCCTTGTACCCTTCCCCTGCCAGGGGGAAGAGAAGCATGAAACTACTGGGATCACGTAATTCCAATCTCTTTAACATTGCTACTGTTGCCTCAAGCATCAAATTTTATATTGCAGGAGAAGAAAAAAGTAATGGAATGAGATGAGCCTAGAGGCTTCTCCCACCCTGGCGTTTAAACCAGGTGTAGGAGGATTTATGCAACCCTGAAATGTAGAGCCCTGCACCCAGTTTCAACTGAATATGAAACATTTCTTTTTTAAAGCCCCCCACAAAAAGTATTTTGCATGTTTTTGAGCAATCATGTCTGTTTTCTTTTGACCTCACATACTTTGATGTGGCTTAATGTCAAATTTCATACACTGTGTACATGCTCTGGTATGTACCCATGTTCTTTCCCTTGCACAGATGTACATGCACGCACACAAACGTGCCTGCTTCTTCCAAGGAAAATGTCATGTGCAGCAGAGTATATTCATACTTCTTTGGAGATGTAAGGAAATACTGTAGGGCATTCCCCTGGAAAATGAAGCGTTGCCTACAGGAAATCTCTCAATGACACAAACAGCACAGAGGGCTGTGCTGTCATTGCATGTCAACCTTCATCCACTGCCTGTCTGTCCTGGGACACTGAAGAAAAGCACCAGCCTGTGATTTTAGTTAACTTCTCCTAAGCCTTCATATGACAGATGAATGAGTTCTGTGAAGCTTTCGCCTATTTACTTCTGGGCTTTTTTGACTCCTTGAATTTATTATTAATGTGCCAAATTATGTTGTTTGTACCAATTAAAATTTATAGTTTGCATGTAGACTGAAATACATTCCACTGATGGGAGAGACCACTCACTCTTTCCAGCTGCTAGGACAGCACCTGATGCTTCCTTTGATCCAATGGATTTTAATTTATTTTTGCTCTTTGTAAAGCTTCAGTCTGCTGTGATAATGAATATCCAAGGAGTGTCATGCATAAGGCTCACTGAAAGTTCCACTGAAGAAAACAGGCTTATTAGAAGGAGACGGAAATATATATCAATATATTAAATAGAAATAACATTTTACATTGAAAGACTGCAAATTTGAGCAACTTTGTCTCTTTGCGGGAGGGAAGGTGTTTCTTTGGGTTCAGCGTTTCTCCAGGTAGTCACTTATCCTCATCCCCTTCTTTCAGCAAGTGCGTGTTCAAATCTAGGTGAGCTGCTCTGATAAAAGGGAATTGTATGTGTAGGCAAAAATATCTTGTAAGCTGTAATGGGAGATAACTAAGTGCTTCTGCCTGGGGTTGATGGGATTACCAGGTGCTGTGAATCACTTGGGCAAAGAGGCCTGAGGTGACATTTCAGACTTGTTATTACACCAGGGATATTGGTTCCATTTAAAATAAGAAAGTAGAGTCATCTTAGTGTTGTTGAGTTCAAAGCTTTGAAAACATCTCTTATTGGAAAGATTTGAAGTGAACAGTCTTGATCCTTCTGCACATGATGAGGTCAAAGGCTGAAAGAAATGGCAGCTGAGCTGGTGTATTTTCCCATGTTCAGCCCTCTCTCTTGAATGAGGGTTTCTTTTAAAACAAAAAATAATAAGAATATGTGATTGAGAACTATTTCGTAAGAATTTCTCTCCTTTGGAAGAAGATGTATAACAGACGCTCTTCCTTGCCTTTGATTTTACCTTTTAAAAGAATTTTAGAACCATGTAGTCCTTGTCCTAAGATACGCTTATTACAGAGTTCAGTGATGTTCCCTGAAGTTGTAATCTAGCTTGAACTGTTTCCCCTGGCTATACTACGAGACAATTTGACTTTGCATGGAGTTTTGAAAACCGTATGTGGGGATAACGTTAATGTTTCAACTTCATGCTCTCTCTGCACTGCAAATGACAAAATACACTTTGAAATGGTTTTGCACACACTCTACCATTGCCTTTTGCATGCAAATGAATATTAATAAAAATAAACCTGTGCTCACTTTTGGTTTTAATAGGATGTTCTGTCATCTCTTTAGTTTTTCTGTCTCTTAAATTTCCTATTTTTAAAACTTCCATTTTGTTTGTAGTGCCAGGCCCTATACCTGCCAAATCAGTGAAAGGAACTCCTTTTGAAGATAAGATCTTCCTTAACTGGAAGGAACCTGTGGATCCAAATGGAATCATTACTCAGTATGAGGTAATCATTAAACACCTAACAAGCATAGGATGGGGCTAGGGAGGTGCATCAAGAGAGATTGCTGGCAGTGGGTGTTTATGCTCTGTATACAGCTATTGAATAATATACTCCTTTCATTTCCTGAATACACGATTTTCTGTAGTGATTAGATATTCAAAATTTGTAATTATGGTGCATATGGCTCTCCATCCTTGTCAAGTACTTAAAAATCTTGGATTGTTACTATATACCATTCCAAAGCCGTGACAGTCATCATCTGCAAAATTTTTGTTGTTGAAAGAGGTTACATGAAGAGTAAGATGGTTATTCAATTTGGAGCAATGTTTTTTTTTTTGCTTTGTTAGATTTTTAGATATCACCCTTTAAGGAAACCCCCATATAAATTCTGTTTAAAGTGTATTTAATTTATGAGCCTTTTGAGAACCTCCACAGGAGGTTAGCAGGTAACACAAGCTGATTTGATCATCAAACACCACACTTTCCAGCACTCCGCTTTTAAAGGAAAGGAAGATATAACTCTGTGTATTAGTGAATTGTAGGAAGACAAACCAACAAGCAAACAAAACCACCTAGAAATTTATTTATGTATTTATTTATTTAATTAATTAATGCAGACAAAATTTGCTAAATACTGTGGGTTAAACCAGGCAGGCAGCTCAACCCCACTCAGCCATTCCTGCAGTTCATCTCAGTGGAATGTAACAGTGAAATTTTCCATACATAAACTAATATATAAAAGCAGTTGATGAATGGGATTAAAGCAGATAAATGGTTCCTTAATTTTTAATTGGAAACAGATGCAAAAGGCAGAGGATTAATAGGAGTAGTGACATTAGCTCTGAGAGAGCAGCTACAGGAAAAGTAAATTGTGGATCTCAAACTGTTCTATGGTGATTTTATAACCAGCAAAGGAGTGTGTCATCTAACAGTAATGATGAAGGGTGCCTGCACAGCTTTTCAAGTAAGTCAGACTTTTCAACAGTACACATGAAGTCCTCATTGATTTAGTGCTGGACTTGACATTGCTGGGTTAATGGTTGGAATCGTTGATCTTAAGGATCTTTTCCAGCCTAAATGATTCTGTGATTCTGTAGTATCCCCAAGATTAATGGATAGCTAGATGAGCATGTGTCTTCTGTTTTCTTTCCAGCCAAGCTAACATAATTTCCTTGTGCCAAAACCTTTAAGAGTTTTTGCAAAAATAATTGTTTCCCCAGGTCAGCTACAGCAGCATACAGTCGTTTGATCCCGCAGTTCCAGTGGCAGGACCTCCACAAACGGTGTCCAAGCTGTGGAACAGCACACACCACGTCTTCTCTCACCTGCATCCTGGCACTACTTACCAGTTCTTCATTCGTGCAAGCACTGTCAAAGGGTTTGGACCAGCAACTACGATCAATGTGACAACCAACATCTCAGGTGAAAACAAATAACAGAATTAACAGGGAAGGGGAGGGCGAAAATGTGTTCTAAATATTTTGTATGTCTTGAGAAATTGTGAAATGCTAAAGAAAACCCCCACAAAAAAAATCCTAGCATGTTAAGAAATTATGTTACTAAAAATGTTTCGGTGTATTCACCACAGGGTAGCATAAGTTCAGGGATAAATCCTTGCATGAGTTGGAAATTGTACAGCTGTAGTTTTTAACTGTTTTTTCAGCATAATCTAGTAGTTTAATCCAAAGATTTTGAAGGGCTATATAAGCCTTAACTAATTAGGCCTTTCCACACTCCTTAGGTCACTAAGAGCTCCATCTGTTTTGCAGTTTAGCAAAGTCAGGTGCAGAAAATTACTGATTTACTGAAGGTGACATCACTTAGCAGCACACAGCTATAGCAGAGTCAGGGCAGTCGGGACAATGTGTGAATTTCTTTTGCCAGATTTGTATAGGTCTGCTTCCTTGTGCCTTTATTCTTTTATTGCAGTGCACCAACTTCGACATTATTTGTCTTAATAATGCACTGTAAACTCTAGAAGACTGTAATGACAAATGGAATGCTTTAGTATTTTTATTTTCTTAAATTTCAGTGTTATTCTCAAAAAAATAATATAGCAGCTTATGCAGTTGATAGCGAAAGAGAAGTTAATGCTATATTTAGAGAAACTTGGTTTTGTGACATGGTGACTTCAGAGCTTGGCAGACATCAAAGTCAGTCATTTAGAAATTCAGACAGCACAAAGCAGGCTATTTTCCTCATTATTTGTCATAATGAAACTCAACTTGTCCCGTAAAGAGAAGATAATAACTTAGCAGATGCGCCTATGATTTTGTGGGAAACTGTTCATGTAGTCTCCTCACAGTACATGAAAACACTCACATAAATCAAAATGGGGGAAAATTAAAGGCAGAGCTCCTTGAATTATGTAGCAAGTGAAATGCTGTGGTTGTCATAGCTGACTGAAACAGTTTGTTGAATTCCACCTCAGCACATAAGCACTAGCACTCCTCACAACCCTGTCCCTTCGAAACAACCCAACCAATGCACAAATAAAACCCCAAACAATGTGTTCTGATTATGTCACTATTAGATTGTTTTGAAATCTGTTATTTTACTGTGGTTGGTTTAAGGTCCTTGTGTTTCTTCACTACAAATTCTAGTTCATAAATTTTTGGATATAATGGTGGTCATGTACTTGCATACGTGTCTTCTTACCTCTTTGTAGAAGGGAAAGAAAAGAGGTGTTTAGGATGCTAGTATGTATGATATTTCAGTATTTTGAGAAAAATGTGCCTCAACATGTTTGGATTATTTAGGACTATAGTGAATTTAGGCTTCTTCAGATAGGCCCTCTTTTTCCACCCAGAAATTTTGGGAATTTTGTCCAGAATCCAGTATAGCACAACTTTCTAGACAGAGTATGGCAGGACATGGTTAATGCTAGGGAAGCTCAAAGGCAGACTGTGACACCCCTTGTATCTGAACTTCAGCCAGTTCTTCTTTCTATCTTGCTTTACACTGAGATATGGTTTAGTTTCACTCTGCATGACTGGTACTTTATACAAAGCAATGCATGTTTCAAAAAATGCTAACCTAAGTTTAATGAGGGGTGAAATTGTTCCTTTTAACTAAGCTTGCAAGTGGTTACTGTGATTCTTGTGAACATGGTGAAGCAGTAATTTTAAAATTACCATTAAATGATCATTACTTCTATAAAATAGTATTTCATTAAATAAGAGCAGGTTTTGTGTTCATCTAGGATCTAGGACTAATGACGCAAAGTATTGTAAAATTATTATGACTTATATGATTGATGTCCTGCTAGGAAACACCTTTTTGAGTAAGTTTATTCGGAAAAATACTTCATTATTGATTTTATAATGATACAGTGCCACATATTAAAAAACCCACAGACATACAAATAGTTTTCAAACCTATGAAAAAGCAGTAATTTTCAGAAATCTATTTTTTCTGATTCACAGAAAATACTCTTTCTTTCCCTGCACCAGGGCTAAGTCAGCAACAGTATTACCAGTGAGGACTGTAACAGGCAGTAGATTAAAGCTGGAATGGTTGAAGTAATTGCCAACACTAGCCATCCCACCCACAGCAAATATTGCTGCCATGAAGGCGTGACAGCCTGACAGTCCATTAGTGAATCGGTTCCTGAACTACTTCTGGTTTTGACTTTGATTTTGTTTTTCCATAGTGGTTTTGAAAGTGATTAATGAGCAGCTTGGCCGTCCATTGATAGGAATGGGCATGGGAATAGATTCTCTGGTTCAGTTCTAGTCCACAGATGCACATCTATATAAGTCCAATTTTCCTGCACACTTGTTGGTATTAGTGTTGTGTCCCATGACATTCAAAAGGAAATGTGAAACATTCCTAAATTGTTGGAGGAGAATGGTAGAAGCTGAGTCTTCGACTTATTGACTGTGGTCATTTGCAGGGTAGAAGAATTGAGGCCAAAATGTTTTGGTTTTTTTTTGTAGTTTAGGTTTTCTCGTCAGTCACCTTCTCCCTCTTTTTCTGTCCTTCTTGAATGCAACTGTTTTAAGTCAAGAGGTGTCATGATTTGATGGGATAGAGTTATCAACTGTTCATTAAGTCCCATTCATGCTGTAGTAAAAGATTGTGCCTGACTAGAAAAACTGTTTAAAAATACTCACATGGCTGATAAAGATTGTGGCTTTGTTCTGTATTCCAAACAGCCACAAGCTCATAAAAATTCAAAACGTTTTCACTGATTTGTTTCTTGTTCTTTTTTTTCCAACTTAACATTAATCAGCTCCCACTTTACCAGACTATGAAGGAGTCGATGCATCTCTCAATGAAACTGCTACTACAATAACTGTACTCTTGAGACCTGCACAGGCCAAAGGTGCACCTATCAGGTAAAAAAAAAATAAATTAATATCTATATCTACAAATCAAAAAGAATTTATTTCTTTAGTTGAATATTTGTTGTGTCAGAGTACATAAAGCTGTTAATTTATGAGTGATATTCATTTAATAACTCTATTTTTTTCTTACCTGCACGTAGCTTGTCAATAGATGCGTTACCAAAAAAAATTCTGGGTTTGGCAGGGGGTTTTTTTAAAGACAGTCATGACCTGAATCATTCAGCTACCTGCCCTCTGTGATATAGGGTCCCCAGAACCACCTTCTAGCCATTATAATTTCATTTTACTTTCTCACAGTGCCTCTGAAATATGAGGCTGAAAGGTGTTTATCAGAAGGCGGATTTGAAAATAACACTTCCTCTCCAGTGCTTCAAAGTCAGCTACTCTATAGCAAATGTGTCTGATTGGAAAATTGGAAGCTACGGGGAAATGGGAGAATAATAGTGATGAATACAAACTATTTGACCTTTTTCTTCTGAGAGTGCTTCTTACTAGGAATCATGTAGCAAGCTATTAAATTTTATTTGGCGTGTCCTCTAATCATATTAAAATGTTTCATTTATGTTAACTTTGAGGGGTCTTTCCCTTTCTGCTCTCTGTTGAGAGATAATTTAATTTTGTTTGCAAAGATTAGTCCACATCCTGCTCTTTACTTCTACTTGTTAGTGTAAAAATGTTATGATATTATTTGATTCCATTTGTGTTTTACTGATATGGCTGCATCAGCAATATTCAGGGGCAGGGTTGACTAATTGGGGGTTAATTAGCTGCTGAGCATCAGAAGGTTTTCATGCTATTACCCTTGTGACATTTTAGAGAAACAGGAGCTAATGCATTTCATTCTGTGTTACATTAAGTCTGCTATCAAGGCTCAGTTGATGTCGAGCCACGTGCCCAAGTCCTAAAAGTAGAGGAAAATTACCTGTTTCTTAAGCCTATTTCCATTAAGAGGAATGGTGTGGGGGATGAGTCACATACCTATATGCATTTTTATGTGCTTATCATATAGCTGGTCTTATGATTGATATTATCAAGTTATTTGTGTATAGTCTGTCACAGAAGATAATCCAGATTCATCCCCTTTACAGGAGATTTTGATGTGTTATATTTAAAATTGTAACCCATGTATCATTCATTTCTGAGAAATTGCACTGTGGCAAACCTAGGATTTTTGGGAAACAGGACTGCTTTCATCACAGGACTTGGATTCTTAAAACAGGGATTTTTTTAAATTAATTCATAGAAACTAGACTTGTGGTCTGAAAATGCTCCCAGATCTGCAGGTGCTTAAACTCACTTCACTATATGCCTTTGTAGGTTCTTTTAAAGACTTCCAAGTGTCGTGCTGCTGGCCCTAAAGAAAGTTCTCCTTGTTTGGGAAATGTGATATCCATCTCTCATGTGATCTATGCCACATCCTTTCAGTCTAGTGTCTGGCCACCTGAGGGAGCTGAGGTGAATTCTTGCCCAGAGCGTGCCTGCCGGACACTGCTGGGGTCTGCTGATGGTGGTGGTGCACATCTTTACAGCAGCAGCTCCAGGGCACTCCTGGGCTGACAGCAGCTGCTCCCACCTTTAATCCCACCCCACATCTTCAGGGGGTCAGTCTTGAGTTCTGGGTTTCTCTGCTGGAACGGTGGTTCTTTTCTGAGCTGGTAGCATGATGGGATTTGGCTGGAGAATTACTCATGGGGCTAGGAAATTACCTAGCTCAAAAAGTTCTGATTTCTCTGCTCTGTATTTGCAGATGAGTAACTTGCTGCAGAGTAAACCTGCAGCACACAAACATATTAATTCTGTCAGTTTTCCTCACAGCAGCCTCAGTTGAATGGCAGGAGCTTGTCACTCTGGCCTGTGAAGATGGTAGAAAGGATCTATGTACTAAATGCTAATAGACAGTTTGATAGTGATAGTTTCATAGAGTATTAATAACTGTTGTTTGACTGTGTTCTCAAAAAAGCATATTTCTTTCTTCCTTTCTGACATCTTCCCTCCCCACTTGAGTTAATTTCTAAAATCTAACATCAAGTTTCTAACATCAAGAGGCCAAGAAAATAAGTCCTTTGCCAATTACTGGAGACTTGGGCTTTATTCTTAAAATCAACCAGGTATTTTATTCCTTTCTTGGAATGAGAAGCAATTTCCAGGAGACATGGTGTCATTCCCTTTTCTGAAGTTATGCATATTGCAGTCAGGTGGTTTTCAGCAGCTTCTTAATAGGGAGATAAATGTAACACACTGAAATTCTGAATTGATTCAATGCATTTTGCTAAACTTTATGGTTTTTTTAGTGAAGTTTCACTCCATCTACACTGGAGTTTTGTTTCCTCTAGAAGCTGGCTTACTGCCATAATGAGTGTTACTAGGTAGGTGGGGAAAAATTGGATCACCATGCCTGCAGCTGTGATGGAGTAGAAGGCACTCAGATGCTGTTATTTAGCCTGACCCTGAAGAATATAACTGGCTTTTTGTAAAATTTTGTTTCTATCCAGTCCTGTAATCTCTGGAGCTGTAGATAATAATTTCATTTAATATCAATAGGTTCATGTAAAAAAAAAAATAGGAAAAGAAAAAAAAGTTTAGTCTGATACTCCTTTGCTTTTACAAAAGGAATTATGCTATAATCAGATTTTCATCGTAGCCTCTCCATCAGCACAGCCCTTCAGCAAACAAATGTTCCTTATCTTAAGTACAATCTGTGTGTGGTATTTCTTTAAGACACTGCCTGGCTGCCCTAGTTGTCACAGTTTAAACATGACTCTAATCATACCTTCCCTGTCAGGTTTTATTGTGCAATCCCTGGCATTCTTTATGGCCTCCTGAAGTTTTAAAACAAAATTACAAACTAGAAATGCAAAGGGAGACAAAGCTGGATGGCTCAGGCTCACTTTGAAGCGCGTACTTTCACCATCAATCTTGTGGATGAGATTTCAGTCCGTAGAATCAATGGTGCTTCAGTGATTCATTTGAAGATGTGATTTGTTGCTGTAGTTTTTCTGAAGGTTCCTAACTGAGTACCAGAAAAACAATTTTTTGCTTTCAAATCTTGCTGCAGATGAGGATTACAAAGAGATTACATCAGAATCAGACTAAAGTTTTAATAATTAAATTTATTTTATTTGATTGTTAAAGTGCTTTTCTTGTACTTCCTTATGAAGAATTAGGTTGTTTCCATTTTGCAGCAAGATTAATTAAGAGCACCATGGAATGAAGCAACTAAAACAATCATTGTCAATTAGAATTCCTAGAGCTGGGGCTGAAACTTGGGCTCGTCAGTCAGTCTGGTGCTTGTCAAAGAAGAGGAAGATGTGTCTCCACTAGACACATAAAAAGAAATATCTAGCAGGTATTTCTACTCAGAATAGGGCTGAAGTATGAACAATATTCACCACTGCCATTATCTCTTTGGGAGCCTGAATTTTTAGGGAGGTATGAAAAGGAAGATCTGTTGTCATGAACCTCCTTCACCTATTTGCAATTGTCTTGGTCAGTAAGGAGGTACTATACAGGTTTTCTCTGGTTAACACAACAACAACAAAAAGTTTGTTTTATTTTTGAGAAATAATTTCTTAATGGAAAATTTCAGCTGAGGAGCTCTTCAGCTACTGTGTCTTCATAATTTCTCCACTTACCTGGCTGTCTCAGACAATTGTTTGCCCTTTATGATCCTGATGACTTATGTAGCAGGTTCTGAAATTTTTATTACTCTTCAGAATAGCTCAGAATTTATTTTAGTCATCAAGAAGAAGGAATACTGTCATCTAAGCTTTCCACTCCTCTCTCTTTATTTCACTATTTTAATCCTTCTTTGCTGTATGGAAAGACTGGGAAAAATGCTATTGTAGGAATTCCCTCAGCTCCTGTCACAAAAACATCTCTCTCAAAAACTGAATTCTCACCACCATTAAAAAAAACAAAAAGCAAAAAAACTAAGGATAAGCAAAGTACATAGTTAAATTCTCACTAATACCTGATATCAAAACACATTTGCAGCCAGTGAATACCCTACTTTTCAAGTTGCAAATTTGGATTTGAATTGCTTCATCACATGTTACAGCAGGGTGTCCTTTCTGAGCATTATTATGTGCACACAGAGTAACAGTGCTGCTCTGGAGCCACTGCAGTATTTAGTAAAGGGGTTTAAACAGATGGTATCACAAAGGGCCCAGAGGTAAATGACTGTATTCCTCCATGCCTTGTTAGCCTATAATGTTGTGTGAAAAAAACTGCCAGATCCTCTTTCTAAAGAGGATAGGCAAATCTTTTATTTAATGTACTTTGTGAAAATACATTAAAAAAAAATAAAAATAAATCTTTGTTGGAGACATAAAACAGTTTGTGTCATTTGCTATTTTTTTCTATTGTGCAAGTGCACATGACTGTAATATGTATATCTATGCCTTATTTTCCACATATTGTAGCTTTTCATATGTTGGGCTCAAAAAAACATGTTTGGAATATATTTTATATAAATTAATTTATTTGAAAGATTTTCAGAACTTTCACATTTTGTTGTGGTCTCATGTTTAAATTTTTACCATACCTTTTATATCCCATTCAAAAATTACAGTGTTTTTTTAAAGAATGTGATAAAAAGAGGCTTTTAACCAGTTGAATTCTTATGCCCTTCATCTTTGATTTTTTTGTTTTGGTCTCCAAAGAGACTTAACACTTAAAAAGGAGATGTGCCTGAAAATGAAGATACCCCATTTATCCCTTATTCTATAAAATGGAGGGGGAAAGAAAGGTTGATTTGGTAACGTCTCATGTTTGGAGCTGTGTGACAATCCAGGCTGCTCCAGGGGACCATTGCCTCTGTCACGTGCAGACATTGCACTGTCCTTCCTCTGTCCCTGCTGGCTTTCTTCTTTGAAGCTCCCAGGGTGTCACAGACAAGTTTCCTGCTCTTCTGTCACTTCTGAGAGCAGAATTTGTGTCTGTCCCAGTCCACTGGCAGCTGATGAGAGAAGACTGCAGAATTCAGGCAGCAGAGACGTGGTGTCTGTGTCCTAGTGCTCCCCAGTTGGTTGTCTGCCCAATTCTGAAACAGTGTTTTTACCCTGTCTGGGTCCAGGCCCAGGCCAGGGAGGGAATGAATGCCAGTAGTAATTTTTTACCTTGGGACATTATAAATAAAAATTTAAAAAATATTTTTCATTCTGTCAAGTTTTTAAAATATCAGTGCTTTCAGGGTTTTTTGCTAGTACATTTTTTTTGAGGCATAAAGAAATATGCTGGGTATACAGGGGTTTTGTGCAAGTGATTTGTTGGTACAGTCCCTATTAACTGAAGATAGTTAATACATAGTTTACCACAGAAAGTTGATTTATAACTGAGCTCAGTTCATGGTCAGTTTATGAGAAATAGATATCCCTAGGTCTAAATTTTATTTATTTTTGTTTTTAACATCCTTCTTTCTACGTGGAGTTTTAGAACTAACATGACTTTGTATATTTTTCTTAGTCACATTGAAATGGAAGAGGCATTCCTGCTAAATTTGTACATGCTAGGGAAAGGGGATGCTAACATTTTGTGTCAGCTCAAGAAAGACGTGAAACTAATTTCCCATTTTATTTCTTCTTCTCTTTCTTCCATTCTCCAGTATCATACTTTATCTCTGCCACTGCAGTTATTGGGTTTTCTGGGCAGCAGTAGCAGAGAAAATTGACAAAATAATTTAATGCTGCCCCATAAGTTCTGAAAGGAGGAGGACTGTCTTTGCCTTTCGGAGTCCTTGCAGCAATGCAGCGACACTTCGAGAACTTGGTTCAATTATGCCTTTTCAGTTTAGAAAGCTTTGTAACAAACCCAAGACCGACAAGTCTGCCAGTTTAATTCAAAAGCTTCAAGTTTCTTGTCTACATGCCTTAAAACCCCCAATCCTCTTTTTTTTCTTATAAAATGAAGGATTGCCTTCTGCTCTCACTACGTTAATTCTGTACTTCTGAAAAGCAGAGGAAGCTGATAATGAGTTGGTAACATCCTTCAGTTAGGTAGTTCCCCTGAAGGAGAAACAAGAATTATAATTATCTGTTCTATTTTGAGCAGGTGATTTTGAAAAGTGACTAAGCTATGATCCATTTAAAGAGAGGTATTGGGAGTTTGGGATGGTGTTTTGATGGGCTGAATGCTCTCTGCTTCAGCAATTCATAACATTTTATCATTGACAACTGTAGAGGAATGAGGCAGTCTATTTCAGTGGAATGGACAGATTTCTGTCCATCTGTGCTTGTATTACAGCATGTCACTTGTACTTTAGATCTGCATAGCTCTGAGCCAAGATAGAAGCCACAGCAAGGTCAAGAGGTGGAGAAGCCTGTCAGCACATTCTGTCTCTAATAATATGACAACTGCAAATTGGTGCTTCAAGCACAGCCTGGAGGCAGCCATTATGTTGGGTCTTGAAGCTCAGCTTTCTCTAATACTGTTTCAAAGGAAAATGCTAACTTCAGATTGCTTCTGATCAGCTAAGAGTTTAATCTGTTGTAGTTTAACGCAATTGTTTCTGAGTTTCTTCAAAAGAAAAAAAGGTTTAAAAGAAAGTAATAATAAGAGGTCATGCGTGGATTTGTGTTGTTGTTTTTCGTGAAAAAAATGGTCGCTGCTTCTTTCCAACAGCTGAAATAAATTGCGTTGCTGTATTTCCAGTGTTTGTTTCTTCTTTGCATCCATCTCTTGTCTTGTCCTTTTCTCCCTCTGTCTCACCAGTGCCTACCAGATTGTTGTTGAAGAGCTGCACCCGCACCGAACAAAGCGAGAAACTGGTGCCATGGAGTGCTACCAAATCCCTGTCACCTATCAGACTGCTCTTAGTGGAGGGTCACCATATTACTTTGCTGCTCAGCTGCCCCCAGGAAACCTGCCAGAGCCAGCCCCCTTTACTGTGGGTGACAACAGGACTTACCAAGGTTTCTGGAACCCACCGCTGGCTCCTCGGAAAGGCTACAACATCTATTTCCAGGCCATGAGCAGCGTCGAGAAGGCAAGTGCCAACAACACCTTTCTCCTGGAAGGAGTCAAAAACAAGCCTGTGCTGACAGATAGGGCTGCTGGAGTCAGATGTGGGAGGTGTTGGCAGTGGCATGGCTGAAATCCCCTCGGTGCTGTGACAGCGTGGCAGTGCGCCATTCACATTTCACATCAGCCTGTGTCATAGTAACTGCTGCTGGATGAGAGTTTAATGCATCTCATAGTAATTGTCTGAGGGAAGTAATTTCAGAGCTATGACTGTCTCCTTGGTAAATAATATCCACAGCACTTTCTCCAATTCTCAGTACCTGCACTCTTCAGAAGATTAAATTACTGCAGGATGAAGAGAATGTGAGCTGCTCAGTGGGCTAGTAAAACATTGCAAACTTTTTAAGACTCTCACACTGGACATCAAATAAAAAGTAAAAATGTTCTTGAGCAAAAGTAACCCCTGGCCCACCATGAGTTTGTGAGTCTTTCTGAGAAAGTGTACATCAGGCTTGCAGCACTGCTGTGCAGTAGAATTATGGTTATCATTCACCTTCATAACCTCCTGGGTGTTCCTTTTTAACTCTGCTGCTGAGTACTGCTACTGGCTCTGTATGCATATGAAAGGAGGAAAAATATCAGGGAGAGAGGTTCTGAGGTTCCAGGTAGGAAGAACTGTCTGCCTCAAGCCCCAGGCTGTTGCTCTTGAATGGTTTTTCCTCTTGTAAATGAAAAATGAGGGAGAGGAAAGGTATTGGTGAGAAGGGAAAATGTGGTAGACAGAGACGCTTTAGATATTTAAAATTTAATATTTTGATATGTAGTTTAGAAAACTGAAGTGTCCAGGCAGATCAGGCTGGAACTGGAAAGGACAACTAGACTGATAGTCACTGATACCCACCAGAACCATTGGAAAGGAGCAGAAGCTGTATTTACCCTTCCTTATGCTTGGGTCTCTCTGATGACAAAACAAATCCTTGCTGACAGGCAGCCTTGCCTTGTAGTCTTTTGAAGAAAATCTCAACTTTTACCTATGATTATGGAAACTGGATATGCATCAAGTCAGAATGGCTACAATGGTGTTTGAAAATTTGATTTTTTATTTCTGATTCAATAGATAATTCCCTCTTTTCAGTTTTTTAAAGATCTGTATGAAGCAAACAAAGCAAAAAAAAAAAAGTGACTGCTAGACACCCATCCATATTTCCCTCACCTGCTAAAAATAATACCCTTTGTTTTTGTGGATTTCCATTAGACTGCATTGTAAGGAAATTTGTTTCATTCCCTGAAGTAAAAAAAAAAAAAAAAGGAGGGAAAAGTAGGATAAAAGTACTAAATAGAAACATAGCTATTTATTTTGGCTTTTACATTTTGACAGATAAGTAGAAGTAAGAGAAGAACACAGTATTTTTTATTTAAATTTGATTTGTTTGTGAGAGATTTTAATCCTGAAATGGGATTTCTTTGTTATGTTTGAAACTTTGGATCAAATTTTGTTCCTACAGGGATTTAGGGGGAGGTTTAGAGGGGAACGGCATTGCATTCTGCCAGGACAGAGATCTAGTGGTTGTAAGATAACCTTTGAACTGCTGAATATTTTAACAGATGCTTTGCTGTAAATCAGTGGGATCACCAAAATAGGCAGAGGGAAGTAAAGTAGGATGTGAAGGTAGGGTTGAGATGAGGTTACTCTGTGATCCTCGCAGACATATTGGACAGAAACAGACAAGTAAATTCAGTAACTAGTGAGAACAGGTAAGATTATGTTAGTAAACTTTGTGGGGCTTTTATTTAGATTAAAAAATTTGAACACTCACAGTGCCTCAAATTAGAGTTTTGTTAGCTCTTTACAAGCTGTGTTTATAAACTGGCATCAACGTATTTTACCTGTTGCTTTTGAATCTTCAAGAGGAGACAGATGCCAGGGAGTGTATTTGGGGATGGAGGACTAGAGTGAGCATATTTTATAGAGTGAAGCTGTCATTATTACATTTTCAAATTACATGCTAATATTGTTTAGAGTGATCTTATACAACAGCAGCTGCATCCTCTCAAACAACCTTTTGCTATTTCAGTATGTTTGCCTTTAAAATGACTGCACATTGTACAGTGAGGTCAGAAAGCCCATTTAGATTGACCCTTGTCTATTCAAGTTGTCCAAACTGTGCATAACCTAGTAATTTCTCTGTTCATTTGTTTTAATTACTGACCAAACTTCCGAGGGGAAAGGGGAGAGTGGTAAATTACGCACAAATTCTCTTTGTATGTGCAACATCTTCTGAAGCAGACTGCTGTCAAATCACTGTCTCCTGGGCAGATTGGATAGGTTGTAGATTAACTGTGTCATGTGTGGAGGGATATCTGGACTGCATCTGAGATCATTCCACATCCAGAAACATGAGGGAGTGTGTTGCTCATGTGCTTCAGGTGACGCTTTAAGAGTGCCAAGATGTAGCAAGACATAATTTTGGAGGCAGTACTGAGCAAATGTATTTTCTTTGCTGCACAGTGCTGTATCACAGTGGCTCAGGATTTCTGTGTTTTGACATAAATATGAGCACCCCTTCTCCCCTTTTCTGCTACTGCACCCTCTCTTTGTATTCTTTTGGCATGATTTCCATTTGATTTGAATAACCTGAAATTTTTCTGTAGTTGGGCTGTCCTGCACCTTTTCTCCTCATTGTTATACTGGACAGTACAGTCCAATCAAGGCAAAATTCCCGAGCCTCCACCCCTGCTAAACCCAGAGCCCTGAGCCACCTCATTGGGTTGTACCAGCTGATCAGTAGATCTAAGATTAATTTATGGACTGGGGAAGGCAAGAAAAAGACCTTGATATGACTGTTTTCTTTACTTTTCTTTCCTTAACAGGAAACCAAAACTCAGTGTGTTCGAATAGCTACTAAAGGTAAGAGGTTCTCCCCCACACACAAAGTAGCTTTTTAAATAAAATGTGGTGCTGCTATTAAAGGTTCAAAGCAAAGCCAGTGCTATCCCTCTATTTTGAACCACTCAATTGTGTCAAAATGTAATGGTCTGCTGCTCTTTATTCTTTGGTATTGAGCCAAGAGAGTACAGTTCTAGCAATATTCAGAATTTAGACAAAATAAAGACACCTCTTTTTTCTCCCTTTCTGTCCGTGGTTTTCAAGATCTACTTTTGGAGTGCTGAAGCATTGCAGGCAGTAGATAGATTGACAGGAGAGAAGAAAGTGCACATGGGTACACTATCTGTTAGACAATTATTTTCCAGCAAGGTTGGAAATAATTTAAATGAAGGACATGACAGTTAATTTTCCTAAGTAAGAGCGAGACATAGGGGAGGGTTGATTTGAGAAAGGCTTGTCTCTTTGACAGCAAGCAAGTTCCAGGACTCGCATAGCTCTGAAAATAAATCTTGTTGACCCCGTATACAGCAGGTTAATCACATACTGCTCACTCAAAAATGCTGTTTCATCTTCAAATGAGGACTTAGTTGTTCTGCTTATTGTTATCTCTTGCCTTGACTGCATTTATAGCCATTTGTTTTGGTGGCTTGATTGTGCTGACATGAGAGTTGATTGGTAGAATCTGGCAGCAAAAATAAGCATGGAGCTTGCAAATGCCCAAAGAGTCTTCTGCAGAGGACCAGCACTTACGTAGTCTCTTTCTAACTGCACATTGATAATCAGCGTAAAAACAGCTTTAGATATGAGCAACCAGATATTAAAGTACTGTGGAGGCACATCAGCCCCATTTTTTCAATAGCTTCCCTCAATTTACATCCTGTTCCAATAAAAAGCTGATGCCTCTAATGAGATGGTAGCAATCAAATGTTTTCTTGAGAAACCAGAAAAAAAAATCTACTTCTTAAAATGTGTTAATATTTTCATCAAGTTAGGTAAGCTAATAAAAACAGGAAATTAAAACCATGAGCAATGTCTTCTGTAAAGAGTATATCAGCATTATTTTTCTTATGTTTACCTGGCAAGATTAAATGTTTGAATTAAAATATATTTGCATAAACAAATATTTATGTACCACAAGCATGTATTGCTAGGATTTGAGTCTAGAGAGAGTTTTGAAAAGCTCAGAAATAGCTTAAAATATTGCAGGACTGTGGAAGGGGAAAGCAATGGTCTCTCTCATCATAAATTTTCTGGATAGTAATAATAAAACAGGGAAGGAATTCACCTGTCATATGAGGAAATTATTTTTTGCTTAACCACAGGCAGTCCCCAATCTCAAAGCAATGTTCATGGTAGCAAGAGACCTCTTAGTGGTTGCTTGTACACGTTCCTCTGCCTCAGCAGTCACATTCCCCTGATGGCTGTAGTCTGAAAAAAGGGAAAATAAGTATAAAGTTTCATACCTTTGTGCCTTATATATTGCCTTTGCCACTCTGATTGAAGATACGTTTTCCTGAAGTAACTGCATTGCCTGATGTATCAGTGCTAAACTCCTTGAAAGTGGACCTTTTGGAAAGAAAACCAAAGTTTTCTCTGACTTATTTTAATTGCTGGATGTGAATTGCAAGGGGAGGCAGCATCAGGAACAAATGTTTTCTCTTCATCTTCAGGAGTGCATTTAATAGGGAATCATCACTTCAGAGTCATGTACATTCATATTTCTCAAATGAGTTACACTGCTGTTCTAAAGTATTTTTTAAAAGCTCATTCTGATTTTTTCCATGTTTTCATCATAATAGTAATACCATGATATGTTGTACTTGAAGAAAGCTATATTTAGTGTACTGGTTTATGCGTATGCTCATCTGGTTACCCTGATTTGTTTGTTGATTTGTTTGTTTGGTTTTTTGTAGTGTAAAAGATCTCTTTGAATCATTGGCATAGGAGATGTCTGGTTACATTTTTGATATTTTCACAGGCATAAGAAGGCTGTCTCACCTTACCTAATGCACTCCAGTAAAGCAAAAATCCAAAAAATTGTCTAAGCCATATATTTCATTATGAACGTAATGTGTAGTTCTGTGTCGTCTCCTTTGACTTGAAGCAGTCTACAGGTGGTCAAACAGAAATTTACCTTGAATGTGTTGAAAAGGCATCAAAAATTATGAAAAACTGTGGTGGAAGGGAGCTGGGAGGAACAACATAAAAGGTGCATGTTAAGACAAAATCTTTCTGGTAGTGAGGTATTACCAGCAAAGTTACTTTCTTATTTCTATCTTGTTCAAGGATCTGGCATTATCTACTGTGTATAGTCACACCAATAAGATGTAAACATGGAAAAAAATATGACAGTAATGCCATGGTTTGGTGCTGAAGAAATTTATCCCTAACTAACCTTTTTTTTTTTTTTCTTGGACAATGCTCTTAGCAAGATGCTTTACAGGTATTTTAATGCATTATGGGCTTCACACGTATCATTCCCAAGGTTGCCTTCTTCCTTTGAGAATTGATGGAATACTTTTTTAATTGTGTCAAACTAATGGAAGTCAGCTAATTTAAATTGAAGCACTTATAGCTTTTTAGTCTGTATGTTCCAGTTGCAGTGCTCTCATGCCCTTCTGATAACCAGTGCTCTGAAGTGTCAAGTCATCCTAAGGATAGTGCCAAATCATGACTAAAGTATGTTGCTGCTCCTTCCTGGCGTGTTTTGAAAAAATGCTTTTGAGTAAACAGAGAGACATATTGAAATACACTGAGTTAATTTTTCATGGTAGAAAATACTGGAGCAGCACCTGTTTAAAAAGTAGCCTCCTGTGCAGTTCCTGCATGCTTGCAGCTGAAGGATGAGGGCCAGTGATTCTTGGGTGGCCCTTAATTAGACCAACAGTAGGATTCCTTTTCATGGACACCTACTTCCACAGCACTTGTAAGAGCTTTGTAACTTACTTTTGCCCTTCTGCAGAATGAAGTGAATTGGTCAGGCAGAGTTATTAGATGGGATGAGAGAGTATGAAAAGTTACAACCATGTACACAGTCTGTTCACATAAGCTTTGATTCTTGAGGAAATCAAGTTGAAACAATGTTAAAAATAACTCCTAGTATCACAGGTGGTGAGTACAAAACATCTAAAGCACCATTTCTAGTTACAGATATAGCCCAGAATATTTATCAACCATGAACAATTTTAATTCTTTGGACACTTAGCTAATACTGCCTTCCTCTGTTAAGCTGAATCCCCTTCTCATCTAGAAACTCTTAGTAACCAATGGTCAGTGAATTGTTCTTTACCCCGTTATCTTTTGAATCCAGATAGTAGCATTACCCAGTCACTTATAATCTGTTTTTCCACACATGGTAACTGAATAAGGAAAATAACCCAAAAATCTTGTTTTCTGAAGAGCAGAGAGAGTGCAGGGGCTGAGAAAATGGGTCAGATATTCATTAGGAATGGAAAGATGGAGTTATGCTCGGAAATATATGTTATTTAATACAAAAAAAAAATCTGTTATATATAATTTCCTAAAGAAAGTCTTGAACTTCCTAATACTAGCTTAGTAAGGCAGATTTCGGCTGTGGAATCATGGAATTGTTAAGGTTGGAAAAGACCCCTAGGATCACCAAGTCCAACCGTCAACCTAGGCACCAGGTTCACCACCAAACCACATCTACAGGTACCTTATCCACATGTTTTTTGAATGCTTCCAGGGAAGGTGACTCCACCACTTCCCTGGGCAGCCGGTTCCAATGCTTTACAACCCTTTCCATGAAGAAATTTTTCCTAATATCTAATTTAGACTTCCTGGCAAAACTTGAGGCCATTAAGTAGTTCATAACATGCTCATTTCAGAATAAATACAGGATAACCAAACCTGCCTAACCAAAATATTGATCAACTGAAGTAAGTAGAAGGTGCATGCACTTCAGAATAATAGATGATGTGGATGTCATACCCTGGAGTTGAGTTTGACTGTGTAAAACTTTGAATGGGTTTCCACTTGCACATGACATCGGCATTTCATTTTACAGTTTAAAATGTTACCGACTGCTAAGGGAATGAAACTAGATTAACATGGTCAGAGAAGAGTGATGTTTCAAATTATTTAGCATGTAAATAGACATTTAAGAGGACAGAAGGGACAGCAGAGCTGTTATTAAGCAGAGTATATGAAGTTGACATTTGTGACAGTTTTCAGGCTGCCAAGTTTGAGGCTAACACTGATTTATGTGTATTCTTTTGTTTTGCTTAGTGGGCTAGAGAAAAATATTGAAAATTTAATTAGAAGAAATCTACTGTGGCAGTAAATAAAGAAGTGGTGGGCCTGGCAGCTCTATCACAAAGTAGTTAGAGGGAATAAATGAGGTCCAGGATTTCTCAGTCCACATTTAAAACAAGAACTTCATCAATTCCAACATTATTTTCTCTTGTGGTTTTCATTTGTGTTATTAGTTCAGGCAGCATAGAACCTCTCTATCTCTATGCATGTTTGGTTCATACAGATGGATGAAAATGCCATTTGAGATGATGCGCATCTGGAAGTAATTGTGAAATGGCAGAAAATTACCTTTTAATCTGATTTGAGGAATAAAGAGGTCTGGGTGGTAACATTTCAACTGCAAGTGTGCATTTAGTCCACCATCATTACGGCTCTGAACTCATTCCCACAGCAGTTGGGGATTGATCCAAAGGCCTTTGATGTCAATAGGAGTCCTTCCACTGACATTAATGTGCTTTGGATTAGGTCTTTAGAAGTCATAAATCTGTCTAGACCATAATTATTTCCTTGAAATTGTTCCTGATGATGTTTCTGCTCTTAGGGAAATTTGTGAAAGTCAAATCACCTCCTGTTGCAGGATGCTCAAAAATGTCTGTTACCGATTAATGCACAAATGAAGCGAATATGTCAGATGCTAAATGTATCTGAAAGGAATTTTCTCTCACTGTTGTTTTTGTGTTTAGATCAATACTCCTACAATGACTTTGAGCTGTACCCTCATAATAGGAACTGGAGACCCAAGTGGCAATATAAATATAGAGAAGAATTCAAGTGTTTCCTAAGTCACATCTTTCTTCTTTTTTTTCACTCATTCATATGAAAAGCATTTAATATATTTAAACTTCAGTGGTCTTTTGCATAATGTCTTTTATCACACAAAGAGGAGAATTTGGTTGGCTTGCTGAGCTTTCCAAAGATGGAAACAGAACATTAACATGGCATATTTTTCTCTTTTGTATATGAAATTGCAGTAGCTCACTGAGCAATCACATCTGCTAGTTCTGATAAGTAATACCTTTGGTTGTAAATAAAAAATTATGTGATCCCTTGATGGAATATTTGATGAGGGTTATTAAAAAAACAGCTAAGTGAGGGATACCTCCAGATACCCAGACTCAAAACTTGTAATGTGTTTTCATGTATGCACAAAGATTGAAATCTTAGCAACCTTAAATATTTCCTAAAGAATGAGAAATTTAGAAGTAAGAATTCAGGTAGAGTTTTCTAGTTTACATTTAAATGTTAGGGGAAGAATGTTGATACATTACAAGGATCAGCATCTTGCCATCTATGCTCTTTCAGTAGATGGTTTATTAGGTCTCTTCAGCTATTATGAATATTTTTTCATGAATCAGACTGCAGCCATTGAATGTTTTGCATCCATTGCAGAGAACACAGAGACATAAGCTAGAAATCCGGAGTTTTACAAAACCCATTAGATTTTTAACTGCAATTGAAAATCCTTCATTCCCCTTATAATAGATATACATTTAAAAGTACCCTTTGCCAATACTGCTGGGTGCAAGGGTATATTTCAGCTCCTCTTTTCTTACTGTTCTTTCTCTCCATCTCTCATTTGTCTTTTCTTATGTTTATCTTCTTTGTTTCATTATAGAATTACAAGTGTTCAGAGAAGGTAAACTCTATCATCCCCTGATAGGAGTGGTCTCATCGACCCCTTTTCACACAGGCAGCTTGTGAATACTTTCATTTTCTATTGTGATTAACTGTACCATTGGCTAAAATGGCTTCTTGCAATGCCTGGAGTTGAAGTGTGTGAGAGGCAGATCAGGCAGAGATTGCTGCCTCTAATAGCCTGTCACAGGCATCTCATGTGCGTGTTCAGCCTCGGAGCGACAAGAATTTGGCTCGTGTGTGCTGCAGTGAAGTTTTAGAGCAGCCCTGTGAAGGAACTGCGCTGTTTTCAAGAAAGAAGGAGAAAGAGGTCTTTAGGAATTATAATTTGTTCTTCCAGTACTCTTTAGCCAGAATGACGCTTTCTCTGCATTGGCAAGCATGTCAGCACAGTAAGCCCACAGTAGGTTTTGCCCTACACAAAATTTATGCATAAGTTGAATATTATACCAAATAAAGCAACAAATTGTGCTGCATTCAGGTATCTTACCACCCGAGTTAGTTCCAGTACAAAAAGTAGTTCCAACTGATGAGGTCAAAATCAGTCGTACTTGAGATCAGTTATGTTGAATGGTTCATTAGATTGGGAGATTTTAATATACTCACATTTATTGAATTTGGAAATTTCTAGGAAAGTCCCAGATAGTTTTGGAATTGGTAAAGAAAACTTGAATGATACTCCAGGAGGGATGATATGCTCCAAGCCCTAAATGGTCATTGCTGTCCCTAGTTCTGAGGTGCTGTTGTTGCAGAAGGTGTCATGAATGCATTCGATATTGGACTAGTAATAGCTTCCTTCCAATGCTACAAAAATCATTTATGTGGCAGATTGATGGTATGATCATTAATAATGAGGAGTCAATGTTGGCAGATCACACATAAGCCAACACAGAAAATCGGATTCTTAAGGAGTATGTATGGCTCGTGGTCACAGAGCTGGTGGAAAAAAGTCTGGCTCTTTGCTATCCCTATTAAAAATTACTCACCTCACTCAGATTTGCCAAAATAAGCGGACTTAAGTCAAAATTATTTTAAATGGTTTCTAGGTTAGAGCAATTGCACAAGCAGTCCTGAAAGCAGAGAAGAAATGACAATACGTGCTGGAGTGGTGGTGAAAGCCAAGGAGGAGGTAGTCTTCACCATATTTAGGTGCAACCAAAAGGTCTTGAAGTCATGTTTAAAGCTGCTAGAAGAAATCAAACCTCAAGGTCAAACCTGCTTGAGTCCAAGTAAAAATCTCCAAAGATAAAATGTTGCAGCAGTGTGCAACACCGTACCACAGAGGAAGCAATCTTTGCAATTATTCATTCTTGTATTAACAGCTGCCTAATGCTGAGGTATTTTGAATACAAGACAATATATATTCAAATAGTAAAGCTGCTCACTGTGCACCTGGACAGGAAGGACATAAGGGCTTTATATCAGAAAAGAATGATACCCAAAGAAGACAGAAGAAATTCAGCAACATCTAAATCAGAAATGTGCTTACTTATTTTTATTAAAACAGTTTAAGACCCTGAAATCAGCATCACTGTGTTTCTCTGTATCTAACTGAGCGTTTTTAACTAAATGAAGTCCCACCTTATGAACTTCATAAGGGTTTATTAAACTATTTTCATGTCATCTCTGACAGAACGCTAAGTGAGGTTCTGCAGATAGTCATCTAGAAACAAGGAGCAGCATTGCCAACTGTAGTAGCACTTCCTAAACATTCCAATGTGTTGCAGAGCAAGTCAGTATGGTTGATTGGCACTGCTGCCAAATTACTCAAATACAGACACTGATGCTTTGTCAGCTACATAAGGAGATAATGTCTCTGAAGTTCAGGAGCTCACGCTGCTTCCTCCTCTAGTGGGACTAACCAGGCTATTTTTGGAAAGATACCAGCTGGAATGGCTAGCAGGGCCTTGTAGGCAGGATGATCTTTCTAGAAATAATGTGGTTATCACACATCTGTCTGTCACAGCAGGAGGTAGTTACAGGCACTGTTAAAACAATTTTTGTGGCCCGGTGAATTCAAAACAGAGGGAACAGAATTACAATCCTGTGTGTGGTTTTCAATGCTTCCAATTAGGAAGAAGTGTTTGGAGACTTTTGTGTGAATTCAGCAGTCTGGAAAGGACTGGGAATATACTTCATGCTGCACAGTGATGAATGTTCTTGATCAGGATGGACTTCCAGAACCCTTTGCTGTCAAAGAGGTCATGAAATATATTGCATTCTTTGACACTTCTGTTTAACATCTGCTTTGTTGAGTCAACAGGAAAGGTAACCACATTCAGTACCACATAGATGCCAGAATATTTAACCTGAACATTAAATCAGAGGTCCCATATCTGCTGACTTGTGTTACTTGCTCTTTGCTGAGTTGGTTACTCAAACATATGTAAGCAGACTACATATTATCGCCTGTTTCAGCCCCTCTGCCAAGAGGTTTGGCCAGGTCATTAGTACAGGGGAAAAAGAGGTCCTGCTCTAACCTTGCTGTGGTGGAAAATATCCTGAGGCAGTAGTCTGTGCTGATGCTACGCTACTGAAATTTATGAGAACAGCAATGCTACTTCACCAGCATGCTTTTTTCAAAACACCAGAGTTAATAGCAAAGGCACGCAGGGAATAGCAAAAGCCAATATAGTACTTAGGATTCTAAAGCAGCATGTCTGAAATAAGAGGCATCTGGGTTCAAATAAAAGTAAATATCTATTGTACATTAGTTATTAACACTCTGTGTATGGCTACAAAATTTGGACATTTTATCGTCTCCACATCTAGCATCCAAACCATTTCTGATGCACTGCTTTCATGCCCTTGCTGCCATAAAACTGTAGGATATTGCCCTGAATGATGCAGTCCTAAATTGCTGTCACATTGTCAGCACTGAAGCGAGATTATAGGACATCCAGTTATGCCAGACCTGTTTCTCATGTTGGAAAACAGATTGCCCAAAGCTGGTTTCTATGGGCAGTTGAAATGCAGAGTAAAGCTCAGAGGCAGCATAATGAGGTGGCTAATGGGTAAATTTAAGGCAAAACCTCACTTATGTATTATCAGTTTCACAGTGTGGGAAATTAAATCTGAAGATTTCCTGCTCTGGTGAATGCGTACTTATGCAATCATGACATACAAATAAAATTAGAATGGCACTGTATGGTAAAAGTGAACATGGTGGTGGAAAGGTTATATCTGCACACTTCACAGCATCATGAAAATGTGAGTCTTCCTGGAACAATGAAATCAGGTCCTGATGTACTGATGGAAAACAGGAATCCCAGATGCCCTTTCCATCCCTCGTGCTACTGTGTTTCTGAATTTGCCATTTGTCCAGGCTCAAGAATGATGCATCCTAATGAACAAGAAATCTGCCAAAGGGAGCAAGAGACCTGAATGGATGAATAAAGGACTCCTGTCATTACTCAAATATAAGCAGAATATACACAGGAGATGAAAAAATGGTCAGGCCACTTGGAATGAATATAGAGTGGTTGTCAGAGTAAGTTGAAACGAAACAAGGAAGGCCACAGCCAATGAATCAAATCTGGATAAGGGTGTTAAGGATAACAAGAAGGGCTAGGCCTCTCATGATCATCTTTGAAAGGCCATGGAGATCAGGACTAGAAGGAGACACGGACATAGACATAGACAGGACATGGAGTCCTGAGGACTAGAAGAAAGCAAATGTCATCCCAGTCTTCAAAAAGGGCAAGAAGAAGGACCCAGGGACCATCTAGTCAGCTTCACCTCAATTCTTAGAAAGGACATCTCATTCTGGAGGCCACCTCTATGCACAAGGATGATGACAAGATAATGACAAGAGGATGAATGATCAGGCATAGTAAACATGGATTCAGTAAAAGGAAATCATGCTTGACCAAGCTGATTGCCTTCTATGATGAAGCAACTACCTTGATGGTTAAAGGGAGAGCAGCAGAGAGATGGTTAAAGGGAGAGCAATTTTCTGCCTCAACAGTGTTTCACAATATCCTCATAGGCAAACTCAGGAAGTGTGGCCTGGATGAGTGGACAGTGATGTGGATTGAGAACTGGCTGAATGGCAGATCCCAGAGGGCTGTAATCAGTGACTCCAATCAGGGTCTGGTTGGAGACCCCCAAGGTTCTATAGTGGGCCCAGATTGCACTAGATAACAGTGTCCCTTCCAACCCAAACTATTCTATGATAAAAAGATGTATATTCTGGTTGTACATCTTATTCTTGGGACCGTTAAGTAATGACAGAAAAATAAAATTGTTGGCTATTTGCCAGAACCGTTGAGTTTTTACTGCTATACCCATGTTTTTAACATTAGACGACCCTTTTTCCAAATCAGAGAGAGAAGGGAGAGGATTCTACAATTTCTGTAATTGGCATTCAAATTGACTCAACCTATGGAATGCATTGATTTGCACAAGTACAGGCATTTTTTAATGTGAATCTTAATTTTCGTGCACAATAACACCATCCAGAATGTGTGAATTTGCTTGTTTTGTTAACCCATTACAATAGAAAACATGTAGCCAAGCAAATCTCAAATTAACCTTTGATCTGTGTCTAATTTCACAGATTTTTCTGAGTTGAGTCTGCCGTTTATCTTTTGAAATGATGGTGCGGTATCCACTAGAATTTTGTAACAAATTTTATAAGGGCTGGCAATTCAGCATGCTGTAATTATTTTCTGCAAATGTAAACAGATTTTCTCACAGTTCTTTTGTGTTTCTCATTTCTGGTAGTTCATAAAGATTAAATCTTGAAGGGCCTGTTTTCTGACAATATTCCCAAATTTAGAAATTTTGTAAGTTATTTCCCATTCTTCTTAAAATAATTGAATTATTATATTTATATAGGGAATTACATCCACATGTTCATCTTTCATAGCACTTCCTTGTGCTACACCTCTGATAAAAAGGGTTATCATTCCTTGTCCTGGTGTAAAGGCTTTTAAAATACTGTCCTGGGAATCCTGAGTACTGGGTGCTTCATCTGCTCAGTGAAACATCTAGAAGGAACTTCTGTCCTCTGCATCTCAAATGGGATCAAAGATGAAAATTGCTATATGTATTTTCTTTCCTTCTTGCTCATTTAATGAAAAATCTGCTATACATATCAGATAAGAATATTGATTTTTCAGATTACTCTGTCTTTTGAGGAATGTATGTCTGAAGTCCCCATGAAAGCAGTCAGATATTAACCATTGTGGTTAGATAGGATTTTTGGTCAGAAACTTGAACTGTGGAATGCACCCTGACTGCTATCAACTTTTTATGTGTTTCAGTCTACATAATACTCTACACTGAGATGGGAAAGGCTGCTGAGTATTTGCAGCAGTCATTACATATTTGTAAATCTACCAAGTTCTTATTTTGCTTTTGAACTTAATTTAGAAAGCCTCCTTCTGTGACAGGGCATTGGCAGTTTAGTAACTGAGAGACCGTAGAATCTTGTTAAGGTTGTAAAAGATATCTAAGATCTTAACCCACTGAACTGTGTCCCCAGATGCCATATCTGCAGATTTTTCGAGCACTTTCAGGGATTCCTAGTTCTACCATTTCTCCCTGGGCACTCTATTCCAATGCCAGACCACCTTTCCAGTGAATAATTTTTTCCTAATGCCCAATCTCAACCTCCCCTGGCACAAATTGAGACCATTTTCTGTCATTTTGCCACTTGTTACTTGGGAGAAGAGACAACCCCCACCTCATTACAATCTCCTTTTAGGTAGTTGTAGAGAGTGATGGGGTCCCCCTGAGCCTTTTTTTCTGCAGCCTAAAGAACCACAGCTCACTCAGCTACTGCTCATGGAAAACTGAATTACATTATATGCTTGTCCAAATATGAAAGCTGTAATTTGGTTGCCTTTGTATTAAAGGCATATTGCTTACTCAGCATGAGACATCACCCTATTTAGCCAAATCAAATAGCTTTACTAATACAGATTTAAATCAAACAGAATTGTAGAGTTTTCTCAGACTCAGAAAGTGAAATCAATTTATGCATGCAGAGTATTGAGCAACAGAAATCACAACTTCCTGGAAGTCCCTTTAGTTATGGTGAAATTTAGACAGTGAAATTCTATAGCCACGAAACAGAACCATCTGGAAGTATTTTTCCAAATTGTTTCGGGAAGTACAAATCTTCTATGGGTTGTTTTTTTTTTTCCTAGTAACCCATTCAAGGGACTATTTAGATGAATGCAAGCACATACTTAGGTAGAAAATTTTTCTTTGCTGGCAGAGGGGTTTGTGGTGCTTGCATAGGTCAAAACATAAGGTGATTGATGGTAAGCACACAGAGCTTTTGCATTGGACCTGAACTGGACAGGCTTTTTCATCAACTAATGCCTGTATGTTGAAGAAGAGGAACAGCTGTGCAGGTACTGCTGCTGCCTGAGCTTTAACCAGAGTGTAGTGCCTTGCCTGCCACCAGCCAGCCCACAGTGCTGGTGAGCTTGGTAAGGAGCACGTTGTGCATAGCTGGGCCTGCACAGTGAACCTGTCAGAGACCTGATTTTAGGATGCAGCCCATGTCACTGCTGAGGTGGGGTCATACAGACAGAACAAGAGAGCCCTGATTGCTTCAAAATTTGTTACAAATGAGGATGTGTCGAATTTCTTATGCTAAACAAGACACTTGACTAGTTTTTCAAAACTCTAAGATCAAGTGACAGCTGCTTTTCATCTAATGCCAGAATTTCTTAAAATACAACTCCTGCCACATTTAAGTTGCTTGCTCAACTTCTGGTCAAAGCAAATTGATGTGCAAAACACATCAACTGTATTGCATACTCCACTCAGCCATGTTTGGAGGCTTCTTGAGTCCTACCCAATGCTGAAATACTTCATCAAGCCAAATTTTGTTATTGCCATAGCTGGAGATGACATAAGAAGAAATATAGGATTTGCAAAAATTGTCTTAACGTTTGTTAGGCTAAAGGGGAAATACAATCATCTAGGATTAGCTGACTGTCTTTAATATTTTTCTCTTTCTTCTCAAGATGTAGCTATTTAAGATAGTTAGAACCAGTTTATACTGTGGTATAAATGTTTGAGACAGAAGCATAAATAAAACATCCCTAAACTGGAAGCTAACCACAGATATAATGTACATTTCTTTTCTCAGCTTTGAAACTGGCTATTGTGTTTTAAATTAATTTTTTATAAGATCAGATACTCTCAGTCATTTTCGTGTTCTGCTGGTGTTTGTGTCACATTAGTTTTGACTCCTGATTAAGTGTCTAACTAGGTGTTTTGCAGCAGAGAGAAAAAAGTTATCACCCTATTGTACACCATCCAATCCTCTATCTGTAAGCATGATGGCTGCCTTATGATACTTACAACATATCTTTATCTTGGTTAAACAACTTTGAGGGCTTCTTTCTGGTTTGCAGTAGGGCATTTGCAGTAATGCATGGTTTCATGTTTCTGCTGAGGTCTTACCAATCTCTCTTCCATTTTATTATTATTACTGTCCAGTTTAATGTAAGGTATTTCAGCTTTTCTGGTGGGAGTTTTCTATTGAAGGCAAAGGTCTTGTTTCCATTTGGATACACAGCATTGCCTAACCATGCCTGTGCTCTCTGCACAGTATATCAGAGCTGCTTTTCTGCAGAGTAATAAATTTCTTAAATAACATACTCAAATAAAAATTAGTACTGCAACTTCGTTTTCAACAAATAAACCATAGCAAATCAAAAAGTGTCAGGAGGCAAAAGAAAATGTGTGTTCTTGTATCTGAACAGCTTACTGTATTTTTTGAGGTGTCTTATTGATTCAAGGCTGGATGCTGGATCTTGCCCCATCTCTCTGTGCAGCTGTAGACTACTGTCTTGGAGCTGGAAGATTCATTAGGATCAGAGCATGAGGTCTTGTTTGGGGGATTACTCGCCTTTGATTTTTAACTATGGAATAAAGAGAAAGAATACAGATACTTTGCCTGTGTAGGGTGAACAGTCATGTATATATTGAACAAAAATTTGCACAATAACAATAACAGACAATTTTTGTTGCGCTATGAGGACTTTTTTCTTTCATTTTAGAGTTTGGCTTTTATTTCACATACTCAATTTCTCCACTCACATCTAACAATGTAATTATTAGTAAATTCCCATGAGTAGTATTGAAGAAATATGCTGTCTTAGGGATATTTTAAGTTTTTCAAGACAAAAAGGGCTTGGTATCAGAATTATTATTGATTTTCAGTCACTGTAAAGTACACACACATCACAATAAAGGTTAACTGCCTAGAAGAATGTAAAAGAGCAGCAACTTTTAGTAAAAAGAAATTCCATCTTAAAAAGAAATCAGACTAAAGAAATGCAGTGAACCACTTTCTTTGTGTCTGGAATGTTTTCTTCATACGGCTACTGTAAAACCCATGTTTTCTTTTGTTCTTTTTAATGCAGACAGGAACACATCAATATTTAATTTGACCATGAGTAATACGTGTATTCCATTTAATCTCAAATATATTTCAGGCTTTGTATGTTTTTATAATGATGATGTGAATTTATAAATCCTTAATGCCCTTAATGCTGCCCATATGTTGTGTTGAAATCCTTAGGAATCTGTAAAAATAAAAGTCAAGAAGATAGTTACAGGCTTCAAAAGCTGTAAACCAACCTAAGCCAGTCTTACAGCTAAAGATTTGTCAGCTGTATCCTAATGCTCCTAAACCTTTGGCAAAACAAATGTTGCCCTTGAGAATTTATCTCATTATATCTTGGCATTTTAAACCACTACAGAAATAATACAAAATAAAATAAAATGTTCTACTTCTGAATAAAAGGCATGATCCTGGCATATGTGCTTCTGCCCCAAGAGTTGTCCTTCTGTGCCACTATCAGCATGAGCTTTTCTTAGATTTGTGCTTGTGGGCATATGGACAACTGGAAGTCATTTGGAGATGCCAGTTTGTCCTCATTATTATCTTTTTCTTTCATCCTTATCCACTGTCAGTTGCTAAGGATAGTACTAGGTTTACTTTGAAGCAGTATGCAGCCAAGATTACTTCATGTACATTTTTGAGTCTTAGAAGAAAAGGACAAAAAAAGCCATTATAAGGACTAGCAAGAATGTATTTTCCACCAACAGAAGATGATAGTGATTCTCAGCATGTGGAAAAGCTCTGTGTCAGGTTTTTACATACATTTGCCCAGTACCTGCTAAAGACTAGTCAGATTGAAGCAATCAGGTGTTCTCATCAATTTACAAACTTTTCATACCTGTTTGAATCCCAAGACTTGTAAAAGCTACAAGTCATTAGTAGTTTGGAGGCTACCCTGCCCATGGGACTCAAAATTTCTGCTTGTCATCCTACCTTTTGTTGGTAGCCTTTTGTAAGCCAACAATTACTTTCTTCCTTTCACACCAGCTATTCATTTTGCTATATTTTTTCCCATCCACTCATAGCGAACTGATGAAGCAGCACAGCATTATAATGAATTCCTATTTGGTTAGGCAAAAGTTGGATTGTCGTGAGTAATCGAATTACTCCTCTGGAGACAGGATTTCTGAGTAAAGTGATGAGGTGAGGCGATTACAGCTGTAACCCTTACAAGCATAAAAAGATGTGCTATGCTAATCCTTTGTGAATGGGTTGAATTGAAAGTGAGGGAAATGAAAAAGAATGCTCTTGAAAGAAGAAGGGGGGTATGAAAGGACTATTGTGTCATTTATTCCCTTTTCATTCATCCTCTCTTGCTGTAGAGAAAAAAAATAGTGGTAAACTGGAGTATTTTACCTTTCAAGTCTGACATTCAAATCATTTAACCTTTAACTGCCTTAAATACTATGTAAAAAATGAGGGGGTGGGAACAGAGAGATAGCAAAAAAAAAAAAAAGGTGTGAAAATATGCCAGTTAGTATATGCCGCTTTTTGTTAGGGTTGCTAAATGTGTTATGACCTTATCTTACCTTGTTGTAAAAGCAGCAGAGTGAGGAAGGGGAAAAGAGACACTGTGGAAAGTAAGAGTTATGCCAAACATTACCTTTATCTGAAAACACTTATCGCTCAAGTGCGAGATACTTGTTACCCCCAGGCTTGTTTATTTTCTGTTTCCACTCTTTCAGCTGTTAAATAAGAATGCTTTGTCTCAAGTTAATACCTGAAAGGATGTTTAAGGGTTCAGCTAGGAGAGATGGCATGCCAGTTACAGGGTAGTAACTAACTAAATAAGCGTTATAAATATGTCTTGTTAATTGGAGAAGAAGAAACAGCTTATTTGTTATTAGACGACCAACCTGAATAAAAATGGCCAATGGTATAAGTATCTTTTTAGTTTCTTCTGTGGGTTGGTTTTTTATAAGATTTTGAACAATTTTCATTTTTGCTCTTTTTTTCCTTTCTGTATACTTTTTGGAGGGTGGAAAGCTGACCCCGACCAGCAGTTAAGAACCCACTCAACCACTCTTCTCACCAGCAGAATGGGGAAGAGAATCACAAGAGGGAAAGTAAGAAAACCTGTGAGCTGAGATAAGAATTGTTTAATAAGTGAAGAAAAGATTAATATTTTTTTTAGAAAAGGGATACCCAGGCAATCATTACCTCCCACAGCTACTCCCATGCCCAGACTGTCTCCAAGCTGTGGGAAAATAGAATTCCTGTTTTATTTGAGCAGGACATTATATGCCATGGGATACCCCTGGGGCCAGCTGTCCTGATCATGCCCCCTCCCAACATACTGCCCATCCCCAGCCACTTGCTGGGGGGGCAGCATGAGAAATGAGGAAGGCTTGAAGCTACTCAGCAGTAGCTAAAACAGTGTTATCAACATTATTTCAGTCACAAATTGAAAACATAGCACCCTAACAGCTCTAGTGAGGAAGGTTTACTCCACCTCAGCCAGACTTATCTTTACTCCATCCTCAGCCAGACAGATTTCTTAACTGTGCTTAATAGTCATGCTTTTCAGAATGGAGAGAGAATGGAGTTTCAGTAAAATTTCTTCCCCTTTGTAGATTGACAGTGATGATTCAAATTTGGTTGTCTGAATTTTCATAATAATGAAATTCTCCATTAGCTCTAAATTTGGAAAAAAGATACCAGTGAGTAAGAGAAATGGACTGTTTATTTTTTCCCTGTCAGATACCTGAAACTAACTGGAATTTAAGAAGAGGAACTTTAAGGGAAAAGGAGAAAAAAATTATAATTCCCGGGGTGTACTACTTCACACTTGCATTTCCCCGAAATTCCTTGAGTTCAGCCTCCCTGGAAAGTCTCTCTTACTGTTTTGCTCACATCCATTTTGAATTTTTTAATGTATTAGCTAAGGTGAAAATACTTCTTTTTACCTTAGAAATTATTCTCAAACCATTTCTCTTCATTTCATTGTGGCTGGACCAGACCCTTGTGCACAAGGAGTCCTGTTTGAGGAGTGAGGGATAACCCAACTCTGAACCTAACTCAGCCTAATCTCAGCTGTAATCTTCCCTGATCCAATGCTGAAGTCAGGAATGAAATCCAAGATGACATATTCCCTTACTAGATTATTTGGTGGGCCAAGCATGTGAGAAAGGTCTCTACAAAACTCTGAGCGAGAGTTTCTTAGAGTTCTTATCCACCTGCAGCAGCACAGGCATAGCAGAAGTGCTATGGGAGGAGAATATTTGGGTTTAATGCAGAAGTAAATACCAGCATCGAAAGCTGTTTCTTCTGGAGTTATGGGATGAGGATTATTTGCCTTTTTCAAAAAAATTTGTTTGAATTTGGCTGTTGCTGTCATTGAGTTTCCAATCAGCATTTGTAATTAAAAGTTCTTGAATATTAATGGTACTTTTTATCCTTGCCAAAAGTCAAGATTAGTGTAAGATGGTTCAATGTAATCAAACTTGTTTTGAATTCACATTCACTAAGTGAACATTGTTAAGTGAATGAGCTGAGTGAGTATGAAATTTAATGTATTGTTACTCAGTAACATATTTCATGTTTCTTGAAGGAGGCTTTGCAAGTGTTCAATAAACAGAGTGAAAATTGATATTATATAAAAAATATCTTCTGGTAAAAAAACTGATTTAATAAATACCTACAATATCCATGAATGTTTAATAAGGCATCTTTTTGTTAGTGGGCGTAAATATGTTTTGCTGTAAAACGTCTGAAAATCGGATTTTTTTGCATATGATTCTGCTGGAAGTTTAGAGCAAATACATTTAACTAATTGAAGAAAAATGCTTCAGTACGTATTGCTTTTATGTAAACTGATAGTCCTTAATTTGGCATCTTCATTCACTACATTTCATGAAGCTAAACATGAAAATCTTGAAATAAGGCTTTTCTTCTAGTAGTTTCCATTAAGAATGGTCGAACCACTCCTTGTTTGTCCATCCTGGCATAATCCCCTTGATTTCAGTAGAAGTTCTGCTCTCAAATGCATAGAGAGATGCTCAATTTGCCAGGTCTCAAGAGAGTAACTGAATGTAGAGTATTTAAAGTATTTGAAGTAAACTGGAACACTTTTTAGTTTAAAAATGTGTTCACACTAGGTAACAATACTAATAAAAAAGTTTTGAAAAGCAAATAGACACTGAAATTTAGTCATTACTTTTCTTATATTTAGGTTTAATCTGATTTCATTCATTTGGTCAGTAGAGGTTACTTTTATAAATAAATTCTTTATGCTTGGGAAAAAATACACAGGCTTAAAACCCTTGAAAGAAACATCAAGGGTAAAAGCAGTGCAATATTTTGAGACAGAACTTGTTTGACCATGGAGCAGGGGCAAAAGTAAGGGAAAGTTAAATGACAGGATCTTCGTTTATATTTTTAGTTAAATAGAAGGTAGCACCACTTCCCCAATTTCAGTGATATTGGTTGGTTGTTTCTGTCTGCACAGTAAAAAATAGGAAGGGATGTATTTGCTCCAGCTGAAGGTGAAGACTTAGTAGCAGTGACCCAAGGTAAATATCACAAGGAGGTTGACCTGTAAATGACTCCATGCAGATTTGATAGTACCTTTCAGTTATAATTCCTAGCAGTATTTACCTTCCTGTTCTGCCTGTCTCACAAAAAGGCAGACCATTTATGCAGAGTTAATGGTATTTTTCTGGGGTGACACCATGTGTAGTTGCATCTAGAGTTCCTATTGTTAACTAGCACAAGGGATGGACTTTTTAGAGTATGCAAAGTAATGTCTGCAACAGCTCTGGATTGTGCCTTTGGAAAGAAGGAAAGAAATAAGCTGCCTATTTCATTCACAGAGATCCACATTTGGATTTGCTTCTCTTTTCACTAGCATATATCGCTCAGATTCATGTAGCTAGGGATACAATTCCAGTCCAATTTAAACTGACATTTTACAATCACAAATCACTGATTTCATTTACATTTCTTACTTTTCTTTTTCAGCATTTTGTCCTGCTGAGGTGATAAAAAAGGCATTTATAGTTTTCTTATGAAGTTTAATGTAGTCCCAAGTTGTTTAATATTTGCTTCAGAAATACATTATCGTTCTCCATTTTCTATTTCTTAAATGCTTGAAGTATGCAAACAGTTTTGTATTTATTTTTACTTTTTGGGTACTTGGTAAATAGGGAGCATGATCAAATTGGATTGCACTGTTTTTTCATGTAGCACTTATTGGTCTTATCATTTCACCAGAATCAAATAAGAGAAGGTTTTATCAAATATTGTCATTCCATTGATTGGCTAATTTATTTCCCAGGTGTATGTTTCTTTTCCCATATTAGTAAAAATATGACAATTCGTCTGATTTATGGGAGTTGTTCAAGAAATTTGGAAGTCATCTCCAGGGTTGGTGTTGTCTGGATATATGAGGGTGAATCCATCAGCCCAAGTTTGAAAATTTTGGCCATCTGTCTCTAAGAAAGCTGATAGATAACATTGCTTGGGTTTTAAACAATAAGATGTTGAAGTGAACCATTCATTGAAGTCAAATCTAGTTGGTCAATGAATAAAGCAAATTTTCCCTTCCTTGAAAAGATGAAAGGCCATTTTTGCCATGAATGGCCAGGAATACCTGCTTATAAATGGGAAGTCAGAGTGTGGAATGGCCTGTGTGTTTCAAATTGCAATTCACATTTGCCAAAGGAGCAGTGTGAATGAGATATATACCAGGTGTGTCTTAGCTTGTGTCTCTGAATACTAGAGCACACTGTTTTAATGTCAGTTATTTAATACTATCTTTGTTCTCATTTTAAGATGCAAGTTTGGTTTTGGTCATTGTTAGTCATAGCTCAGGGCCTCAGTATAGATATTTTTGCCACCTCATATGCAAGAGTTCTTGGCACCTCTTCAGTTTAAGGTGATTTTCTCCTCCAAATCAGTCACATTTTAATCAGATCACTACTGAGTGAAAACCCTAAAACCAGATTTAAAGCATAAATACCAGAACAGTAATCTTCTTTGCCGACAATCCATTACATAAATCATAATACAATATTTGCATGTCATAGTTGGCTTCATTTATTTTGACTTGTATGAGAATTTGAAGCTTTTGTTAAATGTATGGTTGGGTTTTTCCTTTTAAACAGTTGTATTTTCCTGGATAAACTAGCTGAGAAAGAAACAGCCTAAAGCATATCCAGTACAGAGCAGGTCATTTCATCCTCTGGATAAAAACAACCAAACACTCTATACCTATGTAAAACATGCAGCTGAGGGGGCACCAAAGTAATTTTCAAAATGATACCTTTTAGTGCTGCATACTGTACAGCCTATTACTACCTTTCCTATACTCTCACTGTGTTCTGCCAGAGTCTGTGCTTTGTGAAATTAAAAACTGCTTTTTCTTTACTTTTTATGAACCAGTATAATTACAGATATAAAAAGTTCATCTAACTTTAATCATGAAAGTTCTCTATTACACCTTATTCCCCATCACAGTTTTGTGTGAATATTTCCTCAAGTAATGGAAACAACAAAAAATCTCTTTTTTTTTTTTTCAGATGAGGGAGAGTTTAAAATTTGAAGGTAATAAAACTTCAGTATTAAAAGGAAAAATGTGAAAAAGCAGAACCAAAGGTTCAGAAACTGGCAATATACTTTAACAGTCTTTCTTCTTGCAGGCAGGTTTTGTCCTGTAGTCTGCAGGGCTGCCATCTCGTCTTTCTGCTTGAAAGTTTGTTTGTCATATTAATAATGTAGGAATATAAAGAGAGGCAATGACACAGTATGAAAGGCTTTTAATATCATTAGAGGTCCTGGTCTGAACTCAATAATCAATGTCAGTCAAGCCAGAGCTGTGATTATTGATGTCTTTTTCATACAGTTGTCATTGCATTAGCTGCATGTTGTTGCAGTGTCACTGTGGCTGTGTTTCTAGATGTCAGATGTGGTAAACAAGCATATAGACAGGCTCATGACTTCTTACACAGGGTTTAAGGCTTAGGTAACATATTTTAGTGGGAAATGGCGATGTAGCAGAAGATGGCAAAGCTTTTAGCCAGCTAAAGGCTGTTGCCCTCACATCACAGCTGGTAGACAAGCACGGATAAGCACCACGGCTTTGATGTTTCAGTCCAAAATCAGGTGGCCAAGCTTAAAGTGCTGATATAAGACCTTTCAGATGTATTTGGATAAGCAGATTTGGGAGCAACTGCATAATTAGGGTAATGGCTGAGATAGTACTTGCAGCCTGCTGTGATGTGCAGCTGGGTGATACCCCCCCCCCCCCACTGGTTTGGAAGAGGATATTTGGCTTTCCCTCATGCTCGCAGACATCCAGCTGCTTGACACACCTATTAGTGCTGAAAAGTTCAGGAGAAGCTCAAGAGTTTTGACCCATGTAACTTTCTGGGATGCTCTTCAGATCAGAAGGCTTTAAAAATGAATAAAAGGTTCTTTGCCATGGCTGTTGCACTTCCAGTGCAGTTGTTTCCCAGCCAGCCCAGTGGACTCCAACACCACACTGTGTCATTAAAGTATTTTAGAACTGAAGAAGTTGCAAAAAAATTTCTCTAAATGGAAGAACATTACTCTTGAGAAAGAAAGCATCTTTTCTTCTTTCAGAGTATATGTATTTACTCTTTCATTCTATTTGAAAAAGTACCAAATTTTACAGGAAAAAACTATCGAAGGGTGGCAGTCATGACAGTAATAATCTGGGATACTAAGAACAGATGGCTGCTATTAAAGATTATATATAAACTATAGATATATATGCAATGTATAAAATTTAATCTAGGCATGTTTGGAAAAAGTAAGACTTACCTTCAAAGGAAGAATTAAACACTTGTTTTCTTGGAGGACTTCTGTTTATTTTCTCACCTTTAACTATTCTGAATGGCAAATAACAACTGATGGCTGCTATCAAAGGCTCGGTTTAGCACTATATAAATTTTATTTTGTGGGGGTTTGGTTTTTTTGAAAGGATAAAGGAAAGACTATTTTTGCTCTTCATTGCCTGTGTCTTTTGATTCCATCTGCAATGTTATTAGCACTGCATTTGATATAAGAAAATTTTTCATCTCATTTTCTGTATTTCTGTTCGGGGTGAGAGTTTGCACTTTTCTGGTAGAGGAGAGTTAAGCTGTCCTTACTTCCTTCAGTGTAATTACACAGATCTGCATTAACTCTGCAACTCCTACACTACCAGTAAATTCTCACTTTCAGTTTTAGAGTTGCTTAAATTAGCAGAAGTTATTCATAGAATATTATTTTCAATAAACATAGCAAAATGTAACTTCAGACATTTGAGAGCAATATTTTTTCACATAAACCATGCCATGTGCCTATATAATAATGATCATTATAATGTACTTTCTCTGCTAAACTTCTTAAATGCTGTTTGGTGAAAAGATGAGGCCTTTTTGTATACTTGCTGCCGAACGTTGTTTTTTCAATCATTTTCTTTTAAGAATTTATTCTGAGCTAACAAGTCATATAGGACTCATTATCAACACCAGGTAACGTCTCAGTGCAATGTCTTGCACAGTTGAAATTTTATAGCATCAAGAATGGTTTTATCTTTAAAAACACATGTTTTTGAAGGCAGTTTGTTTAAAGTAAAACTTGGAAGTTGATTGATTTGTAATGTAGCCAAACACTTACTTAACAAATGTTCTCATTAGCAAGAGGCTGAGTGCTTTGATATGTTCCCAGGAAAAAATGCTGCAACAGGTCTAACAACAGGTCTATTGTGCTTACAAGGGAAGTAATCACAGTGACCTTAAGAAATAGTAGCAGTTCATCCAGCAAGCAGTTTTTTAAATGACTTGTTGATGAGGGAGATCAGAGGATCATTCTTAGCCAATACCCCTTCCCAGAAAATCCGAGCAATAGTGGTTTATATTTAATTGTTTCAGTTCAATACTTTACAGCACGCATGTTTTTTTGTATTTCTGCATCTTTTTTTTTACATGCCCTTTTTTTAAGCTGTATTAGTTCACATGCCATGAAAAAATTTGGTTTAATTTTTTAGATCTCTACTTCCATATTAGCTACTGAAAGAAATACATCAAGTGCTCAATAAAGCCTTATTTTGATTTTTTTTTTTTTTTTGGCAAGACACAGAAAATTAACCAGATTTCCAAAAAAATAAAATCACATTAGGTATTTCTCTGAATTTTTACAACCTTTCAAACATACAGGTGTTGCAGGATGAGATCTGGTATTTTATAACAAGCACTTAATGTCCACCGTTTATATTTTAGAAGATCCATAAGTTTCTAAAACCTGACTTCTTATGAAGATCAGGATTGTTTCAGTCTCCAGCCTTTGCACTGTTGTTGACAATTTTGAATCAATGACCTGAAAGAGAACTTCAAAGATTGAAAAAAACCAGTACCAGACCTCTGAAATATAGTATCCTTATTCCTTTCAAGTATTGTTTGTCATCTGTTTTGAAGGTAAGGCAGTCCAGAATGGGAGGGAAGAAAAAAGGTTGTGTCATGGATTTTCTGGTGTTGAGTAGACTAACGAATAGACTAAAATACATCCACATGTTAAACTCAACACCATAATTCATTCTGAATGTTTTGGAGTTGAAAGTTCCAAAGGCAGCTCAGACACCTGGACTTCTTCATGGGCTGTGACCAGGAGGAGTCTCCCCTCTCTTTGGCAGTGATGCTGAAAAAGGGGATGGGCCATGTTCATCTGAACTTGGTGTTTGCTCTTTGCTTTCAGAACTGCCATTTCAGAAGCCTGAGCCCACATTTTTATCTCCTGTCATGTCCTGTCTAAGCCAACTGAGCTAAAGCTGACAGTGTAACTTCAGTTTACACCTCTGTGTAAAATGCCTTGTCACAGTTGCCATCTGTATTGGCCCAGAGCTTTTTATGTCCTGGGGGCACAGTTGCATCACTGAGCCAGCTGTCTCAAAACTAACTTAGTTATCTCTGCACAAGCAGGTGTTTTCTTGCAGAGGATAGCAGCTTGCAATTCAGAAGCTGTGAAACCTGTGGATTATGACATTCACTGAGCATCCTAATTCCCTATAACCAAATTCTATCCTTGCCGTAGTTTTAAAGATAGTAAAGTGCCAGCAAAGGACACGGCTCCAGAAGTGCGTCTGTAGTAGAAACTCATTGATGGCACTACTTTTCTCTTTCAAAAATTACAGCAGGGCAGAGTGCTGCAGGAACATTGTCTCCTCAGCATTGTTCCTGCTCTGGCTCTCAGCTAGTGAGGCAAACAGACTCAGCATTTTCTTCACTTGATACTTCTGAATCTATTAAGGTAAACTCTTTGCTAATTGGTCATAAATTCATGGACATTACTGATTTCAGAGCCCTCATTAATTTTCATTTCAGACCCTTATTGCAGCAGAGATTTGGTTCACACGATTCTATTTTCCTTAGAGTTTCCTGCCAAAGTAGTACCATCAATGAAGTGATCTGAAAGTCCTGGAGAGTTGTAGAGATGTGTTTGATTTTTTTTTTATTTTATATGACTTATCAAAGCAATATTTATCAACATTTGAGAGAGTTTATCAGCACTAATCAGGAACTGATCTTTTATACATAAATGTACATATTATCCTGAAATTTCAGGTAGCATTATCATTATTGTGGGACAAGATATGCTGTGCTAGACTGTTTAATTAATTAAAAACTATATAAATATTTATAAGCTAAATGTTCATAATTTAAAAAGCATCCAGTATCATAAGCTCAGGCTATTTTACTGCATTATCTGAAAGCAGGATGTGTAACCTGTTTGCTTGATACCATATTTTTATGCACAGCCAACTGTGGGTCTCCCTATGCTTAACTTCTACAGATCCTTACACCATCCCAAATCTGACTAACTAGAGGTTAGCCTGAAGTTGTATTTATTTTGGTTTTGCACATAAACTATCAGAAGGGGCCCATTAACAGTGTCTGTATCAATTTCTGCAGCAATGACCTTTTTTGTGGAGAACATAGTCATATGAAATTTTGTCCATATGAAGGCTTCACTTACCACAAAGCTTTGGGGCCTTGAAGTCTCCTCCTGTTAGGCTCAGCTGGCAGCATCTGGTGGTGGTGGCACTTCTCCCTTTGCCCCAGTGAGGGACACTCCTGAGAATAATTTGGGCACAGTGTGTTGCAACACAAACGTGAGACAGCAGATTTTGTCTAAGCATTTATTTAAGCACTACCCTCCCCTTTCAGGACAAGTTCAGAGAAGAGGCTGGTGGTTCCTGGTCCCCTTTCAACTGGCAGAGCCTCTTAAACTCTCTTCCTTGGGACAGTCATGAGCCTGTTACCATGGTTATAGGGATGAACCTGACACTTCAGAGCACAGCTCACAGCATTCTCTTCACAGTCATGTACAATTTTTGTTTCTAATAATGCTACGATAAAAAATTGAACTTTAGAATCCTGGAAGCAACAGCTTAGATGGATCCAAACCCAGTAAATTTCTGGCATGCCTCCATCTCTCAGAAACTGTACTCCAAGAAAGAAAATCTTTAGGAGCTGTAGGGAAGGGAGAATTGTGGAGATTCCTTTCCCACTAAGTATGTCTTCAGCTTTCAACTTGAGAAAGAAAAATCTGTAGTGCTGTACCAAAGTGACCCATGTGAGGATAGCTGTAAGACCTCATGAATCATGTGCATTGTTTACTAGAGCAAGTTACACATCCTGTCTCCCGATCCCTGCAAATATACATTAAAATGTTTTCAGCAAATAGAATCACTTCAGACTTTTTTGAAAACCTAGTAAAGATACAAGTGATTATGGATCTTCTCTCACTGAACTCGAATTTATTAATTAAATTTCAGACTTATAAAAATTTCCTTAATTGCATGATGATTATCACAGTAGCAAAGAAATAACTAAACAAGACTGATGTAGGCAGAACAGCCTTTCTTGGCAGATGATTAAAACACAGGGCAGACCAGTCTAAAATGAATATTTGTCAGAAAATCTCACCTGGTTTTTCAACAAGCCCTTTTCTCAGGTGGAAGACTGACATCTCCAGAGCTATTTTCAGTTTCATTTGATTTTGTCATGATGTTAACTTGTTGAACTCATTCAGATGTCATTCCTGGATTTAATTAAAAGTTTTTGAATGTCACATAACAAAAGTGCAGAACAGATTATCTTGAGCACAGCTCTTTTGACTATCAAGATATGCAGCAATAACACCAGTTTGTGCGAATTCAGAGATCTGCCATAAACAGAAATTAACATTCAAAGAAAATGCAGTGTAATAAAATAGCAGCTTTAATCATGCATAAAACTGAGTTTCTTCCCTTGCTCACACGAAGGAAACCCAGCCTAAAATGCTGTGAATGTTAAGAGAGTCAAGTCATATGGTGAGAAGGTTACATATAAAAATGTTTTTCAAAACCTCTGATTTAAAGTCTGTCTTTTGGAAGGCTGGCTGTTCTCTTAGTGGTACCTTGCAAACAGCCCTGCAAAATCCTACCAGAATTTTCTGCTTGAATAATTGTGTTTGGATGAGCAAGTAGAATATCATTATCTTGATTCCTACACCATCTTCTTGGGAAGGTATAGGCGAATAGATTTTGTGCTGAGTGTCGTAAATTCTCTGACAATTTTTCAAGGCTGTGTGTAAATTTTGAACGACAGAAGGAAGGAGAAGACAGGGAAGAAATATGTGCTGTGACCGGATTCCTTATGCCACAGTATACTTCAAAAATTAAGTGTAAATACTATGCATAGATTCAATTTTAGAAGGGCATATTGAGTTTTTTGGTGTGTTTGATTAAAAATGGGGTTAAAAATTTTAGAGTAATTAAGTACATCAGAAAATTGTGAGAAGATGGACTCTACTTCACCAGCTGTTTAGAATTTTACTGTCCCTGAGAGAGTTAGCACTGCTAGTCTGATTTAGTGCTGTTCACAGTTGAACTTCATGCTATTGATCATTGAAGTTGACTGATGAATTCACTCCTTTAATATCTATGAAAACAAGGAGAACAGCTTCTTATATGGTGACTATTACTGGCTATGTGCAGACTCAGAATCACTTGATCAAGTACTTTTATGAACTTTGTGAGTGGGACTATGGAATATGATTGTTTTTACTGTTCATTAGTTCAGAAGAAAGACAAGTAGATAAACTGTTAAAATCCAGTGTTCTCCTCTCAATATAGCTCATAAATCTTCATTGTAGGCAGCTATTTTTGTACAGGGTGAAAATGTAGTTAATGCTCTGTTTCAGGTCAGAAACTCTTCTTGCAAATTTTATGGAAGATGAATTTGCACGGGTTGAAAACTGTAGGGTTATCTCCTCTCAGATTTAGAGGATCAAAATGCAAAAAACATTGATATGAAAGGCAAAGACATTGAAAAAATTAACACTTAATTCATGGTCTATTAGGGTAAGGCTGGCCAAAGGAATTAGTAGTTAATAGAGAGGCCATTTTTGTATGATCATCATTCTGTTACCATGTAAGGTTCTTTCTCAGATCAATAAATTACCTTTTAATAGAGTCTGATGTTCAAGATATAAGAGAGGATTGTAGGACTACCTTACTAAAAATGAATATTAAAAATTAATAAAGTAGGTGTTTTTATAACTTAAATAATTTTAGAGCATTTTGCCCTTTTTAGAAATATACAATAGTTAACTCCAATTATCAAAATAATTGTATCTCTCCAGTTTAGAGACTATGTGTTAGGGAATAAGAACAAATGGTCAAGCAGTGCATTTCCTCCTGGCTTTTCACTGTAGTTCAAAAAATTTGACAGGGAGCTTCATTTTGAAGTTATGGATGATCCAAACCAATACTTTTCTAGAGTGTATGTAATAAAACACCCCTGCCTAAGTTAGCCAAATATGAAAATACCTGGGTAACCTTTCCTTCAGATTTTCTGAGATGTGGATAGTTGTTCCTCTAAAGTAGCTTTTCTGAATGAAGAAACTGTGTGTGTGGCCTTGAAATAGTATTAAACATGTCTCTGAGAAGCAGAGTATTGTATATTGCAGCTTGCTCTATCAATTATAAGGGTCCTGTCTTTCTCCAGGGAAATGTGAAACATGTCTGTCATTCTTTCCCCTTCACACTCTCATCACTAATACCCCTTTGAAAATACCATTGTCCTGATCAAAGCTCAAAGCCTGTACTGTTGGATGTCTTTTTGAGCCTTCAAGTTTTGAAGTGCATCTTCAGGTCACATTCAATCCCTGCCATTCATATTTCAAAATCTCTCAGAGGCTTGGCCTTAAATCTCCATCCACACAACTAAATTTCTTACTCCAGCCTTAGTTATTTTGCAGATTGAGTAGTTCTTACTTTGCTAGGTCAGAGCTGCCCAGCTGTGCTCATACTGTACAATTCCAGACACAGCAAATATCCCATTCCTGCACACTCCCTCTTTATCTTTCCCATGTCCATGTTGTTTCTCAGTACTCCATACAACAAACATGATTTCTTCCCCCCACTGGCACATAAAGCCATTTATATTTAGCTTAGACTTGTCTTTTAACTCTACTGATTGGCCTTTTGGCTTTACTGCATATCAAATGTTGATTCACATTTGTCACATCCAGCCCAGCTAATACTGGACTTGGAGTTGATTCATTTTAAGCACTGAGGTTGTTGCGTACCTTCATCTTCCAGTTCAGCCTCTGAAGTCATGCTCCTCATTTCCCCTGTTAGACAACATCATATATGTATCTGACATTAACTCTAGCTCATGTGTGTTGTACATGCACACATCTCTTGCCTGATCCCCACTTTTACCCTTGACCTCAACAACACACATGACACAAACAAAATATGTAGTATTCAGTCCTCACAGGTTATATATGCAAGTGTGCATGCAGGCATGCATTTACATAGAGAAGGAAGCATTTAGTATTTCTCAGCAGATAGAGTTCAAGCTGTAGGTGAGAGAAATGATTATAATGATGAATTCTTATGATGATGATGATGATGATGATTAAGTTTTATGATTAAAGCACTGCCAGATCTCTCACTGTCTGTCTGGCTCTTGTGTGGGTGTCTGGAAGAGAGCACATTCCTAACTCAGAAGATTTTTCTGAGGGTAAAGTTTTAGTACATGGTTCAGATACTGCAGCGACGAAGGTTATAGAAACAAGTAATAAAGATTAATTTTAAACAACAGCATTATCCTTCCCTCAAAAGGTACTACGGGTTCCCGCACATGGAATCTGAATAAAAAATATCTGTATAACGTGGTTGAACCCAGAAAATATTAGATACCAATTAACCATGATAATGACTACACTGGCTTTCTGAAAGGAGTAGATTTTCAGGGCAGCAGTGGCCTTTCTCTCATATGTTTTCACCTTGGTTTTTGTTCTGTTGCTTTTGGTGATTTGTTGAGAAGTATTCTATTTCAGACTAAGGGACACTTTCTGTGTAATGACATAGGCATGATGATGCAAACTGTTTGTAACTATTCCACATGAAGATGCTGTGAGGGAGAGGTTAAGTGGCATCTGCTGCACGCTGGGTGGAGAGCGAGAGAAGAAGGGCCAGAGGGAGAGCAAGCACATGTACCCCTTCATGCCAGGGAGTAGAGGAAAGCCTTAGAAAGCAGGAACTAGAGAACTGGAAAGCCATTTTCTATTCTACAAGTAAACATCTCATGGGATTTTACCCCTGGCTGAAACCTATTTATATTTTTCATATTTTTACCAGGCTGGAAAAACTCCTGTTCCTGATCCTTTTTACACCAGGCTGTTATGCAAAGAAGTGCAGACTAAATGGCTGTGCACTTTCATGTATATTCTAATTTTCTCTCTGCTGTAACCTGTAGCCTCAGCCCACTCAGCTGTTACAGACTGGTTTAATCTCTCTGTAGAACAGTGGTTTGTGGAGTTTTTTTTCTAGGGCTATAAACAGAAATAAAACTACTGCTGACTTTAGGCTTGGCTTTGCAGATGACCTTATTTAGAGAATAAAAGTTCCAGTAGAATGCAGATCTCAGACCAGATGCTGTAAGGTGAATTATTGTACAAGGTGGACTGAAACAGGATGGAGGACAGAAGTACTGCAGCTTAGGGTTCACATTGTGGCTTGGAAAAATGTATTTTACTATTTGTGTGTTAATGTTTTCTTACTAGTCAGTGTTAAATATTCTATATTTAATATCTGGAAAAAATAACATTGAGTAATGGTGGTGAGTTGATAGGTTGTCTCTGCTTTGTCTTCTGCATTTTAATACAGTAATGTTTTTGGAAATCCAGGCGCATAAACACTTCTGCACGTTTGGAGGTGTGTGTGTATATCCTTGCTGTTGCAAGGAGGGCAACAAAGATGCTAAAGAGCCTTGAGGGGAAGTGATACGAGGAGCAGCTGAGGTCACTTGGTCTGCTCAGCCTGGAGAAGGGGAGATTAAGGGGAGACCTCATTGCAGTTACAACTTCCTCATGAGGGGAAGAGGAGGCGCAGGTACTGATCTCTCCAGTGTCCAGTGACAGGATCTGAGGGAATGCCTGAAGCTGTGTCAGGGGAGGTTCAGGTTGGGTATTAGCAAAAGGTTTTTCACCCAGTGGGTGGTTGGGCTCTGGAACAGGCTCCCCAGGGCAGTGTTCAGAGCACCAAGCCTGACATTGTCCAAGTGTTTGGACAATCCTCTCAAGCACACGGTGTGACTTTTGGCGTTGGTTCTTGGTGTTGGGTCAAGAGTTGGACTCAATGATCCTTGTGGGCCCCTTCCTATGCTTATTCTATGGTTCTGTAAATTTATAGTGTGTCTGTGTACATACGTGCAGATGTTTAAACACACGGTAACAGTTTAAACACTATTTCAGTGCACAAACACCCTCTGGGTGAAGAACCTTTTACTAATACCCAATCCATATTTTGACTACTGTATGAAGACACACTCCTCTTTGAAAATTATCACCAAAAATTATATCCTTGTCTCTAGTTTTTACACATTTAAGTAACTTCTTTTTTTGATTCATTTAGCAGCAGCAACAGAAGAACCTGAGGTGATTCCGGATCCAGCTAAACAAACAGATCGAGTGGTGAAAATAGCAGGAATAAGTGCTGGAATTCTGGTATTCATCCTACTTCTCCTTGTTGTCATATTGATCGTCAAAAAAAGGTAAGAAAATTATCTGTGCTGATTGATCTTTTTTTCCCCCTCCCTGTCAAACAATAAAAAAAGGTGTTTTTTACAGGTCTTTAGAAAAAAAAAGTTTTAGGACTGGTAGGTCCTCTTGGTTGATATTTGGATTAGTTCTTTGTGTTTTCTTTGGGTTTTGTTGTGATTCTTAAGATGCCCTTAAAGATAGGATTTCTTTATCTTTAAGATATGATAACTATACATTTTCTCATACTTATTTATTTCCATGGATTTTTAAGTTGGAGATGGAAAAATGTACAAAATATTAAAATGGGTGGAATTGAAATTCATTGAAACTTTTTTATTTTTAAAGTAGAGAAAAAATAGTTACTTATTGCACTTTTCATGTTTTAACCACTTAATGAATATTATTTTCTCTATGCAGCTCTAATGAGTTATTTGTGTCTGTATGTTACCCAACTTGCAAAATATTGTAATTTTATACCTCTATTTATGCTCTTGTAAACTTGGAGGGTTTTTTTTCTAGAAATTCATACCACATCACTGTAAAATTATCTAGTGAGTTCTTAGTGCATGAAATTGTTTAAAAGTGCATTAATTTGAGTGAATTTAAATTTTTTTCAGTTCTTTCTTAGACAGTAAGCAATATCGCCATCTTCTGGCAATGCTATCCCTGTATCCCAGTCCTCCTACCTGTAGTAACTTGTGCTCTCCTCTTGCTTGGTCAGTGTTTCAAAGCCTAGCCTTCCCAGTAGTTGCAACTCTTTTAACGTGGCATAAAAGTCCATAATATGTCCCTATAATTCTGTAGTTATAGTAGAGAAACTAATTCCTCTCTCTCTGTGCACTCCCTCCCTGGTGGGTCCCCTTTGCGTGGCACAAGCGGATTTCTCTAGGATAGAACGAGCCCTTTGCCTTCCCGTGGTGTGTGCGTTGCGTTCCCTTCCTTTTGCTGAAGTTAGAATAAAAAGTACTTTTGTGATTGTTGCGTGTATTCCTCTGAAATGCAGCTTGCTGTTGTTTTTAAATATTGAGATCATTCTATGTGTTATAATTTCTGGTTTGCATCAGATTTTTTTAATTTATTGCCTTTTTACAATTATCCCTGGAGATATATAACTTGGAGAAGAAACGTCTGCATTAGAAACATTAGGTATGCTTATAGTGTTCTGTGTTAGTTAGCTACATATGTGATTTTTCCCAAAAGTGCTTTTACTTTTCTCTGTTGTTTACCTCTGTGGTTGAGAATTAACACATATGCAAAAGGTCCAACTCATCATATGCAAAAAAGACATACGGTCAGCCAGTTTTCTTTATTTACACAACTTTTGAAAAATAAAAAAAAAGGTGTTTTTCAGCTTTTAGGAGGAAACCTCTATATTGTAGCTTTGTAGCAAGGTATGTGCTGGGAAGTATCATCTTAGTGCGTGTTACAGTGGTCCCCTTATGTTTAATAGAAAATTCTCTGTGTGTGCACGTGTGTTTGTGTGTGAGGGAAAGACCATCTAACACTACAGTCAGTCACTTCCAGGTGTGATTGACTAGTTTTGCAAGTAACAAACAAATCCACGTGTTCATTTTCCTTATCCTTTTTGCCTCTTCCATTCAGAGTCTTTTTAGGCTCAAATTTTCACAGTTGAATTGTTTGACCAAAGTGAGTTAATTATATCTATGAAGTGATATTTTTAAATTTCCTCTTTTCCCCCCTTCCCTCCTCAGAACCTGTGAAGGCAATATCTTTTTAGAAATTGTCGTCATTCTAAAGCACATATTATTTCTAAACACCTGTACTATTTTGTATTCTAAATAGGTGAGAAATTAACCTGCTTAATGAATCTTTAATGTTTGGCAATTTTTCATCAGGATCGTTTAATTGGTTGTCTAATGCATATGCTGTAGGTGTGCCATTCCTCTCTCCTGCTCTGCCTTTAGTGAAAACGGGCACTTTTAAAATACCACTTTTAGTGAAGGTCTCTTCCAAAAAGCATAGAAAAACTACGTTCCTGAGTTAAATCAGTCCATCCAGTGAATCAGGGCAATTCACATCATGAAGCCAGAAACAGCTGTAAAAACTCTGACACATTCACATATACAAAAACACGCTTCACTTAGTTGTGGTGGGACTGAAAACCAATCCGTCTGAATCATCCTCTGTAGTGTACTTCTTCAGTGATCCATTATGTAGTATCCCTTTTGGTACCTGAATTGACCACAGCTTATTAGATAAAGTCAATAAAACAATGGTTTCTGCATTTTTATTGGTTTATTAAGTTGTATGCACAGCCACCGCTATCTCAAACTGATTAAATGCAGCATTACATTTTATTGAAAAACTGAGTGCTAAGCAGTTTTGTTGATGAGCTTGAGATGTTTTAGGCTTTGCCTGATCATTTTTACAAATTGGTTTGAAGTTTTCCTGAATGAAGCTCTTAGCAGCTTTTACAGACTTTTACTGGAGTAATCAAACCAGCTAAGAAAAGGGATACTGCATCTTTAACAAGCAATGCCATTTTTATTTTTGAAATCATTGTTGGACTATTTCCAAATGTCCTTCATCTCCTTCCATTTGTTTACCTTCCATGTTTTTAATGCTTAGCATGACTACATCATCATTTCCAGTTGTAAGATTTTAAAATAGAAAGCATATGTTTGCATTCAGGAAATGTGTGGTATGTATGCCAGTACACACATGTCTGCAGGAAATATGCAGGGTTTTTTAAAATGTGTGTACTCATATGGCCACACATAGTACGCATACAAACATATTTGTATACAACTGTGTACTGATAAATATGTAAAAGTGAATGACAAGAAATTGTTTTCTGATTAAATGTATTTATTAATGGAGCCTTTATTTTTTGTGACTGAAAAGTAAAAAGCATATCTACCGCACAAGATTTGTACACAGCTGTTCATTTGTCATAACATCTAGGCGGTAATCATTATATTATGCTGAACTGCATGTTGAAATTACATAATCCATTTAATTTTCAAAATTTTTGGCAATAAGTGAAATCTCAGCATGTAATTTTCTCCAGTGATCTTTCTAAAAAACAAATAATTTTTATACGCTAGGGGTTTTTTTGTTTTTTTGTTTTGTTTTGTTTTTTTTAATTGCATGGCAAAGTAAGGCTAGTTTGTGCATGAGCAAGTTGAAATGCTAACCAAAGAAACATGAATTTTTCAACTTTTTTTTTTAAACGCACATTTCTCTGCTTTATTGGATGTGACAGAGTCACGCTTTTCATTCACCATTGCTTCTCTTTTTCCACTGTCTGTGATTTGCTTGCCAGGAGGAGCTACTATTCTTACTCCTACTATCTGTAAGTAGAATACGGGTGACTTACTATTTTACGTGTTTTAAAGATGCAGTATCCCTTTTTAAAAAAGAAAAACTATCTCTATAATTTTTCAAAACTTTTATTGATAGTTATCTTTCCTCCTTCTCAGGCTTGAAAAATTGCTTGTATCATTGTTCATGTTATTCTTACCCTGTTGTTTCTTTTTTTAAAGGGATATTGTATTTCTAACTGTATATTGAGACTTTAGCTTTTTGCTACAGTTTTTTCCATAGCTATCATTTTACCTTATTATAATCATAATTTTATTTGCATTATGATTCACAGCAACACATCACACTAAGGAAAAAAGCTGCTTTCCCATGTCCTAGTTAGTGAACTGAGCCTATAAATCACAAACTGTACATTCTTAGAGTATCAGTTCAGGAGTGATTTTGTGCACCACTTTCCTATAGAGGTTGTAGGCGGATGCCAAACTTTTATAAATAGTTTATGGTCTGCCTTTTTTGCTTTTGAGGTTCTTTGCATACACATCTTAAAGTGTGTAAAGTTTTATAGCTTGGGTTTGTATAAAGTTTTGCTTTCTTTGAAGCAAAATTGACTTTTTTTATACGTGTTGAACCAAATGTGTTTTTGTGAGGACTGTGACAATTTTGTCTGTGATTGAGCAAGCAGTTACATGCATCCTCCATTTTAAATAAATGCATAAAGCCCTTGACTGCAGAGGAGTTCTGAGGATGCACTTGAGTGCTTTGATGAACTGGTGGTATCTGATAATGATGCTGTTCCCACATTTTTAAGCAGAATAGTTGACTTCTTTAAACAAACTTACAAAAAAAAAAAAAGATAGGCTGGTTTAGCTAACTGCCCTTCTCTGATTTATTGTGACAAATTATAATTTCCTTGTTAAATAACAATTGCTTCAACTCAAGATAATTAACCACATAGTTTCATCCTATGATGGAGCACCTTTCCCCTCCAACCACTGTAACACCCACTTGAGCAGATTCATCCAACTGAATCCTTTAGCAGATAATGAGAATCATTTACACTTTCTGTCAGCCTCAAGTTCTTTAACCTAATGATTTGCTTAACTATCATGAAGCACAGATTGCATGTGCCTTTAGCTGAGTGGGGGAAAGGAAAGGAAAGGAAAGGAAAGGAAAGGAAAGGAAAGGAAAGG
>JAHLSL010000017.1:6368730-6398764 GCA_025920805.1 Petroica traversi
GGAGAGGAGAGGAGAGGAGAGGAGAGGAGAGGAGAGGAGAGGAGAGGTCATCAAACCTCAAGGGACCTGTAAGCAGTTGAACAATAAATCTGTCCTCCCATTTCCCAGCAGCCTTGGTTTGCAGTGCTACCACACAATAGGCCTTTTTAGGCATTGAAGCAGACCATAAGAATTAGAAAGTAGCTACAGTAATAAGCTAATAATGTGAAAGCCTTAATAGCTGTTGATTTATTTAGCATAGCTAGCAGGTTTTGTTACAAAGTGATGCTTCAAAGAAAAGCTTAATATCATTGAGATATGAGATGTAATAATCTTTTTGTTCCGTTTCTGAGGAGATGTTAGAAAAATGTGATCTTCAGTGTATAGAGACTATTTGAAAGGCTTTGAAACTTAAAAAACTGCTTTGAACTAGAAATGCTAGTTTTGTGAAGGCTTTGATAGCGTTGGGAACCAGTTATAAAGCTCAAGCAGTTTCACTCTTGGAAGTTCTTATGGTCTTCATTTGTTCAACCAGGGTATCATTCAAACCAACTCCTCTCAAGTTAAAAGAAATGTGTGGAATAAAAGTATAAAAGAAAGCATTTTAGGGGAGACATCCAACAATTTTTTTTATTCTTTGTGTAACTACTGATGCAGAACTCAGTCAAACAATAGTTTGATGAAAAATGATAGGTTTAGAGACCACCTTTGGGATTTTTGTAGTGAGAATGTTACTGACTAGTAATTTCCCAACTATTCCATCTGTAGATGGAGAAAAAGAAGGGAGTGGTGGGGGGGAATCTGACAAAAAAAGGGCTTGAGTCTCATTGGTGGAAGAATCTACTGTTCACAGGAGGGCTTTGTCCATCCATATTCTACACTGTGGTCCCTCATCATGAACCAAGACTGTTAACTTAAGAAACAGCCCTGTAACATTTTCTTAAATATGCTCAAGCATGAGATACTGCTTGCCCTAGAGAACAGAGTAGATCCTTCCTGGTGAACTTCCCAGGAAGTTCAACAAGTAAATAGATGGATAATTTACACTAATATTCTTCATAGAATTCCAGAACAATTTGTGTTGGAAGGAACCCTGTAGATCAAGTTCTGAATCCCCTGATGTGGGCAGGGACATCTTCCACCAGATCTCAGAGCCCCTTCCCACCTACCTTGAACACGTCCAGCGAGGGGAAGTCCACAGTCTCTCTGGGCAACTGGTGTCAATGTCTCACCACCTTAGTAGTAAAGAATTTCTTCCTAATGTCTAATATTCTAATGTGTAATAAGTATCTAATATTAACCTTGTCTGCTCTTAGAATGTGCATGGAATATTTAGAATTGGCAGTCCTTTTAGTAAAAAGAAATGTAATATAAACACTGTCTAAACAATTACCAGAGCATTTGATGGTATTCAATGCTGAAAAAGCTTATGAAGATAAGCGTTATGTTTTAAATATACATTTTCAAGAACTCAGTATCTTAAGTGATGATTGTGTCTCTCCCATATGATATCAGATTTATCCAGCTAAGCAGGTTGGCTTTCTATTGTATTGTAGTCATGGCTTCAGCTGAAAACAGATTTCAGAACAGTTTGATACGTATTGCAGGTTTCTACAGAACCAAGATGCACCTCATGCTGCTCTGCATACTTCCTGCTACTTGAAATGTAGCTTTAAGTGTAGTAGGCTTTAAGGTATAATTAAAATATATTACTTGCTTCCATCTGACTTCTGGAGATAGTGAAAATCACTTGCTGTTCTTTGTCAAAAGGGGAGAATTGAGTGATATTTCTGAAGTGTGCATCTTAAGGGCACACCTTAATTTGAGGGGTCTAGTTGTACCAATCAGGTTGGTCTTTAACTGTGATACAGTGAGAGTGTAAGACTGTTATTGTCAAAATTGTGGTGTTCCCAAACTGCATAAAAGGGTAGAAGGGTTTTTTTTTGCAAGGAACCAAAGCTTAGTACCGGGAACACAGTGTGGTATCCTTTTGTATCTTGTATATTGAATGGGCAGCACAACCTTTTGCATACAGCATAATATAAATATGTAATTAAACATGTATTGAATAATATAAATATGTATTGAATAATTATGCTTCTTTTGTTACTTTGTAGGTTTTTTGTACTAACAAAGTAATTTATAAGGTTACATGACTCTTTTTCCCAACGAGGCAAGCAAGGGGAATGAATTATCCATTTATAAAATCAAAACGGATATTTAAATGGAGATGGTTGATAAAACTGCATGCACAGATGCTTCTTATTTGTCATTTCAGTTAAAATGTAATTATATTCTCTAATTTGTTTATATTAGTGTAATTACTCCACAGGAAAAAAAAAATTACTACCAGAGTAGAGAAGTAAGCACTTCCATTACAGCATTTGTGTGTGTACAGAAAACACAAGCCCATGACGGTTTCATAGCAGGGTGCACAGTTTTATCACACGCTGAAAAAATAATACACAGGGAGATAAGTCAAAATTTTCAATCACTCAGGATTATAGAGAATGATTACTGTAGGCATCAACATTTACCAAATATTAAGGTGGTTTACTTCTTTTTTTTTTGGCTGGGCAGCAAACTTGCAAAGAAGCGCAAGGATGCCATGGGAACCACCCGGCAGGAGATGACCCACATGGTGAATGCCATGGACAGGAGTTATGCTGACCAGAGCACCCTGCATGCAGAGGATCCTCTGTCAATCACGTTTATGGACTCCCATAACTTCAGCCCCAGATGTAAGTAGACAGTGATAGATGCTCCAGAATGTAGGTGGATATAGAAACACAGGAAACAATTCTGCTTTTCAAGGAAAATTGCTTTAAGTTCCAGGTTTCCCAGAAATGCTGGTAAAGCAAAAGGTTGAGTAGGGATGTTTGTATGTTGTCCTCACTGGAATGTGGCAAATTGTTTAATTAAATATTTGCATGTGTTTTCACTATGCAATGGTATTTGTTTTAGGGAAAGTATTATACTTCTAGAATACCTCAGTAAAAACTTGAAATTCAGTTTTCCCTTATGAGACTATTTAATGCCAGCATGTTAAATATTACTGCATAACACGATGTCTGTAATGAATATGAGGTCCAAATTAATTTCTATTTTTTTGGCAGTAACGATGCTATAACAGAAGGAAACATTGACAATTTTCATTTCTGTTTGTGAAGCTTAGGAACAAGCTTGTTAAGATATCTGCAAATTTGTTTTATATTTGTATTCATTTTTTGCAGACATGCCGACTGTCTGGTTTGGAAAAAGTTTGGGTTTCTGACTGTTAAGGGTTATAGCTGCCACTGTTCAGCACTCTTACCTCCCAACCTCTGCACTATACCTTGCCAAAAGCAAGATACTCCACTGGCAGACTGAATACTTCAAAACCAGCATATAAGTTACAAAGGGATACAATTCTGCCATGGAGCTTGTAGGAACCTGAGCTTCTCACAGCTCCACAAACTTGTGGCTTGGCTTTAAATAGATCTGACCAGCCTGAGCTGCTTCTGAATTGCCATCTTTTGGGAATGTCTCTTCTCGTCTCCCATACTGCTTAGTATGCTTGAGCAAAATACATCCCTTAAGGCTCTTAAGCTCTTTCCTGGTTGTTATAAGGGAAATGCGTTTTGGAGGAGGGTTTATTGCTTGATTTATTGAAACTTACCGAACTGCAAAGCACTAACATTTCAAGTGTCTCATAACCAATTATAAATGAGAGTTCAGTATCAGCCTGGTGGTTTTGCTATGCAGTTTTGGCTGGAACAGTTTGAAAAGTCTCCAAAGTTTGAGGTCTTATTGGCATTGAAATTTGTGGAGGCAGGATTGCAGAGACGGTTTGATATGGACTGTGATGGTGCACCCCAGGTTAAGAATTTAACAGGAATTTATGGCTATTAGGGGGCCAATGCTGCCAGGCACTCAGGTAACCTTGCAGGTGGACTGATGTGATGCCAAGAGCCCATGAGCTCCTGGCACCACAGCTGTCCTGGCAAAGAAGTTAAACATGACCAGTTTCTAGCATCCTACATGTGTGATTTTTTTTGTGTATTGGAGGATTTGTTTCTCCTGACCATTGTCTGAACTGAGACGAGTCTTCCGAGCTTACAGGGTTTCCTGCTATGTGACAAAATTTCAGGTGGATTGTTTGAGAACTGGAGCTTAATTCTCTCCCAGACATTGACGTTACAATTTTTTTGTTCCAGATTGAAACAAAAACAAATCCTGGATTCTGCTATTTCTGCCCAAAACAATGCATTTATCTCTGCATGGTTCTAGTCGTGATAATGAAAGATAAAATCCTATGAATTTTATTCAGACATCCGCATCTGTGTATCTGTGATTTTCCTATACTCGTTAACTGCACATTAAAAAAGCTATTAACAGTAAAAATGCATTTAATTTTTTTAAATTACCTGGAAAACTTTATGGAAATACCATTTTGTTTTGAGATTAGCTATTCAATTATTACTTGAGAGGATGGGTTTAAAAGGAAAGAAGTGAGTTCTATGAAAGTGAACCTTTATTGTGAAGTAGAAAAACAATAGGGAAGGAGGAGCCCTTTCAAAAACTAAATTGCATGTAATGTCTTTATTTCATTTCAGTAAGGATCTCTTTGCTTGTATCATTACATTTCTGAAGTCTGAAATCACTGCCTTTCATTCCTCTTTTATTCAGGATGCTTTCTGGAACTGTATTCATTCTGGTTTTCTCTTATAATAAAACTAATGGGGTTTAGTTATCATTTTGTTATACTCTGAAGTATATTGTTTTTATTCTTAAAAATACTCAAATTAAGGGTAATGTGTTTCTTCATGGGCTTTGTTTTCCTACAGTGCCCAATGATCCACTTGTGCCGACAGCTGTGTTAGGTGAGGACCCAAGTCCTTCATTATTCATTCCTGCATGAGTTCTGTCTCCTTGCATGGTTGAACGTTGAAACAGCTTGTTTTATGTAAAACTATGCTGTTGCCAGAAAATAATTCTACACTCAGTTCATCAATTCAGAATTAGACTGACAACAATTTTAGAATAAAAATTAAGTTCTCATTAAGAAGTTATTCCTAGTCACTGCTAACCGAAGAGTAAATGAGGAAATATGTAAATGGAAAATACTAAAATTTTTCTCCTCAGAGCTTTGAAACTGAGATGTGAAACTAGAGCTCTATTAAGAGATCTTAAAGATAAAATTCAGGTCTGCATTAGCATTTTTTGGCACCCAAAGCTCAATTTTCTAAGTAACAAGACTGAAAAGAAAAATAGAAAAGGGAAAAACTTTCAGAACATCTAAGAGGAAACAACAACTTTCTTTGCCATTCCTGAAAAAGTACTTCTGTATGCCTATATTGTTATATAATTCAATTGGCATTAACTAATACATTTTTCAGTGATGTACTTACTTCAGAAAGAAGAACAGGCTGCCTATGTCTGTGCTGCATCCAACATTGAATGCAGGTTTTAGAGTTGTATTTTTTTATTTAAATAAGAAGGTGTAAGTATAATTTGTACCCAAGTTCTCGGTTGGATAAACACAATGTACAGTATTGAGTTTCAGTCAGTTGCTGAGGTTATTTTAGGATAAAAGACAAATATCAAGAAGTGGGTGTGAATATAGACAAGTGGAAAATTAGATTCCCACAAGTAAAGCTTTAGGGATCTGGGGGCAATTAAAGTCCTTCTCTGTTTTGAGGAGGGACATTATACATATAATAGAGATTGTTTCTGGAAATGGTCTCATTATGTTTTAAAAATTTGTAGCAAACAGAATTTTGCTCTTCCAGGGGAATGTTCCAGTGCCTCAGTCCTCCTTAGTAAGAATAAAATCAGGTCCATATTAGTAATATTTGGGACCCAAAGGTCAATTATCTGAGTATTAATTACTACTAACTGGGTGTTTCTACCAAGTATTATTAATGCTCACCCAAAGTTTTTCCTAACTACGCTAATCTAGACTAAGTCTTTATTGCTGTGGATTGTGCCATTTCCTTTTGAAAGACTCATAGAAAATATGGAAAACTGGCACATTTCTGTCCTTTCAAAACAGTCTTTTACACATTGAAAGGCTCATGTGTCCTCAATTATTTCTCTTTTAGTTGAGTTTAACCCAATTCTTGTACTCATCATCCTGTAGCTGATGTTTTCTAAATTTGTTGTCATTATTTTCCTCTCAATGCTTTCCATCTTTCCAACTCATAGGTTGAATTTTAAATTGCAGTGCCCCAAATCAAGTACAATTCTTGCAAGAAATCTTAGTGCTGAGCTGAGTGGAATAGGTACCCCCATGCCCCACTTTTACTGTTTCTGCTACCTGAACTGTATTTTCCCCTTTTTATTGTGGTCATGTTGCTGACTTGCATTGAGTTACCTGTTAAAATTACAGTTATCATTTTCAAGTCCATTGCTCCATTCTGTAGTTATATATTTGACTTCCCTTTCCACCACACGCTATTGTTGCATTCACCATTCAAATCACTTTGTTGATTTTCGCAATGTCTCCCAAAGAATCAAGATAACTTTGAAATCTGATCCTGTGTTTGTGAAGTGCTTGTGGTACCCTCCCACTCAGTACCACAGTATTTTCTGCTGTGGCAGACACAGTTACAGACAGTTGTGAATACCAAGGACAAGGAATTAACTGAAGAACAGCTTAATAGTTCCTGTCTGCATTTCCATCTACTGGTAATGCTATTCTGGGCATGGAAATGTCCTCAGATAAGCAAACCACTGATAGTTGGAAGAGGTCATATTTTTCATTGAGTGGACTGAAATAATGAAGAGAGGTGTACTAGCTTTTGGCCACACCATATAGTAGAAGCTGGCTACCTGTAACCTTGTACCTTTGGACCTGCATCCTTTGCCCTACTCCATTTTCATATAGCCTTTGCTCAGCCCAGCATGACAAAACAATTTTCTTCTGCCTTATTTAGAGAAAAAGAATATTTTATGGGTTCTAAATCAGAGAACATTTTTTTTTATATGAAACTCTTAGTACTTTGTAGCTATACTAGTTTTCTTTTTCTTCATGTATAGGTTATTAATGCTGCTCTCCATTTTGTGTACATTAGCACTAAGTTAGTATGACAATTTTGCTTTTCCCAAGTTCCTATTATTACACTGATAGTATAATAATGTGGCCCTTATATTTCTTAAACAGCTTTCATTGTTACCTATTGTGAAGATTTAACAACTTTGAATGTCACTTTCTTTTAGCCATTTTCTAATGTAGTCCTGAAATAAATTTCTCATGTTCTGTTCACTCATTGTTTTTTGCTGCTTCAATGGGTTAAAGTGCCTATTACTGGTAAGTATTCTGTGAGGAAAGGGGAGAACAACGAATCCTGAGATGGTTTGAAATGCATGTGATTTAGTGTGGGTAACACTACAATAAAAAGTGACTGCTGCATGTCACTCATGTTATTAGGCAGGTTAGTGAGGCATAAATGTACTGAAATTAGCAATTCGGGTGACAGTTCAAAGAGTCAGGTTTCTCAGGAGATTTAATTTCAGAAGGCTTTAATAGTATTTGCATTTTGGTGTAATTGTACAAAATCCAACTCTTGAGGCATTCATTTTTTTCCTAGAGTGTTTTGCCTCCTAATCTGGATCCTTTGCAAGGAAAATGGTAAACTGATTTCAAAGAGGTTTAGGAGGGGTTGACTACCCACTTCTCATTTCAGTAGCTACTTAGGTTAGAATTTTTCTTCCTCTGCAAATTAATTTGATCTGATAATTACTAATTTTAATAAAATTACTATTTCACAGAAGGGATTGATAAAATGTGATCACCTCATGCAGCTTTGACATTTGGTTCTTATATCAGAATTCGTGTAGCACAGAGCATTAGAAGAAACTTCTTTGCTTATACAGAGCAAAAATTGTGACTGAAATCAGCACACTCAACACAAGTATCATTTTTCTACTAAAAGACTTGAGTTAAAACGACCACTCTGTAGTGCTGATTCATCTTCCTAAGTGGAGGTGGTGTTCTGAAGTGGTGGCGTAATTGCTTCTCTTTTTTACTGGGTTCTCAATTCACTCTTTGTTGGCTTTTGACAAATGATGTGCTGATACCACAACGGAATTATTTTAATTTATTGTTTAAGGTGTAATACTGCTATGTATTAGCCCTTAAAAAGTTGCTTTGGTTGATAAGAGTCTGGAGCTTCCAAGTACATTAATGTCATGAAGTTTTGTAGCTTCAAATAAAATGCCCCTCAGACATCTTTATTGCTGGATGAAGGACTGCAAACTTCTGTGTGTGTTTGCTGTTAAATTCTTTTATACACTTCCCAGTATTTATATGCCGGAGAGTAAGTGCTTTGCGTTCTCAGAAATTAGAGGTGTTTTTGAAGGAAGAGGTTCAAAACAGGTGTTGATATGTATAGCAGTAGGTGTTACTGCTCTGTAGGTACATAATGCACTGATTTCTTGTGCATACAGATGAAAATCACAGTGCAACAGCAGAGTCCAGCCGACTCCTGGATGTCCCTCGTTACCTCTGCGAAGGCACAGAATCCCCCTACCAGACTGGGCAGCTGCACCCTGCCATCAGGGTGGCTGATCTCCTGCAGCATATTAACCTAATGAAGACCTCTGACAGCTATGGATTTAAAGAGGAGTATGAGGTGAGATCTCCAGTGGTGGGGCTTTGCTAGGAAAAATCCCTTTGAAATGGGCAGCCTTTTGTTTGCATTGTATTGCAAAAGGATGGAACTAAATGTTGTAGGTTTAAGTGAAAAACAGATTAACAGGCATAAGTTTCTTTTATATGTAACCCAAAAGAGAAATAGTAAATGGAGTCCAATGGTTTGAGCCTTTACAAGTGCCTGGTAGAATATCCCTGTGTGTTCCTTAGGGTATAAAAATAATATTTTTGGACAAATAATATTTTGTAAGAAGTTGCCACTCTTTCATTGCTGCTCTTCAGTAAAAATGCTGTAATTAGTTATGTGAGCTATTTTTAGTACAGATCTCCCAGATTAGGTTAAAGTAAAGAATTTAACCTGCCTGGTTTTGCAAGAAACATTGACTGGAAGCAATCTCCTGATTTATTTTAGCATCTCAGTAGGGCAGTACTGGGACTTAACTCCAGCTGAGAAGCAGCAAAGACATGATGAGGGTAGTAATGTCTTGAAGCTCTAATTAAACCTGCCTGAGCATGTCTACTTACAATTCTAAGGTTAAAATGGAAGCAAGAAATTCCCAGCACTGGAGGTAGAAGATGAGTACAGATTTGTTTTGCTTCTGATCTCTAAATCTGTTGTGATTCCTTGGGATTAGGATATCAGGCAGGACACACAGTAAAGATGGGAATGGGACTGCCAAGGTTGCTCACAATACAGCTAGGTTTACAGTGAGTTTTCTCTGAGTAAGTAATCTCTTCTGACACAGTTTTCAACCTTCTCTCCTTTCTGCAGCTGTCTCTACTGTAAACTTAAGAACTGGAATAAATAAATGTGTGGTTTTTAAAAGAATATTATGCTCTTTTCCTCTCTTTTACTTAAACATGCATTGTTATGCACTGCCTAACTTCAAGGCTAAGCCCGAGTGTCAGCCACTGCTTGGGGGGGAGGGTGGTCCCTGATGCCATATCAGGTGTTTTCTTGCTTGCTGCTTCTTCTATCGCTATACATGACATCTGTTCCCTGCTTTGGGCTTCTCACTATGCCTTAAAGTTCTGATTCCATGGCTACTGTGTATTTTCTGGAGATAACTTACCCAGGATAAGAGAACTTCTGGAAGGAAGGAGTAGCATATACCTACAACAGCTGTAAAATATCTACGGGCAATGAAGAGAAAGCCAAGGAGAAATAAAAACTGCTTCTATCAATACAGAGAGATCAAAGTGTTAAGAGTTCAAAAATGTAGAATAATTTTGCTAGTGGCTAGAGGGAGGGATATAAGGAAAGGCAACAAGAACAATGAACATTGGTAGAGTTCCTGATGGCTCTGTAGGAAGGAAAGATGTTTTACTAAGTAGTATGTGGAAAGCAATGTAATCTGGTAGTAAACAGGCTGTATATTACACTGTCTGGTTAGAAGAGTGATCAGTCTCTGTGCTTTCTCAGCTTACTGTCATTCTTCCATAGCAAGGATGTATAAGCAAGTTTAGCCTTCCGGCAGTTACAGGATTTGAAATCCCTCTGGAGTTCCTCAGTGAGTTGCCCTTTTGTTGGTAGCAGTCAGTGGGAGAGAGGCTCCCTTCTTCTCTAGATATTTCTGTACCATGGTGCTGCCTGGGTGACCGGAGCAGGCGAGCAAAGCTGAACTTACTTTATGGTGGGGCAGTTCTTTTAAACTGTTATTTTTGGAGATAAATTAATGGTCAGAATGTTTTCTTTCGGAACATTTTTATTTATAGAGTTTCTTTGAGGGGCAGTCAGCTTCTTGGGATGTCGCTAAGAAGGATCAAAACAGAACAAAGAACCGCTATGGAAACATTATAGCATGTGAGTATCGGTGTCATCGGTTTGAGCGATAGCTCTACTTGTGTGTTACTCAGGCCGTGCTCTCTCTTCTTTTGCAAGCCTCCGGTGGCACAGCTGCTTAATACCTGCAACGGAGAAGCAGGACAGTGCCTTTTTCAGCTTCTTTTTTTGTTGTTGTTGCTGTTGTTCTTCACAGTTCAACTTTCTTCCTTTTATGACTCAGGCTGAATTTCACATTTGCATCTCTGTTGTGCAAGCTGTGGTAAGCTTAGTTCAACACGCTGGCACTCATTTAGATGTTGATTCTGTCTATTCGCAATTTGTGTTGTTTTACCCACGCAATTGAACACGCAGGAATCGCGGTGCTGGAGAAATCCCTGAATGGGTTGAGCTACCTCTTCATCGAATCCCAAGGGCATTGCTAACTCCTTTGTCTTGATTTTGTTAATGCCTCAACATGAACTTAAGCAGGCTTGGGTTGGAAGTGAGGAAACAGTAATCAGCATTTTCGGTTTTCTAGATTGCCAGCAGTGGAGCTGATGTTGAAAGGGACTTTGAGCAAGTAACCTGGTTTCTTTGTGTCTTTTTAACTACATGTAAGAGTGCCAATACTTTTCAGCTGCACTTAATGAAATGTAGTGAATGTTTTTGAAGTAATTGCAGACCTCAGACAAAATGGTTCTTTGTATTTCTGTGTAAACACTTTGTATTTAAGGATTGTAAATTGTGAGGTGCTTATGCCAGCTGACTAACCGTAGATGACTTACAGTTAATATCTTGCTTAAAAATCACACTTCAAAAAGGCTCCGTAACCACTTGGTTTTTACAGATGACCACTCCAGGGTGATTTTGCAACCTGTTGAAGATGATCCATCTTCAGATTACATTAATGCCAACTACATAGATGTGAGTGGAATGCACAGCTTTCTCCCTCTCAATTTGCCAGCTTCTCTATGTGAAATTATTGCATGTTATGCTACAAAATTATTGAAAGCTTTCTTTTATTAAGAACAAATGTACACTTTCCTTGTTCTACGTCCTAGTACTCACTGACATTGTTGTGCTTTCTTTCACATCTGACTTTGGTTTGGGCTGTAGATTTGGCTGTACAGGGATGTAAGTACCACTATATGTGAATAACAGCATCCTATTGTAAATATTTAATATAGATATTGTTATTAATTACTTTCTTCTCTATTTTTATCAGTTGATAACTCTGCATGCCTCATCTAATTTATCTCATCTGTTCCTTTGAAAAATTTCTTTTTTGTGTGAATATTTTTTGTACCTGTTTTGAAAAGATAATTTAGCCTTTTAGCTTAGCTCTGAATATTATTGGATGTTAGGTAACTCAGGTGAGCCTGTCTGTAAAAGAGATTTTGCTGTTTCTACTTTTAGTGGTGATTTTGGCCACTAGCTTTCCTTTCCCCTTTCCCATGTATATGTGAGAAGCTAGATAGTATGCTGTGCTGTAGTTTTATGAAAATGTACCTGTGGAGTAGTCATAAATATGTTTGGCAAAAAAAAAAGAAAGATGATGACATTTGTAGGTCAGGGGGAGGATTTTTAGTTTGTTTTTTAACAGTGTTTTAGACAAGCTATATTTGGCTGGCATGTGTTTTAAGGTGCTAATTTAGGTGCAAAGTATATACACAAGTACACACATGCACACACACATATATAAATATAAATATAAATATAAATATATATATATATATATCTTTTAACACAGAAATTTCCTCAATTCTGCAAAAAAATCTCTAAAATTTGAAATTCCATACTTTAATCAGAATATAAATTAGTTTATAAACTTTAAAAACTGATCCAAAATTTTCTAGGCATTTTGAATAACAAAATATGACTTTTATCTAATTAAAACCTTAGGAATAAACAAGTTGTTGTATTCAAATTAATTCCAAAACAGTTTGCAAGGTAGTGAAATAGCTATAACAAATGTTTTTAAAATACATTACTGTGATTGCTTTTCTTTATAGTTGCACCTTAGTAGATTTCCTGACCACTTTTAGTTGATAAGTTATTTAAGACCCTTTTGACTTTTTAGGATATAACAATTTAGCCCCAGATGTACTTCTGTCTTTTTATTTGAATATTTTAGCATGGCAATCTCTGTGAAATGATAGGCCTGTGATATTTTGCCTGGGGCCTTAAACAAGAAAACTCTCACAGATTTTTAATAATTCCCTGAGGATATTGATTTTCTTATTTAGGAGCGAATTGAATCTCATTAGATGCAGACGAGAAAGCTACAAGTTAAAACTGGCGTTTTACAATTTTTAAGTGACACTTTAATCTTCTCGAAAACATTACCGAGTGTAAACCCATGTAGTACAGGTTCCACTTCCATAATTTGAGGCTGTGGCTTGATATTAAGGACTTCAGAAGAAATTCTTTTATCATTTGATGCAATTTGACTTTTGTAAAGTCAAAAGTAAGATATTCAAAAGTTTTTTCAGAAGCCCCAGAGGAAGTTGCTCTCACTCCAGACAGGATAATGAAGCAGTCTGTGGAAAAGAATATAAACTTGGGTATGCTCAAATCCTTCACTTAATAGCATCTTGTGAATACCAGGAATTCAAGGGCATGTACTCCCCTGTAATGCAATACTTCCAGCAAGTGGCCTAATAAAACTTAACCTAGAGAATAATTGGAGTTATTAACATTTGCACATTGTGAAATTCAGTATTGTGTTCTCACCAGCAACACTAAACTTTACTTCCTCTTTGTGGCTAAATTGCTGGCACTGGTCAAAATATACCCTGAATTATTTCCTCAAGAGCAGTAGCTCTTTGTCTTGTAGTTTTCATGTGGTCAATTAGTGCTGTGCAGTGCTGCTAGCATTGGCATAGATCCAGCTGTCTAGAAAGGCTTACTTGTGTAGGGTTATCTATTTACCTAAATATATATATATATTTATGTGTGTGTGTAGGACTGTGTATGTACTTGTGTGTATCATGCCCACTGTAATTGATGCACATTTTGTTCAGCTGAGCAGATTTCACTACTGTAGGACCTTGATTCTGTGCACAAACACAGAATCTGTCCCCATTAGGGCTGGGGCACACACCTTTTTGTGCCTTACAGTGATTCTCTGTTTAGAAGAAGACAGAAGGTGTGTATTTTTTCATATTGGCTAAGCTGAGAACACAGATCAACTGTGAGATAATAGGGTGGCAGAGAATCTTTATTAAATTTTAAATAAAATCCCCAGTGTATCCAACCAAGGAAATAATGTCAATAGAGGACTCATTTTTAGGTGCAAGGGACCAATCTAGAGTATTCCTTCCTGGTACACTACAATGTCTGTTCAAGTCAGATCTTATTTTCATTTTATCTGTTGTCATTCAAATCTTTTCAATATTAACTGCTTTTTAGGTTTTGAGCTTTATGCTGCTCTTAAATATTGCTTTGTTCTGAAAATGTTGTCTAGAGATAAGGATTCTGTAGCATCCTTTTGCTTTTATTTTCCACTCTCTGTTAGTAATATGGTACTCAAACCAACTTATATTGCTGTTTTAGGGATATCAGAGACCAAGTCACTACATTGCAACCCAAGGTAAGGATCTGCCAGCTTTAATCAAATCAAACAATTGTTCTCTGTAGCGTTCCACAATGTTTTGGTAAAATAGAAGTAGATGAAAATAAAGCATACCCAGTATTGTGGATTGTCATCTTGTGTTATGGTAAATTAATGTAGTATGTTCAGGTGGAATGTGAATAAATTCAAAAATTGCACTAATTTATCATGTTAATTAGCTATTGAGCAAATCTGTTAGTGATAAATTCTGGTGATAAAGTCAGAACCTACTACCATGATTTCCAATTATGAAGATGAATAGAGAAAAGAGACATGGACAGAGAGGAGAACAATTTCAACCTGCCTTGAGGCATTTTTCTTTCCATATCACAATGTTTTATTTTACTGTTTGCGACTTAGTCCAGGATGTAGTGAAGATAGTAAAGATAAATTAAACTCTTTCAGAAAATCTGTGTAAAGTAAGGCTAGATGACAAAGACTCTGTACAAAGGAGTGAGGCAAATGTTTATCATATAACACTCCAATAATAATAAGAGGTGGTAGAGAAAAAAAACTTGAATTTCTATGGAAATTTTTAGGTTCGTATTTCTGATAAAACTCCTCACAATGAGGAAAACCAAACAGATTAGCGTAAGATTGCACTGAAATTTCAGAGGCTATGGTTTAAAGTAAAAATAATTAGATTTAGTTTTGCCATTATTTGATCTGTCAGAATATTCAGATAGCTGTCTGGAAATATCCTGTTATTTGTCCCTCAGTTGAGTGTAGGTGCACACAGGAAAATCAAAGTAAAGACTTATTTTAAAGCAGGATGCTCAAAGTTTTGTCCACATTTGTTTTTAATTTTTGTGTAAATGCTGCCTAAATAGGTCTCCATATGGTATCAAGTCTACATTTGTATTTTATTTCTATTTAACTATGCAAATCATTGTGCGTAATAGTGTGTAAAGGAGAGAAAAATTTATTGCTGCTTTTGTGATCAGCCTTTGATCTAGCATATGTAAGAATGTGTTTGAGTCCTCAAATGTGGCACTTAGGTTTAGTGGTGTGCTTGGCAGTGTTAGGTTTACAGTTGGACTTGATGGTGTTAAAGGTCTTTTCCAGATAATTCTGTGATTCTGTGTCTGTTGTATATAATAATAGTCATATTAATCCTAGATGGAGATGAAGGAGCTGTTTTGGAGATTATTGTAGCAGGGTAAATACCTCTGTCACTCAATTGAACGTGTCTCTGCAGCAGAGCAGGAGGCAAAGCTTAAACATGTGCTTCTCATTTGCCTCACAGAAAAGCAGTTAAGTTAGTTGAAATGCACTTCAGTGGGAAGTTTCTGGCTCAGTGCCTCTTGTGCTTCCATGCTTTGCCAGGAATTGATAGTAAGTGACAGTATCTGTACCAGCAGCCCTCCTGCCTGACATTTCACCCTGGCACGGGCGTCTCCTCGGTGGGCACCTGAAGAAACTCATTCTCAACACATTATATTTAACAAATGTAAAACAAAACTGGAAGTGTAACCATAGATGCAGTGGCACACTGCTGTGTCTTTGTAGTTCTGAAGCAACTTATGCCATTTTGCTACACACAACACCTGCCATTAATTTCTTTCAAGTGGTAATTCAGTTAAACTGAGAATAGTCAGCATCAGTTAGAAGTAACAATATAAACTGGAACAATGGTATGATGATGTGGTTTCACAAAGCTTTCCTCTCTAAGCAAGTGTGTTCACATGTATCAGCTCTGAAAAGCACTGGATTTTATTTTTAGCATTCACTTTGACTGTTATATTTTTGCAGAATATTACCTGGATTTTTTTCTTGCAGGTCCAGTTCATGAGACTGTGTATGATTTTTGGAGAATGATATGGCAGGAGCAGTCAGCTTGTGTTGTGATGGTCACAAATTTAGTGGAAGTTGGAAGAGTAAGTTTTTGGGTTTGTTTTTCTTTTAATACTGCTAGCTTAAAGAAAATACTTGCTGACAACACATACTATCAGCAGAATGTGGAAGGGTCTTGTGAAGGACAGCCCTGCATCCTGAGGGGTGAGTGGGGGAGTCCTGGCAATGTTGCAGTTACGGTATTGTCTAAAAACAACTTCTGAAAACTGATGTTGTGGTGCTTTCATGAGTAGTGGAAAATTGTCTGAATCCAGAAATCATATTTTATCAGGATAGATTTGTATGTTGTCACTCAAATGAGAAGAGTGGTGGAAGAAAGTACTTCTTTATCAGTGGCTAGAAATCAGCAAATTATTTACAGTTTAGCAGTAACATGTACCTCAGAGAGGTATATAAAATATCTGGATTACTTGCAACAGTTTGATTATGGGTACAAAATGCATCACAGTTTAACATAAGTGGAAATATATTCCATAGCTCAACAATAAAGAAAATACAAATGCTCATTTAGAAGTGAATTTGGCACCTAAATACAGCAGTGTAAAGCAATGGAAACTCCTTGTAGCTCATGCTTAACTTGACTAAACAGCCACTAACCATGACAAGCCTCATAAATGCACGGTCATTTTGGAAATAAATCCTGTGCAATGCAGTACATGCAGTATTGTACCTCTAAGCTTTTCCCTTGGTGTAAAATCATACCCGTTTTTTGTTTAGGTCAAGTGTTACAAGTACTGGCCTGACGACACTGAAGTTTATGGAGACTTCAAAGTGACTTGTGTAGAGATGGAGCCCCTCGCAGAATATGTTGTCAGGACCTTCACTCTGGGAAGGGTGAGCACATTTTGAAAGGGCTTAACAAAATATTAGTTCCTGGTAGCAAGAAGGATGAAAGAGGCTATGCTGATGTTTCTGTGGAATACCAAATCCCTCTGGCTTGTTAGCAGGACCCCAGTGTAGGCAGCTTTGCCTTACAATGGGTGTTATGCATTGTGTCAGTGCTACCCAAGCATTTATCTCACTGTGGGACTTTGATTTTCCCCAGAAATGTCAACTGCTGCCATCCCCTCTCTGACAGTCACCTCTTCTCCACAGCCACACTTCTGAGCTAAACTCAAGTACCAGATTATGAGTCATGCCTGCTGCTCATCCCTACGCACCCTCTCCTGACCGCCGCTGAGTCAATCCAATCAGAGGACAAATTCTGTGAATACTCTATGTGATACAGTTGTGGTCTTACACTAAATTATTATACTTGCCTTTAAAAGTAGCAGGCCCTTGTCTTAGGTAGTAAAACTCCTGAAAATCAATGCGAAATGCATCCATATATATTAAAAAAAATCTTCAGTGCAGCAAAACTAGCGTACCTAATGTCTAAAGTAAAAATTGCAAATTTCAAAATTAAAATAACCCAATGACATCTCTAAGCTTCCTATGGATCTTTGCTTTGAATAATTGGTGAAATGATGAAAACTGCATGTAGATTCTATCAGTATATGTGATCATTATTTGAGTCAAATAATATCTGATCTATGAAATACTTTGAATTTTGTAACCTTATTTTTGCCTTTTACAGAGGGGCTACAATGAAATCCGTGAAGTTAAACAGTTTCATTTCACTGGCTGGCCAGATCACGGAGTTCCTTACAATGCCACAGGCCTGCTTTCCTTCATACGGAGAGTCAAATTATCTAACCCTCCTAGTGCAGGGCCTATTGTTGTCCACTGCAGGTGAGTACAGAAGAAGTAGATTTATATTTTTCTCAACTGTTTATAAGGTTTTTTACAATGGTCTCTTCTGAAGCATCCATCATTTTGAAGTGTTCTGTTTTTGTTGTTTCCTGTTTAGATTGCCTGATTCACACTGCAGTAGGATTTGGCTGTCTACAACCATGTTTGAAAATAACCAGATTCTAGTACACTTTTCTTAAATATTATAGTCTGAGATTTTCTTTTCCCTGCAACAGCTGCACCAGCTAAATCATGATACTCCAGGCTATCATTTTAGGTAGCCTTCAACAATTTTGTGACAGCATTCGAGAATGAGTGTAGATGCATCTGCTTTGATAGCTTGGTATTGCATATAATGTCTGAACAGATTATTAATTTAAAGCAAAGTAAGCAAGTAGATGAAGAAAGGTGGAATGAGGTTAGTGGCAACTGGTACAGAATGTTTCTCCTGTGCAGATTTTGCAAGGTTGTGTTGTTGGGACACAATCCTTTGACAAATAGACTTTGCTTTTTCTAAATGTTTGATTTCCTTGAACATTTCAGTCAAATGTTTAATTACATTTTGTAGACAAAGTTACTTAGCCTTTGTAGATTTTAATAATTCACTGTGGAAAAACTGTCCATAGCTTTATCTAAAGCCAAAATAAACCATGAGTGAATCTTCTGGATATTCTTAAATGTGCTGTCTGAACTAACTTGGAACTTGGCTGGTAAAGCACACATTTGAATTTCTTATTGTAATAGATCACTTAAAAATCATTCTTATTCTTATTAAAGAAAAACAAGATCTATAGTATTCTGGAGTGCATAAGTTTAATCAGTCTTCAGATTTCAGTTAAACTAACTTCTTTTTTTTTAATTTAAGTATTGATCTGGATGATAGAAGGATAAACCTTTCTCTTTTTTGCTGTTACTTAGTGGATCAGATGTGAAGGAAAAATGTTGTTTTCAACGCATCAAAAGATTTAAAGAACATGATGATGAGAAGGAGAAAAGATTAAAATTAGATAGCAGCTGTGATGAAAAACTGAATGATTTTATAAAAATGCTCTCAATAATGGTTATAAAGTGTGTAGATGTTTTTCTGGGGCTGTTCCTAACAGTATTTACTGATTCTTTTCAGTGCTGGTGCCGGACGCACAGGTTGCTACATTGTGATCGATATCATGTTAGACATGGCAGAAAGAGAAGGTGTTGTGGATATCTACAACTGCGTCAAAGCTTTGCGGTCCCGGCGCATCAACATGGTACAAACTGAGGTACAGCAGCTTGCCTTTGAAGCACCTGAGGCTTTTTGAAACATTCTAGGTCAGAATTTCACTGTGACTCTGAAAACAGCAGGCAGTGGCCCTTTTGAGGAGGTGTCTCCGCTGGGGACCATTGCTCAGTGTAAAAGTGCCCAGAACTAGGCTGGTGACACAAACCTGCCAACTCTTGTAGTCTTCACAGAAATAAGCGCTTGCCTAACTTGGTAATAAAAGGAAAGAATGGAGGATTTTTTCAGGGAAGACCTTTCATTAGGCCTGTTGGGATGTCTCTCCCCAGCTCTGGTATCAGAAATCTCATGATCCCAAAGGTGGAAATTCAGCAGGCTGCCACTTGTTTTAGGCAATCCCCAATCACTTTATCTATAAACTGACTGGTGAACTTCACCAGTCCATTTCACGTTCTCTTTTCAATTCTGTTTTCGTTTGTTTTATTAACCTTGCTCTGAGCCTTTTTCCATATTTTGCTCTTGGTCTTTCAATATGCCTACAGCAGCTTCACATTAAAACCACTGCCCTAGGAATGAAGTTCTAACTAAGCTTCCATTCTGCCACCAGAGTACCACTGACCTTCCAAAGAAACACAGGCTATTGATTTATATTGGCAGATTACCTGAAGTGGTTGACCACTTGTCTCTCCTGCTCTCCATAGTGGTGTGTAACTGAGATGTTATTTCACCTGTGACCACATGGAAATCTCTGCAGTTGGCAGCCAAACATATCAGTGTAGTTGGTGCATCATTTGGTGCAGTTTTTAACCCATGTTGCAGCTATGGCAGTTGAACAATGGATGTTTCTGGTCAACCATTCCTGCTACAGATCCATTAAGCCTTGGGCAGTGCATAGGGTGGAGTGTTTCAGTGTGACTGCTTTAACCCTCCCAGTTTAATCTGCACTTGCATGTGTATTAACACATCTACTATTATTCCTTTTTCTCCCTTTTGCCTCTTACCTCTCACCTTCTCTCAGAGGTTCATACTTGCACAGCAAAATACAGCTGTCATTGTGTCAAGTTCTTGTAATAGTTATATTGTCAACAGGGATGCCAACAGCTCCATAGCTGTGTGAGTAAGGCACACACACTGTAGAGTCAGAAGATGACTGTGGTCCCTGGATATGTGCTGTTTTTACAGCACATATTAAATTTTGTGCTCTTAAGAACCTCATTAGTATTCACAATAGCTACATGAGGCTGGCACAGTTCTAGATAAGGTTTACATCTATTACTCCCAGGGTGAGTAAATATAATGGGCATTTTGTGTAAAAATTGACAGGAGGCCTAACTGAAATAGTAATGCAGTTATCTAGGACTCAGGCTATCTCAAGGCAAGTTAGTAAAAATGGGAAGAGATGTTGCTTCTGTTGGAACACACTGGAATTTATCACTGGCCTAGAGCCAACTATGAGGCAACTGATGCACTAGCTTGCACATGCATAAGGAGAATGCAGTGTGCCAAATACTTGCTAATCACACTAGTAGTGCTTAAAGCAATTTACACTTTCTGCTAACATCAGAAGATTGAAAGCTATTTAAAAAAATTGATAGAGCAAACAAGTCCTTGGCATATGCGCAGAAACCCACAAGCACTACCAGAGAACTGAAAATCTCCTCTTAAATAAATTGCTATCCCTGTTCTGTTAAGTTTTATTGAATTTAAATTAGTCCTGAAGAAAGCATCCTTGTTCACTGCACCCCAATAAAAACAATATTGTATTAAAGCATTATTTAATGTATTGATGGACAGTACTTTGAATGGGTTTAAGAGTGTGTAGTAGGCCTGTTTATCCTAAAAAAAAAGAAAGATCTGTTGGTTTTAAATGGCTACAATTTTTGTTTCTTTTTCTAATTTGACAGGAGCAGTACATCTTTATTCATGATGCCATTCTAGAAGCTTGCCTGTGTGGAGAAACTGCCATTCCTGTCTGCGAATTCAAAGCTGCTTATTTTGATATGATTAGAATAGACTCTCAGACAAACTCGTCACATCTCAAAGATGAGTTTCAGGTATTCACAGTTCCTACTGACTCTTGATGTGACAACCATTTTTTTGCCTCTAGATACATTTAATTTATTTTAAGGAGAAGGTTTTTCATATACTTTTATAGCATATATAGTCCCTAACTTTTTGTCTGCAAAATAAAGCGCCCATGTTTAGGTACTTTGCAAAATCGTTTTAAATCAGAATGTACTACTTTTAATAAAATTGCAGTAAACATCTGTCTGAATAAAGACCAGTGAGTAGGAGCCAGAGGGAGTTTCGGCTTGCATTTGCACAGTGAAAGCATAGCTTTTTAGGGCTCCAAAGGATCGTCTTTGTTTTATTCCTTTTGGAAGGGATGGTGTCATGCGGAATGTGTTCAGTGGTACACGGATTGCCTTTAATACCTTCAGCTTAACCCCCCTTTCAAAGCCTCAGAACGTCCAACAAACAGATAAGAGCTTGCATTTGCTAATGTCTTCTTGCTAATGCCTCACATTTTCTCATATTGCAATATTTTACAGTAAAACTTGGGGTCTCTCGAGTCCCATGTGTGTTAGCTCAGTGTTCTAAAACAAGCTTCCTCTTTCCCTTAGACCCTGAATTCTGTGACCCCTCGGCTGCAGGCGGAGGATTGCAGCATCGCCTGCTTGCCAAGGAACCATGACAAGAACCGCTTCATGGATATGCTGCCACCTGACAGATGTCTGCCTTTCTTAATTACTATTGATGGGGAGAGCAGCAACTACATCAATGCTGCTCTTATGGACGTAAGAGACTACCTTCTTTGTCTGCATAGCGTGCCATGGAAAGCTCTGTAATGTGAGAGAGTGCACTTGCTGGTTTAAGAAAGGGTAATTCTCTGTTACTGCAGTGCCCAGTAAAACAGTCCTAATGAAGAAGGGTGGTGGGGAAAGCGTAAGAAGCCCCATCAGCTTGTGAGTTTTATTCAGAAAGTTTGTAATCTTTAATCTTTGGCATCCTTGTGGGACCCACTGGAAATCTCACATTTTTAACAGCATTATTTAAAGCTCGAGTGTCCAGACCTCCAAATCTCAAATCTCAGCAGGATCTCAAGAATCTGCTGTTTGTTAGGAAGCAAATGTTATCTATCTGAGCAGGAGGTTACTATCACTATTTCACAAAAAAGTCTTTCTATATTGAGGCAAGAGCAACAGAGAAAAAAAAAACAATTTTTTTCTTGGCATGTTTGGGTAGAGCATAGGATTGGGGGTTTTGTTGTTTATATTTTGAGTTGCAGCTCTTTAAAGTTGAAGTCTGAGTGAGAGAAGTACTGCCAGGGGAAAAGATGAATTAATGGGAAAAATAGAGCTGAACCTGCTTATATGTGTCTGATCGATAAAGTAGTTCATGTGCTGCCAGATACCTGCCTGTGCCTCCCATTTCCAAAGTTAGGCCCCTAAAGCCATTTTTACAATAAATACTTAAATAAGTGGCCTGATTTCCAGGAGCATCTCCCCTTCCCCAAAAATGAAATGCTGTCAAAAACTGCCATGTCAAGGAGAGATGCTGAAATAAAATAGCAAATAGCAGCGGAAATCATCAACACTGATTGGCACAGTCATCCTTGAGTTCTGCCTGAGCTAGTGCAGAAAACTAACTGACAGCAAAATGCAGCCCCCAATCTCACAACTAGCTTATTTTGTCAAATAAATAGAGTAGTAGCATGTGTAGGACCTATGGATTAGGGTGTCTTGGGGGCTGAACAGTTGAATTAGAGCAGTGAACAGAATTCTAGTAGCAAAAATTGTTTAGAATTGTAGTTAAAATTGCATTAAGCACCTAGATAAAATTGATGTGCTATGAGCCAACCAACAGAGCTGCATAGAGGAGTGTGGCTTGGGGTGAAAGGAAGACAACACAGGCTGTGGGGGCAGGAGGAGTCTCAGTGTGCAACGGCATGAGGCAGGTGGGGACATGAACCAGGAAATGTATTAATGGATCAGCAATCAGAGGCAAGTTAGAAAAGGCGGAAGCAGTAGTAATAAAATGAAAAACAGCAGCAGAAAAAAAAAGGTATTATATTACAGTGAAGACATATAACTAAGTTATAAGTAAGTGGCTAAAATTTTGGGTAACACAAGCTTTTTTATTTTGCCTTTTGTCTTATGGTTATTTCTTTTAAGACTGATTTATTCAGAGAAGAGGAACTACACCTGGACAAGAAAAATGGAATTTCAATAACAAAACAGAAAGAGAAACTTACCCCTTATCTTTCTCTTATCTTGAGAAACACTAGAAATTTTAGGGAAGGGGGGTAGGGAAACACCAGCTAGGATGTGTTTTATTTCTTAAAAATATGGGAAAGAAAGGTTTTTCCCTGTGTTGACCCTGGGCAAATCTAGGAAGTAGGACATGAGTTGCTATTACCCAAACATCCTTCCTGCACTAGAAAAGGTGACAAAAATCTAGATTAAAAAAAAAAAATCAGCAGCCTCCTTAATCTCTTGTCAAACAACTACTGATGCTAAAGACATTAGTAACAAGTTACTGGAGGGTAAGTCAATAATGTAAAGATGTAAAGATCCCTTAGATCAATCTTCAAATTAACAAGCTTCCATAACTAAAGTGGTTTATCTACCCTACCAGTTCTTTCTGGGTTAATTTACCCTTTCATGGATGGAAGCAAAATGCTTGCAAAAAACTTCTGATCTCTCTCTTCTGCTTGCTGCTAATAATACATCTGCAGCAGAAAAATAGCCCCTCAACTGTTAGCTGTTTCTTGGTTACTGTGTAAGGCTGGAAATCCCTATTTGCAGTAGTGTATAAGACAGCATACAGAAAATGGAATCTGTGGTCATGGCAGGAAATACTATTTTGCTGTTTAACTTATGCTTTCTGCTAGAAATGGACCCCAGTGATACTGAAAGTCAGTTCTGTGCACAGTCTCTGTGGCTGTGCACTGTGAAATAGAGTTTGGGATTGGGTTTAGTCCCTGGTTCAGTCACAGAGTTCATGTGAAACCTGCTGTGGATAAGGGGATCTTCTGACACGTCTGCACCCCTCTCTGCATCATGGGGTGAGGTTTCCTGCTTGGCTCCTGGCCACCGTGCCTAGAACAGAGTTGCCTGAGCCTCAGCTCAACAGAGCCACAGAGAACATCTTCAGTGCCCAGAGCATATCTGAGTGAAAAAAATAGCTTGCTCTGTTACCAAGCAGAAGGCAGACCTGAGCAGAATAACCTCTTTGTTCTTATTAGAGATGATAATATATTTTTAACTTTTACATCTTTGGTGATGTATGAAGTAACTGATGTCACAGCTTTGTTCTATTTTTATGTGTTTTTTCAGTTGCAGTGTTTCAGTAGGAGTTAAGTACTTCCCATCCATACTCTTACTAATAAAACTGTTTGTCTTTGCAGAGCTATAGGCAGCCAGCAGCTTTTATTGTCACACAACATCCTTTACCAAACACTGTGAAAGATTTCTGGAGATTAGTGTATGACTATGGCTGTACTTCTCTTGTGATGTTAAATGAAGTCGACTTGGCACAGGTTAGTTTGGAGCTCAAGTTTTCCATGTACCATCATGTGCTTTAATCACTCTGGATTTACCACACAATGAAAATGTAGAGCAGTGCAGTGACTTTACAGTTATTCTCTGCTTTACAGCAGCTGATCAACACTAGCTGCTCAGTAAAGGTTAGGTGAGATGTCTGCAGTGGAATAAGGCATTGCTCAAGCTGTAAGTTACCATTTAATGATGCCTGTTTTGCTCTGACTCAGGGCTGCCCACAATACTGGCCTGAGGAAGGGATCCTGCGGTACGGCCCCATCCAAGTGGAATGCATGTCATGTTCAATGGACTGCGACGTCATAAACCGAATTTTCAGGATATGCAATCTAACAAGAGTAAGGATTTTTCTTACAATATGTGACAGAAAAATATGTTATTTTTAATGCTCTCTGTCTAGGCTCTTGTGCTTTTTAATTTTGAATAATAGTAAAATACTAATGTTCATAAGTCATTACCCAGAAAAGATTCTGTCAAGTATCATTATCTAATACTGATTTCTAGTACTTTTCTACAGCTACAGTACTTTTCTACAGTACTTTCCCAAGTAAACAGAGAGAGCTTTAAGGTGAATGGATGTTGTTCTGAGGCATTCTCCCTGATGTGTGAGAAGTGTTCTGTATTCTGTTTGTTTGGTGTACAGTAAAAGAAATATCCCTGTAATGAACATGTACTGACAGGTGTTTAGTTCATAGCTTTGGTAAGATGTTTTCCATGGTGAATCACAAACAGAAACGCTGAGGCTGATTATACAACCAGCACCTTCTCAGCCTAAGATGTGAAAACCACAACAGGAGAGGTAGATTGTGGCACCCTGCAAAGCAGGGTGTGAAAAAACTCTGAAAGTTTCTCTGCTCTAAAGGGTTCTGCCACCACTGTGCCTCAACCTACATTTATCATTTTTTTATCAACTTCAGTAGCAGTGCCAGACTTGCACTCTTGTCAGCTCTTTCATACCTTGCACAATCTTGTCTTTTTGCTCTCCTAAAGTGTTTCACACTCTCGCAGCATCTTCTTCCACCCTGCTGGCCACACACTCTTTCCTTTTTAGCTCATCTCTATGAATTGCTTATTTATGTTGCCTACCACAAAGAGTTACAGATGTTAGTGCCACCAGTGTATGTACATTTAACCATCAATCCCTGTTTTACTTACCATGACTTTTTATTTTCTATCCAATACTGAACTTCTCACCAATTGCTAGTGTATCTTGAGTATATGTTTAACTCTCATTAATCTTGAAAGATAACTGGAGAGGAAATTTATTACTATATGCACAAAGATCTTTCATGCATTTTATTTTATTTTTGTTTTCTTTTGGTCATATTTTCATTTTTCAGAGGGCAAAAGTCAGTTTTCATGTGGCTAGTATTTCACTCAAACTTTTTTTGCTTATATTCAGAATTACAAAAAGCATTTTCAGCTCTTCTTGGAAACTACAGGAAACTAAGGTGTGGGCACACTGGCAAATATTGCATCATAACGCTTTTTTCTTGTATTTTGAGACTTCCTCTTCTTATTTTATTTTTTTCCATTTCTTCTTTTTTTTTATGACACTTTGATTTTCTACTCCTCTACTTCTCTTTGTCTCCCATGCTGTTTTGCTCATAAGTCTTGCTTTGAAAAATCTCTCTGCTCTGTTCTGCCTTTTCTAAAATCCACGTTCCTACTCATCATCTTCAGCTTCAAGAAACCAGATAGACTATTTATTCTTCCTGTTATTGAGGCCTTTCTTGTGACAGTCTAATTCTATTCAAAGCTCTCCCTGTGTCACATCTAGCACATGGAAGGCTGAGAGACTGGCAGCAAGGCTGTCATGATTATCACAGTCTGGCACAAAGGGAAGACTTCAAGGACAGTAGTCATGTTTGTGCACCACTATTACTTGTTGTTCATTTTTAATGGGGTCAGTTCATGCAGAGGAGCCAAATGTACCTGTCTCTATTTCTGTGAGTCTAGGAATTTAATTGTGATGTTTTAAATTGATTAGTGGTGTTAAGCAACATTGTCGCATAGAATCTATGGAATCTAGGGAATTTGTTGATTTAGAATTCAGGTTAGATTACATTTGTAGTTGATAAACTGTAATGTTGTCTTCAATGTAGTTCTCTTTTATAGCTTTTCTGTCATCTTCCTTGAGCTGAAATGGTAGAAATTACTGGAGTACCTACCAGCAATGTATACATGTTAAAATCAGTGCATAATATAAACACCTAGATTTCATAGGTGTTAGTTTTATATTTTTGCTTTTCTAAACCAACATGTAGAGGTGCCATTTTGACCTAAGGCTCTTTGATTTCCCTCAGCCACAAGAGGGATATTTGATGGTGCAGCAATTCCAGTATTTGGGATGGGCTTCTCACAGAGATGTACCAGCTTCCAAGAGATCCTTCTTGAAGTTAATTCTCCAGGTTGAAAAATGGCAAGAGGAATGTGAAGAAGGGGAGGGCCGGACCATCATTCATTGCCTGTGAGTAACTTGGAGAAAGTCAATTTCTGTTCTTTAAATCAATTCCTATAATTTAATTCTTGGCTTTAATTTAAGCAGTATTCTTATGGATACCTTCTTTTGCACCCGTACCTGTTACTTTTCTAATGAAAAAAAAAAAAAGAGTACTACTGCCTGCCATTGTAGGTTGGCTTTTGGTCAACTTTTTGATTTTTCTGTATCAGGTCATGGAATGTGTAATTTGTGTGTGATACTACAGTGATACAATATATACTCTCATCTGTAGTAATAGCATGTTTCTCTGGTGCAAGACGATGCTGCCTGATTTCAGTAAGGATGTCTTTTATACTGAGTGCCAAATAGGGGGTTTTGTGTCTTTTTTGGCACGGTGTGTGCTACATTTTTTTCCCAGAAGAAAGGCTTACAGTATTTTGAGGGATTTAAACTGAAAACTATGGATATATGAAATCTGAAAAAACCTCTATTACAGTACATGATACTAAAACTTTGTTGGTAAATGACCAATGGCTACTTACCTGATACTTGAATGGGAGCTGGTTTGGGAGTTTTGAAAAGATGGCATCTTTTTCTCCCTAAGCAGAGAGTAGTCAATCTGTTTCCTAACTTATTTCAATATAATGTTTAAAACTTAGAAATTGAATTATGCATTTCTCCTTACACTGAAAAAATAGGCTTCTGTTTAAATGTTCAGAATTAACAAGTGACCCATTTCTGCCTATGCCACCTCAGAATTAATATGAAGAAATACCTACCTTAATGTCTTTGAAATTAAGATTAAAATAGTTCTGAAGTATCCCCCAAGGTCAACAAGTTATTAAATCAATGATGCCTTAGCATGTCTGGTTGAATAATCCTCATATCATAGGTTAATTTAAGTGAGTGTCTTTCCAGAACTAAGTAGAAAATGTATTTGGCATTGAACTTGTTTATATTATTTCTAATATCCTACATGCCATTGAACTTGTTTGTTTTTTTTTAATTTTCTAATGCATATGTAATTTGACTTATAGCATGGTTGGGAAGCATGATGGGCTGTAAGGACAGAATTCAAAAGCAGTAATTGAGAGGAAGGTCAGAAAAAACAAATGTCTTAGACCAAACCCACTGGAGCTGCAAAGAGATTGCTAAAGTCTGGTCTCCCTCTGGGACTCAGAAATCACTCGTGCTTAGAGAGTGAAAGACCAGAAATGCATTTTGGATGCTGTCTTAGGCCACAGTGACATTTAACTCTCTCTTTTCCTTGCGTACAGAAACGGTGGTGGCCGGAGTGGGATGTTCTGTGCCATTGGCATTGTGGTTGAGATGGTCAAAAGGCAGAATGTGGTGGACGTTTTCCACGCCGTGAAGACCTTGCGGAACAGTAAGCCCAACATGGTAGAAACTCCGGTAAGCACCAGCCCCGCAGGGTCACTGCAAACAGCCAGGGAGCACAAGGCTGCCTCATTGTGTGAGCTCCTTTTCATTACTGTGCCCTCAAAACAGTGCAAATTTACCAGGGCCACAGGAAGCAAGGACAGATATTGAGTATAAATGCAAGTCAGCAACATGAGAGGACAGGCTTAGCATTTTACACCACTTTTCTTGTAGTGTCTGCATGCTTTTCACTTTAATCTCCCGAAATAACCCTCTCTATTTGAAAAGAAGTTGCAGCAGGCTGCGCTCGCACAAGCCGTCTTGAAATTTTATAGAGCAGGGCATTTTTCCTTGGTAGGAATAAGCTGTGAAGTACAGATACCTGCCTGCGAATATTTTGCTCCTTAGTAAAAACTGCTGCTTTGAAAGTTGTATTGAATAATGAAAATCTTTATTACTCAGACTTGTAGTTAAAATGATACCTCAGAACTTTAAAATCAAGCACTAGTATGTTGCAAATGAATATATAAAATTTAGGTTGGAAGAGACCCTTACAATCATTTAATCCAAGAGTTAAATAATAAGCAATATAAACAATAAACTAATATAAACAATATGAGCCTGAATTTAATAAGATTAAATATCTATATGTACAATGAGAGAATTCAAAACAGACTTGAATCTTCTGGTTAATCTTTATGCATGCAGTATGAGTGCCTATCCATTCAAACTTTTGCCTCTGTCAGGAAAACTGAACATTAAGGACTGAATGGTCCTTAAAAAATTCTCCCACATGGATGTTTTTCCTTTTTGTAGGTGAATGAAAGCAGGCTATATAGTGTTTGGGAGTTCCTGCCATTTGAGTCTCACACTACCAGCTGCCAGTGTCACTTTTCAGCCAGATGGCTGCCTACAGCATAAAAATCAGGGATGCCAATTGAAATTAAAAATATTTTTAAGTTTATGCATAGTGGAAATTGCTTCTGACCCTGTGAACTTGCATATTGTGCAGAATGGCTTTAGTTGCCTCTTCCCATATTCCCCTTTTTTCCAGGTGTCTGTGTTTGCTTAATATCAAATAGCTTCTGTGGCGTAATGCTCTTAATCACAGTGCATTGCTTCCAACCCTTACCACCACAAAAATTAGGAATATGGTTATACGTTAACAAATAGAAGAACATCCTGTAGCAGTAGTGACACTGAGTTAGGTATTGCTGCTTTTGCTGCAAATGCTTTGCATTCTTCTGTGCCATAGACAGATATCTGAGACACAGCATATTGAATTGCTGCCTGGATTTCAGTTCAATGCTGTCAAGAAAGCAGGTCAGATCACATGGAAAATTATTTGTCTCTGTAAAGGGATGCCAAGGTAGATTGTGTTTTTTTCTGATAAATGCTCTGCAAATTTATATTGCATTTCAAAATAGTCCTGAATTCCATTGTAGCTTTACACTGAAATTGCTACATTTTTTTAGTTATGTATTTGTGTTGTGTGGATTTTTATTCAGAACTCATGAACAGCAGAAGCTGTTGAGTCGTTAGTTAAAAAGCAAACCAGGAAAACCACTATATACCACTAGCATGTGCCCTACATTCAGCAAGAGGATCAGATAAGAATGAGCAGCACAATAAAATCTTTACAATATCCCCACAACTTCCTGTTAATGCATCACACTGTCTTCCTTTGCAAACAAAAATAAATCACAAAGGCAGATTTGGTGTTTTAAGTTGTAAGGACAATAGACATCAAATATTTCCTTAGTTTTATTTCTCCTCTCCTCTTCTCTTCTCTTCTCTTCTCTTCTCTTCTCTTCTCTTCTCTTCTCTTCTCTTCTCTTCTCTTCTCTTCTCTTCTCT
>JAHLSL010000017.1:6399164-6411499 GCA_025920805.1 Petroica traversi
CTGCTCAGTATCACCTAACTCAAATAGAAGTGGTGTATCAGAGTTGAGGTGCTTTCTCTGCATGAATGCTCTGACTGAGAAGAGAGCTTTTCATATTTGATAAACCAGTTCAGAAGCTGAAAAAATCAGAGAAGCACATCATTACTTTCCATGGTCAGGGTCCTTTTCCCCTTGATTGGTTAGGATGAGTTTTTAAATCAGAGCTGGTAATATAGTTGTGTAATAGGGGGGAAAAATAGAAAATCCAAGCTTGTCTGGCTGACCAGTAAGCAAAGAATGTTCTTGGTTATAGATATTGCCACTAAGATTTTAATGTAACTTCTGTTTCTGTTCCCCCTTACAGGAGCAATATCGTTTCTGCTACGATGTTGCACTGGAATACCTGGAATCCTCTTAGTCGGAAAGGATGTGACGAAGTTCACCAAATATATGAATCTCAATAAGCTGTTTTGACAACAGCTCTTGATCCTGTGAAGAAAGATTTTAGGGGAAGAGGGGGGTGGGAGGGATTTTAAATTTTAAATGCAAAGTATTTTTCTTATGAAGTTGTGTATCTTAATAAAAGAACTCAATCTGTTTCTAAGCTTGTATACAGTATCAACATTTAGTGCCACATAAATACTATTTAATGAAACCCAGAATCAGAAGAGATTTGCGCAAATTAGGACCTTCTCGTGTGTGTATATGCAGCCGTCTCTCAAATGCAGTAGAGCGACCATCTGTTGCATGTATCAATATTTCCTCTATGGTATTATTTTTTTTTTCTTTTGATACATTGTTAAAGTACAATAACAGTGCAGATTGATAGTAAGGTTCATTCTTTATACGTTTCAAGTGTTGCATATATATATTATATATAGTAAAAGAAAAACTGGCTTATTTTGTTTTAATGTGCAATGATGGCTGGATCACATAAAGATCTTTATAAAGAAACTTAAACATAAGCCAAAGACTCAAGTGTAAATATGTCTATATGGAGAAAGCACATGTATTTATTGTTTACTTGCATTCCTTTTTTGATGGCTGAAAAAAAGAAGAATCATTTTTCTTGAAGAAAGCTTTTTTTGCTGAAATCAAGTGTAAACAATTTTTGTAGTTTATTTTTTGTATGTTTTAGTGTAAGTAGAAGACATACTTTTTATGCATAGACCAAGAAACATTGGTATAGTTGTTCTGTTGTGTACATGCTTGTGATTCAAATTCATGTAAACAACTTGATTATAGAAGGTCTTTAAGTACAGGACCAAAATCTAAACATTTTCCTGAAAATGTATAGTTTTTCACAGTTGCATTAGTTAAGTACTGATTAAAAAAAAACTATGTAAGGAAGTGCACACTTAAAAATGGCCTTGCCTATTACTTGCACAATATTGGAAGAAATTTTTAAGATCCATTAAAATTGTACAGGAACCAATTGTTTAAAAAATATTGAAGCACAGATCAACAGAAGAACTGTGACACATATAGATGGGTCTGCATATGCCCTTCAGGGTAAAAAAGTATTTGTTTAGCAAATTGTAAAAGTAAGCAATGTTTAATTTGATGTTTACGAACATGTAAGCTTTGCTTCCAAGAAAGCAAAATATGAATAAACCAATGGCAGATTCTGATTATAGTTGTGGTGTACAAAATATTACTTTGTTTTTACTTAGCTTCCATCCATTTCTTCTCAAAATTTCCTCTATATTACCAGCTAAAATCATTCCAGTCTCTTCTTGGTCATGTTTAGAACTGACAGTAAAATGCTATGGTGCTTTTAAATATTCTGTAAAGTAAGAGTGAACTAAATTTTTTATTTAATTTTTTTTTTTCCCTACTTACATACCCTCTCATTTGCTGTTCTTGTTAAGGAGTCATTCTTGTCTGAGACACCAATATATTTGGATAAGGAAAATCTCAAAAGGAAACTTAATTATTTTTTGTCCCAGTGTTTTGGGGAGTATGTCATAAGACTCCATGTCATCTGTATGTCTTAAATTTCTTCCTTCAGATACATGGAATTATCCATTCAACACTATAAACAGCAGAGAAATGTTTAGAGAAACATTACTTCTCAGATCTTTTTCAGTGCCTCCATCTGTACTGCATAGCTCCACCTCTTTCAGATCTAAACCACCTTTTTTTTTTTTTTTTTGCGTGTGTGTGTGTGTGTGTGTGTCACTCATTGTTAATTCCTGCTTATGAACAGCAAGGTAAATAAATAAGGTTTGAAATGTTCACTGGTTCTGGCTTCTTAATACTCAAATTACCCTATTTTTATTTCTGCCACATGAAAGTAGAGTATAAGTTAAGTGCTTTGTAACATTCTTAGCTTTCCCCGTAAGGAAATGGCATTCAACTAACTTTGGCATTCAAAGTGCTGGGTCTATTACCTAGAGCTGACTGTCTGATCACCACATTTTGTGGAAACAACATTCCTGATGCATCCTGCCTCTTAGATGTCTGTCTGGCACTAAATGATTTTGACTGTAGAAAAATCTTCCAACGTTGTCTGTAAAGGATGTTGAGAAGACTAGTCTAGAAGTCTAGATTAATTTTGTGACAGATGAGATGAGTAGCTCTTAGGTTGTGGAATGCAAAAGCCACATTCTGCACTGCCCAGAATGATATTTCTGTTTTGGGTGATTTTTTTCTCACGGAGAGCTCCTGTGTTTGGGACAGTGAGGTCCATCCCCATCAGAATTTCATCATCCTGGTTAAGACCTTTGAGTCCAGTTTCACCTGGACATTAAAAATGACTGGTGCACATGCCAGTATGAATCCTGGCATTGCAGCACACTAAGCCTGCAAAAACATCTTCCTTGGGAGTATCCCCCTTGGCTAGAAGATATTATAGCTGCTGGTGGTTTTTCTGCAGAGGGGAACTCTGCCAGTATTCAAGTACTCTGAGAGTCACATAATTTCTACAACTGTTGCTGACTGTGGTGATCTTAAGTGCTTTTGCAATAGCTCATGATTGGAAAATTTCTGGGAAATTCTTCCTGGCAAGGTCAGGGAAAAGTATGCAGAAGGAATATGGTATGTGAGAAGCAGATGAGAAATACCATTCTCCAGTAATGGTATCTCTTGAGGGTCTGTTAGGCAAAAGATAATATTAGAATGTGCTTTTTAGTATAAAATCAGAAGAGACAGATTGTTTCATTGTGCAGCTCTTTCCCTTCTCTTATCCCACCCAGTGTAAGCAAATGCCAGCTTTCTTTTCTGAGGGTACCAGCTCTGTTTCCCCAGATAAATGCTGCTCCAGTATCCTGGACTTGCACCCATGTGAGACAGGAGAAAGGGAAGTGAGGGGACTGAAGCCTGACTCAGAGACAAAACAAGTATTTATCACAAAAAGAGTGTGCAGAAGAAGAATAGTATTCCTGACCTTAGAGACTTGAAGAAGGAAATGTTTCATTCCCTGAGGTGATAAAAAGCCACCAGCACCAGTATCACCATGTGCCAGCAGCTCCTAACCTGGAGCAGTCCATAAGTTTCAAGATTCCTCATAATCTTTCTGCTTGCTATTATCCTTGCTGAAATACTAGAACAGACTCAGTCAAGTTCCTAAGCCTGCAGAGTGCATTGGCTCTGCTTTCCTCAGCAGCACAAAGCAAAGGCTGGACTCACACACGTGGTAAATACAGAAAGCAAATGGGCACCAAGGCAGAGTACAAAGAAGCGCTAAAGGCTACATTCCTGAAGGTATGTGAGATGATTCAAACTTGAAATTAATGAAGTTAAAACTGGTTTAATACCATATAGTGAAAGTAACCACAGGAATGTACAAGTTCCCAAAAACATGGTTGCTATACACAAGGAGTTATTCTTTGTTCTAAAGCTGAGTGTCCTGCTCTGTGTAGTTGTTAGTGGAAGGAGTTCTGTGAGTCACTTGGATGACTCATTTGGTTTATTTTCTATAGGCCAGTAATCAAAGAGATAATTTTAGGATGTTGAAATTATCTGAATTTTCCCAAGATAACCATATCTTAGGATCCTACACTGAAGAGCCATAAAAGGCATCAAACACCTTGGAAGTGTTTAAAGCAGTGTCTTTGACATGGAATAGCTACTAAACATCTGTATATTGAGAGGCTTGCTTTCTTTTTATTTAGCCTTCTGAATATGCCTTCCCTGCTCATAGTGACCTGACTCCAGCAGAAGGAATTGTGAGGAGATTCATATTTTGACCTTTTATCTGGGTCCTGAGAGATCAGACCCCAGCTGGTCTTTGAGGTCCTAGTATTTACATTTCCTGCTTCCTGGGTAAATTATGCCATTGGGAAACAACTTGGAAGGAGGCTTTGCTTTCCTAGAAAACAGTCACTGGCATATGAGTTTGAAGCTTGAAGCTTAGTATCTTCAGCATATGCAAGCAGTTACTGGGATTTATTTCATTTGGGAAGTTGGTCAGTTAATATATTTACTTAGTTTATGCGATGTCCTCCAGAATATTCCTTTGAGAAACAAAAAAGCCAAAGCTACTGTAGGAGTGTACTCTTTCAAACCAATTAACAATTTCCAAAATCAAAGGTCTAAAAAAAGCAGACTGGGGAAGCAATAGTAGGCAAGTCCTTTGTCATTGAGCCTCAAGAGTGAATTGAAATGGTAAAGTACAAGGAAGGGACAGCCTGAGAAAAAACGTTGCAGAATCATTGCATGGCCAGGCCACCTGGACTGACAAATGACTGTATAAAGGGCCTCTTTTAAACTTCACTCTGCTGCAGTGTCAGAAGAAACCCTGAGATCTTGAAATAAATGTAAAAGCTGCTTTTATAGGGCTCTGCTCTTACTGAAAAGAAAAGTAACTCATTTTTTGCTGTACTTTCCTGTGTCACGTAGGGGTCTGAATTGAGTAAAGTGATCCTAATCTCACAAAAGAACCTTTGTGGTCGTTTATTGCTAGTAGTCTTTGTTAAACAGTCAAAGACCTTGTAACCTCTGCAAATCCAGGATAGTCAAGGGTATCTGTGAATATTCACCTATGTCATTAGTTTCTGGGGCTGAATAATCTGCTGGGATCAGATTGTGTGTACTGAGGATGACACTTTCAGTATATGCACAGGTTGGATCCCATAAATTTTCCTTCAAATTTATGCAGAGAAACCTTTGGTAATTTTTTAACTAAGGGCTCTGTTTGAGCAAACATTGAGATACCAAGAATAGGGAAGGTTTCTAAAATATTTTAAGCTTCCTGGATGTTTTTCCTTTAAGCCTTAGGAAAATGATGATGTGAGATTGTGGTAGTGGTTGACAGGCATAAATGTTATTTTGGCCCACGCTTCTCAGAAATTAATTCTTTTCCTGCTGTTGGGTTTAGAGTCCTAATTTATTCAGCAATTGACATGTATGATGACAGGCACAATAGGATGCTTACCTAATAATAATGTTTATTAACTGTGTCTTGCCCAACAAAGAACAGATGTTTTTGTGCTGTGTTGAGATACAACAGCTTGATTTCAATAGTCTTTTGTTACGCCTTCTAGCATCCATCTGGATCAGAAAATAGTCCCTTACTTCAAAAATTGCATCAAGATAAATTTGAAATCCCCATATGTTCAGACTTTTTTTTTTCAAATCCCCTCTAAGTAAAACGGGAAAAAAAAAGTCTATGTTAAAAAAAAAAATCTGCAAAAAAGTCTATATATACTGGACATGGAAGCAAAACCTGATCTTTGCTGCAAGCTTTGGAGTATCCTGGAGCTCTTTGGTAATGAGCACGGAAATGGAATCTGGCAAAACACAGCACCTCCAAACTGTGATAATATCTCTGCATTTTCCTGCCAGGTGCAAACCAGTGTGAGCTTTTTTCATTTCTCAGTGCAAAACTTTTGTCTTTCTTTTGTGTTTCTAATCTTTTAGAATAGTATCTGAAATGGCACAGTATTTTGGAGTCCTGAAATGTTGAAGAAAGTGAATGTCTTTTTGCATTCCAATAACAAACATAAAACCAAAGATTACAGTATCTTTGGGCTTCCTCTCTCAAGATAACCTGCTTTCTCTCTCAAGATAACCTGAGTGAGTTGGGTTTATTTAGTAGCCATAAAATCAAACTGTAAGTTTCAAAAAAGTTTTGGAAGACATTTTTTTACTTAAGTCCCAACAGGTGAAATCATAATTTGTTTGTGATCAAGGACATTAAACTACTTAAAATTTTACTAGTCTTTCTGACCCACTTGCTATATCAGTGAACAGGTACAATAAATAGCTCATCTAGACACATGGTCTGAATTATCTTCAGCACCGAACCTGGTGCTGTAGCCTCTTTCCTCACTTTCAGTGTGAAGTTGTTATGAAATTCACTGGTAATCCAGATTAACAGTGCAAAATTGCCTCCGTGTACTGAAAATGCCTGAAATCCCCTGCTCAAGTGGTGTATGCATTCATTTTAAACTAGGTGGAAATCATAGAAGCTGCGATGCTGCTGCAACATTTTCTGTAGCGCAGAATCTCTCACTGAAGCTTCGGTTGGTGCAGTTTAAACTGAATAAATAGGTTACTGCTTGGTTTCATCTCCTGAAATGATCAAGGCTTCCAGCTTACCTTGCAGTTAGAAATACAGCAGCAGTTCTCATCGGTCAGACTTCTTCAGGAGTGAGGATAAAACAGAGTATAAAAGGACTACGAACATTATAGGTTCTTCTAATATTTCTCCTCCAGCCAGACGAGGTGGTTCAGCTAGTGCAACAGTGAGCTGTAATTACAGCTGTGAGAAAATAACTGTGTGGTTTTGTCTGTGGCAAAGGCTTCTAAAAATTTCTTTAAAAAAACAGGGAAGAAGTGCAGGCTTTGTTTCTACTTCAATGTGCCTTCCTTTCAGGCACTTTGTTTGCTTCAAATAATAGCCTTGCTTTTACCCAGACCCCTTCTAAGATGATAGTCCTTTAAGTAGTCAGAATCACAGCCTGCAGCAGCCTCTGTCCTTAAATACAAGTAAGCTGTTGGTATGTGGATTAAAGGTAGCAGGGACAGTCCTATAGAATATTCAGGGGGTGTCTATAATGAGCAGAAGCCTAAGGAACAGGCCTTTAGCTTTTGCACTGGGGGATTTCTAGACGTTGTGCAAGAGACAGAGAATAAAATAGTCAGTGAACTGACTGGGATTAGCACAAAGATAGGAATCTTGTTCACCCATTATTTGGCAACAGCATAGAAAGCACTGGCTTTGGATGTAAGAATAGGCAGGGTAGAAAGTATAAAAATCTAGATAAAGTTGGAACTTCCCAAAAAGCATGCGGTTATGAAATATATGGAAGGATATAAAAATCCTGACTGCTTCAGTCAGTGAAAAAGTTTCAAATACTGAGTAAATGTCATATTTGTGGTCAAAGAAGGTTGAACAATTGATTTAGGCCACTGTGGATAAAAGATGCTGAGCAAGGGACAGTGCTAAGGAAAGAAATGGGCAATTTAAGTGAGTAGATCCTTCAATAAAGGACATTTCTGCAGAGGTATTGTGAAATATAAAAAAAAAATAATAATGCCACTACACCAGGTATAGCACAGGCAAGAAACTTGAAGATCTGGTCACATGCCTCATTTCATGAACTATGAACTCCAGTAGATTTCTGGAGTCAGTCTGCCTTGAAGCCCACAAGGTGCAATTTTTGTTATACCATATTGGCCAATGCCGATCAAGAAAATGGGAGCAACAATGCAACATTGAATGTGGTCTCTCATCTTGCTTCTGAGGACAAGAAACAAAAGAGAAGTAAAGTAAATGTGACAGGAAGTTATAGGTGGGATTCTACAGAAATGGTCTCAGCCCTTACTTCATTGCTAAGTGATAGCCAAATGCTACAGTGCAGGCTTCTTTTCTATGTTTGTTTTTCAGCATAATTATGTATACATAATTTTCATTTCTTAGGAGAAGAAAATTTTTACTGAGACAAGCAACATCAGAGACTGGGATTGAGAGGGGAGAGCATTTTTTGGGAGAGCATTCTGAGAGACAACTGCTTTACTATGTCCTCCAGGGAGCTACAGTAAAGGAAGATTTCAAAGAGTGAGAATTCTGAGTGTCCTGAAAATGGAAGCCAACTTGATAAAGGACTTCAGAGTCCTACATGATTCAGCATTTGGGGAAAATTACAAAAATCGGATTTGGGAGAAGCACATGACCTGCAACTTAGTCTGAGTTTACAGTCCAGCATGGCAAAATAAAAATTGAAATATCAGATAACCCTGGGAAAAACAGAGACTCGTATGTGACAATTATTTCAGTGGTATGCACATACAAGCCTGCATTTTCCATGTCTTCACTTTTAAGACTTTAGGTAAAACCCCTGTAAGGTCATGCAAAGGCTCTTCACAGTACCATGTTGTCCTGATCCTGCTCATTACTTTGAGTTTGCCAGGAGGTGCCTATTCTGAACTTGCCACAGGCACACAAATGTATAAGGAAGACTAATGTTAACCTCTTTTCAAGCCCGTCTGTTTTCAGACTAGATTCTATACTCTTATTTGATCATTTTTACTCTTCTTCCAAAGGCCTTTGAAAATTGACTGGGATCCATCAAGAGGACATTGTATATGTTGCTCAATTTTGTTGTTTTGGTTTGGGTTTTTTAAATTCTTGCTTTCACTGATTTTTTTTTACTCAGTACAGGCTGAAGCAAAGCAAGCATGGATGGAACATGATATTATCACTGTAATGCATTTCAGCTTTTCAGCAGAAACAATTTCAACAGGTAGTTCCAAATTTACACAAAGTAGCTGAACCACCATATCCCATCTTCATCTGAGGTCAGCTGGCACCTCTGAAAGCAAGCTTCTTGCTGCTTGTTATTCAAAATCTGCTGATTCTTTTAAGCAGGATGGCAATGACTTAATTCCAAAGGGAAACAACTGGAACTGTTCTTGTGTTCCTTCTGGTGCTTGTCTGGGGTGGGGGGGAGGTGAAAAAGCCTGCTGCCTTCCAATTCTTTAAAGGTGTCTCCAAGTCTTTAAAGATCAGTGGGTTTTAAAACAACATGAAACAACGCAGGAAGAACTTTGGTAAGTGACATATTTAGGTGTGTTTTATTTTAAAAGGATTAACCCAACAATCTAAGGGGGCACTTTGGTTAACTCCACAGAACATCCTAGATCTTCAGGAAAAGGAAACAGGAATATCTGGATGCACATACTCCAGCATGTAGGGTGTGACTGACTTTCTGTCATGGCAGTTCCTGAAATGTGCTATTGGGAAGTGATTTTTCAATGAAGCTTTAAGACTAACTAGTCAACAGGGTGTGGCAAAAATAATTTCCCCACCCTCAGTTTCCAATAATATTACTGTTACTGATGTCCACATGAAAGCTGGGAGATGTGTCCTTCTCTCTTTGCCGTGGGGCTGGGTTAGAAAACACAGTCTGGGACGGAAAATAATATTTTATGAATTCAAATTTAATATTCAGAAATACAATGTTCTGGGAAAACCGTAACTTCCCAAACTGTAGTGATGTACCCAAATTACAAGCACCTTTTCAGCTGATTGCTCTCTTTGCTCTCTCTCCAAGTCAGGAGAGAGAACAGCCCCAGGGACTACTTATGATAAGTGCATATCATAGGGCAGGCTTGGATGGGCAAGGAGTTCTGGTTCCTAAAATCTGCATCTTCAGCTGTGAGTTAAAACCAAAACCAGCAAATTTTCTTTAGGTTTTTTTTTTTTTTTTTTTTTTAATCTTAGGACTGATTGGTTTTGGGTTTTGTTATTGGCTTGGTTTTTGGTTTTTTTTTTTTTTTGTTTTGGGGTTTTTGGTTGGTTGGTTGATTGGTTGTTTGGTTGTTTGGTTGATTTTGTTTGTTTAAGGTTTTCATTGCTGTGACTCTGCTTGCTTTGATTTCATGTTATTCTCTCTTCTAGGAAGAGTTTGAGATGTTGGATTGGATTTTTTTTCCCCTTTTAAAAGTACCTTCTCTCGTATGATTTATTAAATCTTCCTTGGCAAGCTCATCTTCAGCCATATTGCATTGGTGGATTTTGTAGGTGAGCAGAGAGCAGAATTTGGAAAAAGAAATTAACAAAATGCATCATTTTTTAAACAGCCTTTAGTGTAAATGATGGCTTTGTAGATTTCATTTTCTAGCCTTGGCAGGCCTGAATTAATTTGTTGACATAATTCTACAAGAACATTTCTAGATACTTTGCTCAGAGAGATGTGGAGGGAGATGCAGACTTTAATTTTTCAAAATGTACCTATCTATTCATGCTGGCTGCATGTTAAATCTCACATCATACTCAGCACCTAAAGGTCCAGGATGCTGTAGTGCCCCACAGGCTCTCAGCATCCCCTGGCTCAGGAGTCCCTGGCAGTGTGGTGAAGTAAGAAAGGAGCAGAAGAGAAGGGTCCAACTGCTGTGCTGAATGCTTCATCCAGGAGAACATGTGCTAGGAACACATTGAAGGAGATGCCCAAGGGTCACAAATGCTCTTGGATGTCAAATAAATGTACGTGCAACAAACTGAAATCAAGATGAAAGGCTGGCAGAAGAACTTATACTCCAAAGTGAGAGCCCCAGGATGTTTCCTTACAGACCATTTGAAATCTTAGATAATTTGCATGAAGTCTTTGGAGAGGGACAAGGTGAAAGGGCCTTGGCTGCATCACAATATATGTTCCATACTGCAAAGCTGCCTTAAGAAGAAATGGATGCAGTGTGTGCTACTCAGTAAGTTACCATTTTACATGAGAAGTAATGAGATTTACTTAGCTTGGTTCTTCACATGAAGAACTTTCTGGGATGAGTATTTTAAGATGAGAGGGCTAAAACACACACACAAAAACGTGCAAATAAATGCTACCTATGAGTTCTTCAAGAAAAATAAAAAAGTCTTTTTGTGATCTTTTTATAGGCTGTTCTGGAGAAGAACCTCTGCACTCTCTCTCCTCCCCAAGTGGGAAGACAGGCTTATTGACCAATTTGATAAGGAAACACATTTGTTTTCCAACAGTTTTTCCAAATGAGTGTCTGAAGGCAATAGCTTCTCACAGTGTGTGTGACATACTTGTCAAGAATGCCACCACAAGAATGATGACTCTGTAGGACTGGAAAAGATGTTGGCCAGCAGCCATCCTTTGGGTGAGGTAGAGGATTGAATCTGTACCACCACTGAGGGCATTTGAGGGGTCTTGGTGACAACCCTATTTATATTAATGGTACCAGGGAGGGCAGAAAAAGCAGCATTCAGCTTGTAGAGAGGGAGAAACAGGACTGGAAGGGAAAAAAAGGGGATACTTATGTTTGCTTGTTATGAAGTAAATGTACATTTCTTGTGGTGCTCTCAGATTCTTTTTATAACCAAATGTACTGGATTCTGCATTAATTTAAAAACTAATCTCTATTTAATTATACTGAGACCCTTCCCTGAAACCGAAAAACATTATGGCTGATAAGTAAACAAAAAAACCATATTACATGAACATGAAGTAAAGAACTTGTTGTATCTGTGCTTGGGATGAAATGGGGACAAACGTCTTCTCAGCTGGACTAAATACAGCCTTAAGTCCACCATCCCTAGGGATAAGGAGTCAAGAAGGGCAGACTGAGAACTCCCTCAGCACTCTCTTCTCCCACGGGCTGAAACTGTAGCAGGTGCCAGCCGAAGAGTCTGGCTGCCTCTTCAAATGAAAGGAACATTTAAACTCTATATGTCAGATCTTAGTTTTCTCCCAGTTTTCTTAGACTTTTCCAAATTCTTTCATCTATGTTTAATTTGACTATGTATTTAATTTAAAAAAACAAAACCCAAAACAAAAAACCACAATAACAAAACAAACAAACAAACAAATAAACCAAAAAGAAAACAAAACAAAAAAAATCTCTGAGAAAGTAGTCCACCAATGACTGATACCTTCACACTGCTTCTCCTTAAGAAAGAGCTTGGGACACCTGGAACAAGACCATGGATGGAGAACACTGGGGCAGCAAATGTTTTCGTATGGTAAATTATAATAGCAAGAAAAATGACTTGCAGCAGGGCAATATCAATGCCTTGGAAAAGGTAGGAAATTATAATCAATTTCACTGATGTGTTGGCAAGTGTTAACTGCATTTTATATGAAGCCTTTATTCTTTAATGAAACACATTTTTCCTACAGAAACAATTTGCTTTTAGATTTGACATCATATACAGAATGGAAGTAATTACACTTAGGTTTGTTCTTCAGCTTTCTAAAGCTGTTTCTAAAATTGGGTGAATAAAATTGTGTGCTTGACAGACTATCTTCTGTGGACCTTTTAGAAAGGCTCCCACTAATGATGAAAAAAAAGAAAAAAAATAAGGAAAGGAAAGGAAAGAGGAAAGGAAAGGGAAAGGAAAGGAATGGAAAGGAAAGGAAAGGAAAGGAAAGGAAAGGAAAGGAAAGGAAAGG
>JAHLSL010000017.1:6418819-6498253 GCA_025920805.1 Petroica traversi
TCGAGCACAGCATGCACCAGGCTGAGAGCGTTGCTGCCTCGAGAGCTTCTCACTGGTCTCTACGTGCCAAACTCACATGCTACAGTGCTGCAGACCATGGCGTCTACCCTGGAGAAGTTCATACACTCTCTGGACATCAGAGCCCTTCCCAGGGTCCTCCAAATCCAGTCAGGCATCTATTGTCAAGGTGAGCATTGAGCGCTTTCTGGCAGGGCTTTGCAAGCCTGTGTTTGACATCAGGTCCCCCTTTGGACTGGAATGTGGGGGAGGCAGAGGGAGGATGCTCATGTAGTTGTCTCCTAGAAGTTTCCCACCAGCTGAAAAATGAGTGTGTCATTAATGGCTTTGGAAATGTCTTTGGTGCAGTGTGCATTTGGTCTTCTCACTGGCAGTGAAAAAGAAAATGTAGTTAGACCTCATCATATCCTGGAAAGAGTACTGGAAAAAAACATGAATTTTCATTGCACTCACACAGAGCCATCAACCCAGCAAATGAAAATCACCTCACAGAGGTTAATTCATTAAACCCAGCTTGCACTTCTGGGGCTGCGATGGAGAGGTACCTTCTGCCTCAGAAATAAAGAACCAGAGGGTTTGGAAAGTGACCATGAGGGACCATAAGGTTTTCTGAAGATCTGTCCAGTATTTGGGGGCACTTTAGGTGTGCAGCAATGCAATGCAGTCAATATGAGCTGGACAGGAGCAACACAGAGGTAATATTTTACTGGATTTTCTTGCTGCAGATCTATTTATATGATTTTTTTTTAGTGTTCTGCTTGTGCGCAAAACACACTTGAAACGTGGTAAAGAGGCTTGCATTGGAGGGAAAAATTCTGCTCTTGGTTTGGGCATGGAATTTGTTCAATGATAGTGAAGATATCATGTCAAACCCATGTATCAGTATAGAAAAAGAAAATTACTCCTAAAACACTCAAAGGGAAAAACTGGGGTCCAACAAATAAAACAGAAAAGACTTCATGAAATGAGCTGAAGTCTGCTTCAGCTTTAGCCAAATACCCACTTCAGGATCCACAACATCTGTCTTTACATCAATCTGAATATTTCCATGCTGCTCCATAGTAGAAGGAGAGAGGAAGTGGCCATGGAAAGTCTGATTGGCAGTCAGTAGCTGTAGTCAGAGTGGGTGATTTTTCCCTCCGTGACAACAGCCTCTTTGAGAAGAAAGGAAATGGGAAAGGGCATACTGTATCTGTGATGGTAGTGTACTGTCCTTGTGATCCTGATTGCCCATCCTGACTGCTCTGGGAACTACCTATGAATAATACTGATACATCGAAATGTTCTGGGAAATAAACTTGGCTAAAGTACCTGAAACTTTAAAAAATACTCTTTTTCTGAACTTTGCTATGTGGCCTGTTCAAGTTTTATCTTTTAAACTGGTCTGACAGCTGTGACTAAAATAGATTCTTGATAAGAAAGCTATCACCTAAGTGATGAAGAGTAGAATTAAAAGGGAAGATGACCTCATTAAGCTGGCTCATTAAGCTACTGTATTAATCTCTTTTCACACAGCTAGGAAGCAAAAGTGACATGAAAATAAGTTGTACACATATGTACATGTAGGTATGCATACCTGTACACATATATGTGTATATATGTGTACACAAAATATTGTAAGATGTGTGTGTGTATATAAATATATATATATATATATATATATATATACACACATACAAAATGCTATGATAAAATGATGGTTGCCCAGCTGTCAGCAGGTGTCTGAATTCCTACAGTTTGCATCCTGCTGCTCACAGATAGTAAAACTTTTAGCAGTACATTTTTGTAGCCAGAGTATTTCAGTTTGTAGTTCTATTTACTGTCTAAACCCTACCACATGAGGAGAAAAACACTGGCAAGTTAGTCCACAGACCATTCTGCAGCAAATCCCCACATGTGAAAAGAAAAGGCTATTAGCTGATGACTAAACTTGGGAGGTGGTGGTATGTGCCCTAGAGACCTGAGAAAATTGGCATTTAAACGTGATAGCCTTTGTGCTTCTCTGATGCTTTTTTGGTCTTCAGCAGCAGCATCACCTCTTCCTGTCCTCTGCCCCTGGTGGCTTCTCAGCTGCTCTCATACGTGTTCCACCAGCACCGCAGCTGCAGCACTTACACCCATGCATGAGTCTCTTGTTTACACAACAAGCAAGACTGATACATTCCACCTGGCTCCTTGCCCTCACAGCCAGCATATCCAAGAATACTTGCAAGTATCTAGAAACAGCAGTGTCCTATGGGTTCCTCTTCTTCCTTGCTTCAAAGGAAGACTGAGATGCTCAAGACACTTGGTGCCTGATAAGTTTGCATGATCTAGAGCTACAAAAAGTCTTCCCAAGTCAAGCCCTCCCTTCCTTTCTCTCCCTTCTTCTCTGAGCTCTCTCTCTCTCTGTCAGATCTCTCCTGTACCCTCTGTACATGGCAGCTGGGGTGAACACATTGTTCTCTGATTGCCTTATGATTTATGTTACATTTTCTGTAGCAAAGACTAATGCTTCAAAGACAGTCTGAAGTAACTCCTGTTATATTGCTAAACAGGAGAACAGGCCACTTTGAGCACTTCAAGTTCCATTAGGACAACTACTTTCATCCCCAGGCAGATCCCCCTTTCCCTGCAGTAACCTTTTTGATCTCTCTTACTCCATGCAGTACACCAGCAATCACAGTGGGGGTAATGGCAGGTCTATCAGCAGGGAATCCGGATTTATTGCTGTGGCTGCAGGGACCAAATCTGAGCATTTGTGCACTGATTGTAATAGCTCCCAAATGGCTACACAGTCAGCCTGGTCAGCTAAGTGGTTTTGTGGAATGGGATTTCATTGGAATCTGTAGCCATTCTCAGCACAACCTGCAGACAGTAAGGGAGAAGATCAATTGTTAAAGCATTACATGTGATCATTTGAAATTGATCAAACCCCAGGGATAATTAATTTTCCTGTGAAAGAATTTAAAATAGGAAGAATTTTTACACATGTAAATGTCAATGTATATTCCCCTCTTCACAATATCCCCTCCCCGCCCCCCTCCCCCCCCCAAAAAAAAAAAGGGAAAGGTTTCTTAATATCAGCTTAGCCAAGTGCAAAGAATGGCTAACGGAGTAAATAATGGTCTACTACATCCATTAGAGCTGTCACATCAAAGCTGTAGCAGACAACCAAAGAAGGCTACAGCAAGATACGTGGTAATAAGACAACACAGTGTAAATTGATTCACTGTTCTTCTCTGGTGCTCTGTGTGCTGTGGGGATGAAACTCTCCATTTACACTATTGGAAGCAGCATTCTCCACACTTAGGTTTAATGATTTTACAAATATAGGACTTGCAAACTATCCTAACAGTTCCTGACAGATTTTCAGTACCTCTGGAAGCATAAGGAAAGTGTAATGCTTTGTGAGTATGGATGTTTTCCATGGGCTGAGGTATTTTTATTAGAAGCTGCAAAGTCAAGCTCCAGGGAGAGAGTGGGAATTTACTTGCCTTTGGCAAGGTAAGATCTCTGAAAGAATCCATTCTGCCTCTTTATCCGTGTCACACCAAATACAATCTAGGCCTCTCTTTTCAGACCCAAACCTGCCTGCTACTGTTCCTGGTGGAGAGAAAGTTGAAAACATATGCCGTGTGCACTCATTCTGCCATTAGTCTCTCTACTGGCCTATAAAAAAGTTATGTTCCTGCTGATATAAATGGAATGTGATGTATTTAACTGTAGTTCCCCAAATGGCAAATGGACATGACTTTATAGACCCTGCTTCCGTGTGGAATACTTTCATCTAGAAAAGCTATGGGCAATTGAACTTTTGCTGTTGATAGTGAATACTGTGATCTAGACATCTCTCTCAGGAAGTTCTGTTCCTGCTTACCTCTCTGTTCCTGGTATGAAGAAGAGAAAAGCATTTTCCTTGAATATCTGTGATTTTCATGCTACTCCTGGACTTTGGGGTTGGTTGAAGCCTTACCGGTTTGCCTCTAAGCAGAATAGTCAGGGTTTGAGGCACTCGTTCACACTCCCATGTTCCTATTCCCCTTTGTCACCAGCTGTGTGTGGCTGCATAGCTAGAGACCCAAACTGCAGCATCACCAGCCACTTTCTGATGCTCTGCAGAGTCAGGAATGTGGAGTGCTAGTAAGAGCCCTTAGTCCTTCCACAGTACTTTTCATCATCATATTTGGAAATCCATACAGAAGCAGAGATATTATTGTCATCCCTGGTTTGAAAACAGAAACACGGGTGAAAGAAGCTGGTCATTCTGCAAATGCCAGGGATGTCTCTCAGGCAGTTGCTTTAGACTCTGCAATTGTAATGTCCTTGCTACAGAAACTGGACTGTACTGTTGAATCTCTGAAGTGAATAGAAAAGATGATTATAAAATGAAAGCAAGTCTGCCAGATACAAATAACTTGGTAATCAGCACTGATTAGGAAGGAACTACAGTGCAGACTGAAGTACATGACAATTTAATAGCTCATTAAAATATGTTATTAAAAATTATATTGCTGAAGCTCCATTGGGAACTGATTTGATTGATCAAATATATTTCTTTGAACATTTTAGTAAATATTGATACTTAGTGAGGTAAATACTGTCTGACCACTGATTTTTACAGATAGTATGCAAGTGTAGCCTTTCATCTTTATGTTGCAAAAATTATGTCTGTTTTAATATTGATATAATTATTTTATGGGTAATTGAATTTTATATTTTGCAGTCTTAATTTAACCAGTGGCAGAGCAGCAAAAAGTGCCAACATTAATCGTGAAAAATGAAGAACTGCTCAAGGCACCTCATCTGCTGGTGTTTGTTGTCATTAGCCTACCCACACTCTTCCCATTCTTGCCCCACCTAAACACATAAATCAGTAATGGTATTCCCCCATTTCTTCAGGGGTTGGGACTTGCCAGAGTGTGGGGAGAGTTTGTAGCTCTGTTCTGTGGTTCAGATGTTTGAAAACAAGGTGTGTGTTGTATAAATTGCAGTTCCAGGACACCCCCCCATTATGACAGACCTGCACTCCTTCTCTGGAGAAAGGAACTCTAAGCCAGCAGCCTCCCCCTCTGCAGGCTGGCTGTGCAGTGAAGCAGTGAGCTGTAGCTGTGGTACTCCAGCCTCCGGGGTTCAGGAAAGAGCCAGATCTGGGCAGGGAGAAAATACTGGGAAGAGGCAGTTGTGGGGTCACATGTACATTATTGGTTAATGTCCTTCCAGACCTAAGGGATCTAAAGATTCTTAGAATTGGCAGGTTGGGATTCCTCCTCTGGGCAGATGTTCGGTGCTCTCTGACAGCTACATGAGAGGCAATGCCAAACAAAACCCTTTGGGTGAATAGCTCCATTTCAAAACTCACCTTGGTGAACTATAAACAACATGACTCATGGTTCCTGTCGCTGGCTGCACATCCACAGTCACCCGCTGTCTCTGCAGTTTCAGTTTCACTCTCTCTGCTTCTGTGACTGGAAAAATGGCATCTTTCCAGCATGCATTTCTGCAGCATTTCAGGGAACTGATGGGTTCTGCTGGCCATCAACAGAGTTCAAAAAGTCTTGTTAACCCTGTTACTGTAGCTAGGCAAACTGAACACAAAAAGAATCTTTATCTATCCAATCTCAGCTGCCCTGAGCCTTAATTAGACAAGAAATATCTCTCAACACTAACAGTCCAAAACAATCATGTAGGGTAGAACTTTTTTTTCTGTTTCTAAGCCAACCTAGAAAAAGCAAATCCTGCTCCCTTGTCAAGTGTGATAAGCTGATGAGCTGATGAAGGCTAGGATATGCAGTCTGTAATACGTATGAATAAAACAAGCAAACTGGGGTCTTCAGGATTAATAAAGCTACTTTCTCTTACAAAAAGCAACAAGTAATTTAAACAGAGGCCAAGCATAGGCAGCTTTGATTAATATAATTAGGGCTGTATTTTGTAGAGGTGAAATATCATTTTTAATGATCTCTGCATTTACTGGGTAGATTCTCAGTGGAGTGTAGGCCAAGGGAGAACTGCACATGAAATTGGTGAAATTTCTGGTACGGTGCTTTCACTTAATAATTTGTGTCTTTGGTGTTTTTTTTTTTAAGATAGAGAAGCCAAACCTCAATCAAAAAGTGGAAGGGTGTTTTCCCTTGAATACAGCTGTTTCTGTTCATCTTGATTGAGCAAGTAGGAGCAAGAGCCTTAAGTGCAGCCAGAGTAACAGATAATTTGACTCCTCTTTTGTGGTCAGTAGTTGGAGTATGTTGGTAAATTTTCTCTATTAATACAAACCACTGAAACTATCCTGCCCTTGTTCAAGCTGCTTCAAAAGACTTTTTTATTCTAAACAAGAAAGAAAGTGTTCCTCGGTGGATGTGATAATAAACCCTGACTTTTATGGGTCAAATATTGTTCATTTTATTCATACATTCCTTCAATGGAATGACTCATCCAGACAGAGTGAGAAAGATCTGACCCTGGGTAGCTGGCACTGAGGGTGAAGCTGATTTGACGATCTCCTTTGAGGGGTTTTTCTTTATGTGACATTCAGTTTTGAGCCCCCATGGATGGCACAGGAGGTAGGCAGAATACCCAAGTTGCCTGGTTTGTCTCAGTGCAGGGGTCAAGTCCTTGGCATGCTGAAGCTCCCTCGATGTACTGGTTTCCTGAGTCAGAGAGTTCCCCAACTGGGCCCCAGGGATGTGAGGAGGAGGTCTGCAGCAGGAAGGGCCCTGTTTCCCTTCCCATGAACCTATAAAAAGCCTATAAAAGTACCAAGATAATGTTCACAAACTCAGGCTCTGGAAAGATGAAGAGACAACTATGTTAAATTACATAAGAGGGAAGATCCTGGGATAAATGTCCCACAATACACAAACCCATGACCACACACTGTTTCTAAGTTAGAGGGCTTTGGTGACAAAACTTTTTCTTCAAGTACCTGATGATCTGTTCATGAAGGAACATGGAAATTGTCCAGGTCCACTCCTTCTGGTTAGCTCCCTTGGACACACAGTAATGGCACAAGGGGCACCATGCTCTGATCTCAGTAAGGGAAGATTCTTAAACATGTTTCCAATTCTGGACTGCACCTATGAAATGCTCAACACTCTGACCTGATCCTGCTACTCAGTTTGAGCAGCCTTCCTAAGCCTAGATCAACAAAATGTAGCTTTTATGTTGAACATATATGTAAACAAACATATTAAATTAAAAGTAATTAATTCTGTAAAGAAAATTAATAAAACTAAATAAATAATGAACAGCTATATCAGTGACTAATGCTCTTCAAAATCAGGTTTGTATATTGTCTTCACTGCTGTAGTAATTATGACTCATTTGGGTAAACCCAAATTAAAGGTCAGAGGTATTTCATTGGGAGCTGTAACCACAGCTTTTTCCATTATAGTGGGTGCTGCACACATAAAGCTCTGCTGCCACATGCACTGTGTGAGCCTCTGGATACATGAGAATCAGAAGAATGCATTTACAAAAAATAAAAGGCCATAAACCTATCAGGAATGGAGTAAACCAGAAACTGCAGAAGTATTTTTTTAAAAAGTCCATTATGATTGAAATGGCTTAAAGCACTTGACATTTAAAGTTTGATTTTATATGGCAAAAGATAAATCTTAACGGCTTTTGTTTTTGATGGTTTCGTGCTGACAAAATTCAGACCTTTCACAGGGTAGGTAGGTATGATCTAGATATGATGCATCTTTGCATAGAGTATTTTGGAAGATTTGTGTCCCAAACTGATCAAAGCTAAAGATTTTTGTGGCTTAGAATATGTTAAAGAGAGAAGAGTTTTTAGAAAGCCCAATAAGTTGCTGTGTCACTTGACAAAGGATCTTCCACTCAAATTCACACCACCTTCATGACTACTGCCATCCTCGGGCATCTGGAACACTCTGGGGCACCTTCTTGTGGTAGGAAGGAAGGGGTCGGTAAAAGCCATACAGGTGTTTTATCCTGTTTGCAGCCTCTCTCACAGCCTGGGGTTAGAGAGAGAAGCTTCATTCTTTGCCTGTCACTGTGCATGATTTCCAGCCTCTTCCCTACAAGATGTTAGATTATTTGAGTTTAGTGGGGCAAATCCAGCAGGCTGCTGAACATCTTTGGTGCTCAGGAGGTATTCCACTGGAAAGGAAAAAAAAACGCCACCTAACCTGTCATTATCAGAAATTGTTTGTTTTTCCTTCTGCTTAATCAGAGTATAAAATGATTTAAATGATTAATCAAAACTCTCCTCCCCTAAAACTTTAAAATAGATCTTTCTTCTTGCCAAAGAGCATAAACGCTGAGCAATTGGCTAGCCCTCAAATAATGCCCATAAAGAATTATATCTTTTTTTATTGACACTAATTATAGACCCATTATGCCCTTCATATTACTTTGAGAGCCTGCAGCAGCCTTCATAAAACTCTGATTTCAGCTGAGCTATGTTGTAGGGGAAAATGGGCTATTGTAATTCTGGCTGAATGGCTGCACCAGGGGATGGAGCCTTTATGTGAAAGCAGAGCCGTTTCACCAGCCCCTGAAACACAGAATCACCTCTGATAGTGAAGACGGCACCCATATGGGCAGCCGATGACAACTTAATAGTGGAGAAAGGAGCACTGGGAAAAGGACATAGGGACAAAGTTCTACTCTTTCAGGAGATGTAGGGACGTCTTTCATCTCCCTGCTAAGCAGCCAGGTTCCTGGTTCTTTGGATCTCCTTTCAAAGACTGCTCAGCCTGCCAGCTGCAATGAATTCAGCAAGTGTTACTGAGACATGAAAGAGAGAATATTTTTCTTCAAGGATTCAAACTCATGGGACTAGGGAGTCAATGCCTACTGTTTGGCCTCCAAAATAATTTGGGTTTCTTAGGAAATAAAGCTTGGTCTTTGTTAAAAAAAAAAAAAAAAAAAAAAAAAAAATGGGAGATAGTTGGAAGTGCTTAGTAGCACCCTGTAGTAGACAGGCTGTGAGACTGGGAGCCAGCCAACCTGGGCTTGAGCTTCACCCCTGCAGAATAATCCTCTGTGCCACCTTAGTCAAGTCCTTTGTCTCGTTTGCATCTCCCTCCCTGCCCTCCAAGTTAAACTGCCCGAGGCACTCGGGAAGAGGGAGATCAGTCTCAGTGATGTATGACTGTTGTTTATGGCCTGATTGTGAGCCGTGCATCAGTGAGGCATTCGCTGCAAGAGCACTCACCCAATGGGAATCCAAGCTGCTGGGAAGAAAAAGGGACATATTACTGAGATATTTTATTGTTCCACCTTGTATTATACACTATTTATCTCAGTGGTACTGTCGCGTGTCCCAACATGAAGAATGATATCCTCTATCTCAGGCATTCACTGCATTTATATTTTATATTGCTGTTTTTAATACAAAACTGCTCTTCTTGTGCCTATAATGAGAAATAAATCAAATAAAGGTCTTTGTGTTATGGAGGATGGTCATGTGGCTGCCTAAGATTTTAGGAAAGATGGAGGGAAAAGATATTGAACAAATTGTGGTTCTCGCTTTGATCCAATCACGATGGTTGTTAACACAGATTGCCAAACTAGAGATGAGTTTATGAAAGGATATAAATGTGTTTTTTATTGAACAAAGTAACATTCCAGAAAAGGTTGTTTTAAAGGCAACAAGCTCTTTAATTTCAGCCTCCAGGGGCATTGTTTGATCACTGTAAATAAGCTGCCGTATTCTAGGTTCTGCTAAAATGTTAGTTTGGAGGGGTTTTTGCATTATATTGCATATATCTTCCTCAAATCAAAAGATTCTGTTCTCAAGGTTACTTGATTTACATTTTCAAAGAGTTACATTTTCTTTTTCACTTGAGTGGAAAAACAAAGTTTTTGTTGTGCAACAACAAATAAATGTTTAAAAAGTGCATTTTAATTTTAATTTTCAGTATATTGTAAGATGGGGTCTACATTACACGGCTGAAGTAAAATCTCTCAGGGTCCCGTTGTCACAAAGTGGGAATTTTCAAAATGTTTTAAGATTAATTATCATGGCTTCTAAGGAAAAAGAACTTTTATTATCCTTTTTGAAAGCTATGCAGTTTCCCTGGCTCCCTTTTACCAGCACAAATATTTGCAAATGCCTAGGTAACATTTTTCTTGTCTGAATGTAATCTTCATTGTATTATTCCAGGCAAACTGCCAAGCAAGGGCTAAAATCAGGGCCAAAGCAATCTAGTTGCAGACAAATATGTAATTAAAATCAATACTGTATATGAAATTGCACCCCCAAAAATGTAGCTGGCAGATTTTAATTTTAAATTTTTTTAAATCCTAGTATCAATAAAAATGAGGCTTCTGCAATCATGGTCTCAGTCTGTTAGCCATCATCCACCCAACCACTCACCCTCATAATCATAATATACATTTTTCTATTGATAAGCTGCTGAAAGTTGGTCTCTGATGTCTTTAACTGAATGGAAAATATGGTGGCATACATCCATTATTCCATGGTTATGTGATCTCTCTATCCAACACCTCTTCTGCAAATGAAAAGTACCATCTTATGGTCTTTACTGATGGTGTTACAAAGCATTTTGTTTGCCTGTGGGTTATGCTTATTTCTTTGATGGCAGGACAATAAGCTCCCTTGATTTAAATTTTCTTGGGGTGGGGTGGGGGGGGTTGTGATGTCACTCTTTTGCAGACATAGACTGAAATAGTGGTTAAGTGTTCTTCACTAATGTTTTTTTGAGAATTTAACCCCTTAACAGCTCCATTTAGTGGATGATGGAAAGGCTGTGGATGTTGTTCTACTCAGACTTCAGTAAAGCCTTTGGCAGCATGTCCCACAGCATTCTCTTGGGAAAGTTGGCAGCCCATAGCTTGGACAGGTGTACACACCACTGATATAAAACTGGCTGGATGGCCAAACCCAGAGAGTGGTGGGGAAAGAACAGCAAGAGAGACCGGAGCATGCCCAGAAAAGCAAAACAGAGCTGGTGAAGGGAATTGAACATAAATCCTATGAGGAGCAGCTGAGCGAGCTGGGGAATTTAAGCCTGGAGAAAATGAGGCAAAGGGGAGACTTCATTGCTCTCTAAAACTACTGAAAAAGAGGCTATGGTGAGGTGAGGGTCATTCTCTTCCCCCAGGCAACCAGTGACATCACAAGCCTTAAGCATCTCAAATATTGGGGAAATAAATGTTCACTGAAAGAATGGTTAAGCATTGGAAGAGGCTGCTCAGGGAAGTGGTGGAGTCACTATACCTGGAGGTATTAAAAAAGTGAGTAGACATGGCACTTAATAATCTGTATTAGCAGCAGCCAGCCTCCTGATGGGAGCTGTAGCAATTTCCATAGAGACAGCTGAGTTAGTCTGTGTTGAATTGCTAAGGGACTGAAGAGAGCAAACAACTATGCACTATTTTTTACAATAAGAAAACCAGATCATTCTTTTTTTTGTAAAAGGGCAGCAACTCTCTTGGTCTTCTGCTCAATACCAGAATCATTGCAAGGGTGCTTAAACAGCAGGTTTCTTCACCTGGCACTGGTTGATATTTGTGTGGCACTATAATCCAGAATATCTCTGAGTTAGTCATCGTCCTGGTGTGCAGCACCTGCTGGGTGAGTCTGGAATCTAAGTATAGCAGAGCCCTTAAACCTGTATAGGGTCCTCAGCAAGGGAAACCAGGGGATGTTGTCCCATACAGCTTGTGAAAAGCATCTTCCAGGTGCTTTTTTTTTTACCTTTTTTTTGTTTTGTTTTGTTTTTTTAAATCAAGGTTCCTTCTCCAGAGGGTTAAAAACCTACACCTTCCACAGGAAAGCTGAGGATATTCTGGTGTCCATCTCAATTGCTAAGAGCATTGCACAAGCAACCAACAGATTTACCTGGACATGTATTCACAACAGAACACATTTAAGCGGTTGCTCAGCGTTACTCTCAATCATTCTCCTGTTGTTTTGTGGTGCTCTATTGAGCCTTTGGGTAGGTTAGGCTAAAATAAGAGGAAGTTAGGCCCAGCTCAGGCTGGACTCCCAGTGACTTCTATTGAGGTTAAGGTCATAGTCAAGTGCTTGACATTTGCAAGTGCTGCAGCAGAGCTAATAAATAGATGCCAGACTCAGTAAGAGATAGCCCAGGCTATGTTCAGGAGTGGAATTGTTCTTGAATGAACACGAGGAAGATCAGCCAGCTAGTAGTTGTGGTTTTTTAATGCAACACCTGGGTGGAAAAAAAAAACAACAAAAAACCCAAAATAAATGCTAAACTGTTTTTTTTTTTTTCTTTTCTCCCCTCCATCCCCACCAACTTCAAGGAGAGTTGTAAAGAGTATTGCTCATAGAGGAAGGGAGTTCTGCCGGCAATGATGGTATTTCAGAACAGGTCTTCTCAATTATTGATTGTAACTATGTAGCCAGAGGTCAGGTTTTAAATATCTCTTATTGCCTGATATCATTCTGCTTATGTAGGTTAAAAAAAAAATAAAGTAGAAAATAAAGACAAGACTTTAAACTGAACAAGATGCAAGTAAGGGCTTGGAGCAATTGTGTGAAGGAAAAATCTGTCTTCTCAGAGGAGATAAAGTAAAGGGCAAAATCAACCCGAAGAGCCCTTTGGGAAAGGGAAAAATGGAAATGAGAAAGAAAGTATTTTAAGCAGCAGAACAATATTAGTAGGAGAGCAAATGAATACACTCACCAATGCATTGGGAGTGGAAATGAGAACAACGTTTCTCACCACAAGGGAAATGAAACTTTGAGATGAGATTTCAGAAAGGGCACGTCCACATCACTTCAGGAGAGATCTTGGTTAGTTCTTGGGAGGAAATGCACAGAAGAATGGAAGCTAATATTAAAGTCAACATATCTGATGTTCTATGTTCAATGCAATTCTATCTACAAATGGAACACCATGTGTTCACTGCATTGCTTTATACGTAGTTAATTGATCCCATGCCCCAAAGATTCTGCTAATCTCCTGCAGAGACAAGGAGGAATTTTCCTTCTCCTGCATAACTTGGCTTTTGAGTTTTTTTACTTTATTTTTCTCTCTGTGTATCTGCTTCTGAAACAGAAAATATTGAGCACAACTAGAATGGAAAAGGGAGGACTGGTTTTGGCAGGACAAGAAACAGTTCCAGGTTTTGCTGTGGAAATGCTGAAACACTTGGCTGGATTGCCTCATTACTTTTTTCAAAGTTCTAAACATCACAGAGAGAAAAGGTATTTTTTGCTGCCAGGTCAGAATCATTATGCTCATTCCACATGCCGGTTTTCTCATTTCTTGTACTTTCTTCAGCTCTTCTGTTGCTACTGGGAGCTCAAATGCTGTTTGCACTTAGATGTCTCCAGTCCTCTTCCTGGGCACCTTCTAGAGTCTGTGGGGTTTTGTCTCCTGCTGCAATCTGTTGTTTCCTGTGGGATATGGTATGCCCTGTGCTGTGCAGAGGAACATTTAGTGCCTGAGCTTCATTGCCTGCTGGTTTCAGGACACAGCTCCTGACAACCCAGGTAATCCTATGCTCTACCTCATTCCATTTTCATCTAATAATTTGGAAATGTAAGTTCTTCAGACCGTGTTCTCCCTGCATTCATTTAAGAACCATGTACCCATAGAGCTGATAGGTCACTGAAGTCACAAGATGGTTTTTCTCATGACCCTGAGGAAGTAAATGAAAATTAGGCTAATTATCACAAGATAAGTATTATTTCATACAGTTAAATATTATTTTTGTTTTCACTCAAAGAGGTAAAGGCACTTGACAAAGTGAGAAAAAGCTAAATGATACTTTTCTTTCCTTTTGTATTTCTTTTCAGGCTCCGTCTATGAGATGTTTGGAAATGAATGCTCCCTGTCAACAGGAGAAGTCATTAAAGTTATTGGCTTCAAAATTAATAAGCTCATAGCAAGTATCTGTGAGAATAATGAAGTCAGCCAGTTTTCAGCCAAAGTGGAATTACCACTAAATTTTCCTGGTATGGTATTTCATGCATACATGTTTTTGAGGAATTATAGCCCTGAGTAATCACCTTTGTTCATTTTATTGATTTGTTGTTTTGATTGATATTTGAGGTTGCAACTCAGCTGTCAAGAATACAGTTTTATCAGATGATAGAAGACACAGTCAGCTATTTTTAAATTTCAACTCCTACAGTCCTTTCTCAAACCTGGATAGAAATTATTAATAGTATAAAGTTTTGTGGTTATGCTTTCTACACTTTGGAGTCCCTTCATGTAAGAATTACTACAAAAGTCTTCTTTTAATTTACTTATGATTTTGTCAAACCTTTTCTGAGCTGAGATCTTCCTTGTTGTGTTCTCAAACTACAATTTATTTACCATTATTTCATCAGTAGTTTATTTTGGGCACAAAATATTTTCAACACTTTGTTTTCAATAATGCTTTTATTTTAATGATTTATTTTAACTATGGTCGTCAGAGTGGCTGCTTCATACCTGGGAACAGGATTAGAGGGGAATGGATGTGTTTTTCTGCTTTAAAAACTCTCTAACTGTTCTATAGAGAAATCCAGATTCATATTTTGGATGGACTTGAAATTTGGCACGTGGTACTGACCTGTTTGAACCATATTTTCCTGTCTTCATGTTGCCTTGTTAAGGAGAGCTGGCCAAGTACTGAACCCAGTGCTAGTTCATCACGTGCCGTATTTGTTAATTTTTGAATTCTGCTCTCATCTCAGTTCCTGTACTGTTAGGGCCCAGCAGTGTTGAACAGGAAAGTGAGTGGAGCACAGAGGGAGAAGTGTGTATTCCATGTGAGTATCCCACGGGTGGGAAGTGGAGGAGGCAAAATATGTTAGGGAAACAATGGGAAAGCTTTGACCTGAGAGCAGGACAGAGGGATGAAGACTTTCCATGCAAAGATCAGAGACTGGAGACAGGTGCAGGTGGTTTCAGCAGCAGAGGAAGACCCCACACACCCAGGAGTTTGTAAGTAGGGCATTTCCTGTGCTGGGAGTCTTGCAGTCAGCAGAGGTAATGGGAGTCCCTTGGGGAGAGGAGATGAGCAGGCTTGAAAACTGCATGAGGAGATCAGTGGGAGAGGGAGAGTGTCTGGGGGAGAAGTTATGGGACACCTGCAGAAAGGAAACACTGGTACAGAACTTCAGGAGTCTGAGATCATGCCCAGGACTCACTTGGGCCATCAGCCTAGCTAATGGACTGAATGAGGCTACAGTTTTGTTGGAAAAAAAAACCCCTAAATATTTAATTAGCACTGTTTTGTACTGAAAGCACATGGGAAATTAAATGGATGCTGCATGGGGAACATAATATGAGTGTTTTCTAGTGTTTGAGTGCTTGACTTAATAACCTCACTGATGCTCTTCTAAAGTCTTGCTGAGTATGCCAGAGTGTGTGCACGTGCATGTATAGGGTTTAGGTTATGCCAATATTCAAGATGGGATGTGCTGTTTCTGCAGATGGAGACAAGACACACTTCTTGAAACAAATAAAATGTAAAAGTCCATGGGAATGCAATGTTTCCTCTGAATTCTACAGAAAAATATCTTCTGTTATGCCTTTATTTGCCATCTCTAAAATACATATTTCTCTCTGAAATAGTTGTTTATATATAACATTTTCCTGCCCAGTAGATCCTCAATTTACTTTCACATTTTTCTTACCCTGAGAATCAGAAAAATTTGCATGACCACTTATTAAAATACTTTTTTTGGAATGCCATTTTCAAGCACTAGTAGGGCCCAAATGTAGAGACCAAAGACCATTTAATTATCTGTGGCTATCTAGAGATATTGAAATACAACTCTCCTGTGAACTCTCAAGATACTTGGTATTTTTCTTGTAATCCAAGTTTCCCTGATATTACTAAAATTTCTTCTATCTCTAAAATACATATACCAATAGAAAGTCATATTCTAAATCTTGATTGGCAGATGAGGTTGAATATTTGAATCCTAAAATATCCAACACAACAGAGTGATAAAAGTAATCCTAAATTTATTAAGGTTGAAAGTCCTGATTGTTAGAACAGAAAGACTTGTGATTTCAAATGCTTGAGCCTGGTGAATCAGGATTTATTTGCATTCAAGTGATCAGTTTTACAACTTGGCATTTGGATGCTGTTGCCCTACTGAGCACATTTTCAAATTCGATCTAATCACTACAATTTTCATGCATAGTTATGAACTCTCCCAACCAGTGTTCTAGAAAACTGGGTTATTTCACTTGAAAAATAAATTCAGAGTTCATTTTGCTGAAATTTATCATTATTATCCTCCACATGACGGGTATTACTGAACAGCAGCACTGAAGAGGGGCATAATGACACTTCTTATTAGCCCAACAGGGAGCACCTCTTTCCTGTTTTTCTCTGTATATGTACTCTTATGCATTCAAGAGCTATTTGGTAAGACACAAATTTGTCATTTCTCTAATTTAGTTCTTAGCTGAAGAATGATTCTGCTCTGCGGAGCCAAGACATCCCAGTCTCTTGCTCTTTCTTGACCTTTGTTCTTTTTGCTTTATTACATACACGTGCTAAGCTCTAACTGAGATGTTCTACATGAAACATGACTTATCCCCACCTCCTGAACAAAGCACAGAACTGGAATGCAGATGATCTCTTTCACGCTGCCTTTGACTTAATGCAATGAAAATATCCGCAGGTCTCCAGGAGGCTGACCCTGTGTTTACACTGGATGTACAGTGCTCTCTTGCCAGTGTAGATGTGAAGAAATCTTTTGCTATGATGCCATTTTTTTTTTGCCATGAGTTGTTTTGCATGCCATGGGCTTACATATCCTCTCACTGAGCGCATGCTGGCACAAATGAGCAATGTTCCTATTTAGGTTGCTCTAGGGATAGCAGCTCTGAGAGTGAAGAACTGGCCTCATTGGCTTTAAATGAGCCTTACTCTTTGTCTTTCTGAGTGTATTTGCAGTCTTCAGAACTCCTTTTTTTTTCTGCTCTGGCAAATCATATCCTTGATAAAGGCCTAATCTGCCCTGTGCATTAAAGAAACCGCTGCAACCGCAAGTTCACTATCTGTGTTATTTCATTTTATCCTCATTCTAATTTGTTCTTTTTCATGCCTCAGAGGGCCAGGCTAGTCTTTCTGTGCTCATACACTGGATAAAAAAATAGAAGTCTGTCGTTAGTCTAGACAATTCAATGGCAACATCTAACCACATTTTGAACTACAATTTTCACTACTAGCAAATTAGCAGACAGGTAATTTGCACAACAGCTGAACTGTTTGCCAGCACAAATGATTATATTTCATTCTGTTGTATTCCTTCTTCTGCAAAAAACATTACTGGGCTGCCCCCTTTCTCATGAGGTCCCTGGCTGCTGCTGCTGCTCATTCTTATATGGTCTGACAGGCACAAAGCTGAGCATGACTGCCCCTTTGAGTGCTCATGTTCTGCAAGTCAAAGGAGACTTGTCAGTGACCACACTACACATCCATGGAAAAACAGGGGTTAGGCATTAAAAGGCTCATCTCAGTATTAGAGAACTGGCCTTTGGGACAGGATGAGAAGAGGAAGATATTGAAGCAGAAGAGGTAGAGATTGGATGTTGGAGGTGGGGGGAAAGAGGAATAGCAATTAAGTCTGCTCCAGTGAAGGTTGACTGTGCTGCTCCCAATCTTTTGCCTTACTTGGGGAACAGAAACTGCTAGTCTGGGACAAATGATTTTTTCTGCTCTTCTTTTTTCTTGAAGCCTGCTTGCTACTCTACTAGGCAAGCCTAACTATCAGTTTTCTCAGCTTTCTGTAGGGGAGAGTAAAAAGGATACTCCTTTCCTTCAGGACTCTAATTAAGACTGAAAATAGGAAGTCTATAAAGCTCCAGGGTGGTACATTTTACACTACAGCCAGTAAAAGAGAACTGCATATACTGTTCTGTGAAAAGATAGTAAAAATATCCTTCTATCAAACTGTGCTTTTCCACAGCACATTCAGTCTTGCGATCCTCTGGCTATGTTTTCTCTCCCATACCAGTGAAATAATTTTCTCCGATTCTCAAACTCTCTCTCAACTTGTATACCAATTAGTAAAACTTCTTGAAAAGATGGGCTGATGATACTTGGGTCATACTAATCATCATGTTATGTCTAGGAAGACACTTCACCTAGTGAAATGTCACTAGGTGCAGAGGCTTCACTCCATTCCAAGGAGTGGAATAGTTGTATTTTCCTGTAGTATTATTATATATGTGTAGTCCTTCTTGTATGAATGTTTTATTTTCCCCCAAGCCATTGGACATCAGTATAGTTTGGTTGTAGACCAGATTGCATTCAAAAAGTATATCTCTAAAGCAATAATGCCCGATCTTGATAAACCATATGGACTTTTCCCCAAATTTGCTATTTCCATCTGTCTTTCTGCCTAACAGTCCACCAAGATCACTAGGATAAGTCTAGATGAATTTGATTCAGTCATTTTATGGTTTATGAAAAAGTACAAAAATATTTTTGCTTGACCTCAAAATGTCTAAATTTTAGCATCTCAAATTTGCCATATGTCTCCTCCTCCTGGAGGTTTCCTTGTTATCTTAGATTTGGAAAACATTTGTTTTTGTAATTTGATTCACAGTGATTTTAATAAGGCTCTGAATTGTTCCAGATATTATAATTTTATGGTTTTTGTGGTTTTGATTTGGTTTTCACATACATATAGTATCAAGGAGAGCATTTATGAGGGGATACCATGGCAGATTATGGCAGTGACTTCCACCCAACACAAAATAGCTTATTATATATTTACCTATTTTCTATATAGAGAGAAACATATGGAACTTTGCATGTTCATAGCCACTCAGAGGTGGATGTTAGGTGACTTCATGTCAGGAGTGTCATCAGTACAGAAGCTAAGTATGCAAGGCCACACGGCTCTTCTCTTGCTTAAGCAAGCATTCTGTCATCAAAATTAAGAAAACCAGCAGAACAGAAGGCAAACATTTTTCTGCTCCCATCCTTGAAAAAGCTAATCAACTTGAGCCAAGGGGATAATCAGGTGTCTAGTTTTGTATGAAATCTGATAATTATGCTTCATATGAAACCTGCTTTCCAACCTGGGATGTTCATCGGTTTGTTGCGGAAAGAGTTGCCTTCCACATATCTTTGTAGTTCCAGCAAAACTAGTAGCCTAAGACCACTGTCAAACTCACAGAAGAGTAGAAAGTTTCTCGTGCCTGTACATTGCCAAATATTTTCAACTGGAAGTGGTTTTTAGCATGGTTTATGGAGGCTTTTCAATGCAGTTCAGGGAGGTCTGTGGGGGGAATACACTTGCTCCTGTATCACTGATGGGTAGGCGTAGTTACTGCCTTGTGGACACAACGTAAGTATTTTAAATATCCTTTTAATGTAGAATATTCCTATTTGCTTTCTCCCTGTACTGCTAGATGATACCGTTCTTGTGCTTGCAAGGCATGATACTAGAACAGTTTGTCTTTTCCACACTTTTAATGTGTCACTGGTGCCTTGTCACAGCAGCACTTTCTAAATGCTGATGAACCTGTTTGTGTTGATCTGCACTGACAGCTCCAGTGGTGATTAGGACTGTGGTAGATAACTTCCTTGCTTGTAATTGCGTTAGAAATGGCAGGGAGAAACATTACAAATACCAGCAGGAAAGAAAAGTGTGTTGAAGTTGTGCTTTGTACATTCATGTATGTGGCTTCTTTGCAGCCCAGGAAAAACCTGGAGGTTTTTCTGAAGGTTTTCCTGCAGTGAGGACATATATGTAGAGGATGGATTGACACAAGGGTACTGATTTCACACAGGAAAACTGTCAGTCATACAGACAGCTGTGAAGGCACAGAGCTGCAGAAGGAAGTGACATTGGCACAACTGGTGACTATTTCTGCAGCAGATCAAATAGGCTATTACTGCTTAGGCTGCTGGCAGGCCCTCAGAGATGTTACTTCCCACAGTTACTAGTGACCACACGGGACACCCATGAACCAAACATGCCCAATCTGGTGATGCATTCAGGTAAAATCTACTCAAAAGACAGAATCCTAATTACTTCTCCTTAACAAGAGTGGTGCAAAAGTTACAAAGTGAAAGTACAGGGTTTTATTACAGTAAAGCCAGAATCACAGCAATCCTGTAACCAGAACGCATCCCCCAATTTTTATTTTTTTTTTTAAACACTGTTGCGATAGAAGTAATGGTTTGATATATTCTTTTAAAGAAACACAGTCTTGGGGACATCATGTTAACATGCCGGGCCCTCAGTTGTTTTGATTGTGGTCAGTAATGAAAGTCAGTGAGTGAAAAGGTGTGGAAGAAAATAAACACATTGCTTATTTTTAAGAGCAGCAATATCCCCTGATCCAATTTGTTAAACAATCCCACAATCAGGGAGATCTAGAGAAGGAAATGAGCATTTCCCAAGATCCAAGTGTGTTTACTGACAGCATCCCACCTTGCTGAAATCTAGCTATCTGCTGGGACATCTTGCACTTTTCTAACATTCTGGTTCTCACAGAAATCAGTCATGACCAGTGTGAACCCAGTTCCCGCACTAAATGGCTGGGGTCATTTGGATAGGACGTTTAAAACCTTGCAGACATGGCTTAAACTGCTCATGGGATTTGAAGTTGCCATAAACATGTCTTTAGTGGCATCAACCAGGCTTCTTGATTCCCCATGCCATGCTTCCTCCTTAACTGCCAAAATGGGAGTATGCCTTTGCCACAAAGTGCCCTCTCTGTGATCTCAATGTGGAGGAGTGAGGCCATAGGATTTTTACTGGTTAGCTTTGGCAGATAAAGGGAGAAAAATAATAGAATCTCCCAAGGAGCTTGGCTTCTTTGTCACTGTAGCCGTAGCTATTGGTTAATTTGTGGCTAGCAAACTTGGCCTAGAAATAACCTCTATTCTCAATCATATCCACTTGAACACAAGTCTCTGCCAATGCTTGTCTCAGGAAGCTGCACTGCAATTCCATAAGGCAGCATTCACAATGCTGCCATGCCTTGTGAAGAAGACAGCTGAATCACACAGTTCAGCTAAGACCTGCTTTTTAGTCCTTTCAACCCTCCAGTTCATCTTCCTTTATGAAACCCTCGCACAAACATAGAGACATACATATTTTTCTTGCAATGCAAACTCCTAATGAGACAGATCCAAAGGGCATGATTAACATGAAGTAATAATGTCCCTAGGAGAAAGGGAAGCTCAGATACAGCTTCTGCCTTGCAGAACTTCAGCATTTTAATTGCCTTGTGATGGCTGGAGTGCTACAACACCCAGACTTTGAATTAATCCAGCTGGTGGATTGGGCTATCAGATACGCTACAATCTATTTGCTCTTTCTGATCTGTAGGTGCTACTCTTTCATTTGTGATATATCTTTAAACACACTTGGTCTAGGAATTCCCAGTCTGCGTGTGGAAGGTTACATCGTAATGATGTTTAGACAAGAAACTTATCCTGCATGAACTGATCACATTAATGTTGTGTTTCCTCATGCCACATCTACATTCAGCTCTCAAAGGCTGGTTTTCTGAGAAGACGGATAGGAATTTAGGATATTTTTTCTTTTGTCCTGTGGCAAAGAAAACTTCTGTTGCGGACTAAGAATGCTGGATGCCAGAAATTAGATACATGGCAGAAAGGGTTAATTCCAGCTGCCTATACATTGTACCATGCAGCTGATATTACCCCAGAGCGTAATTTGAAGCAATTGTACTATTATCTATTAATTATTTGATGTGCTTTGCTCCCCATTTGTATAACATTCACAGTCTAAATTTTGGCATCACTTGCTTTGTGTATTTCCTTTTTTATAATGCAAATTTTCTATTCTTAGGGCTTTACAAGGTTGTGGCAGATAAGACTCCATATTTCAGCATTGAAGAAATTGCAGGAAAAGTCTCTATTGGGCCAAGAAGGTTTGGCCATCCTTGTTTCTACAGTACCAAGGATATAAAACTGGCAAACTTCACTATCAAACATGGTGAACAGATCACCTTCAAGTCAGTGGAAGAGGTCAATGGAATGATGGCTGTGAACTGTGTTGTGACCAGAAGTAACAGGTCTCATTCCTTTACTTTGCCCGTTTCGCAAGAAGGAGAATTCTACGAGTGTGAAGATGACCAGATGTACACCCTAAAAGAGATTGCAGAATGGAAAATCTCTAAGTGCAGAAACCGGATCGTTAAACTTTCCAATACTTTACATATGTGGGACAACTCTAGTCCACTTCCTGAGAATTTTGATGGCTGTTTGGTTCTCATGCCTGTCTATGAAGTGCAGGCAGTAATGAAATGTAAGTAGGAATTAAAATCAGTGTTCTGTTAAACTTGGTGTAGCAAAGTACAAAAGTACCCTTAAATACACAACATTTGCCTAAAATAGCTATGAAAGATTCAACTTGGCAAAAATTCCTTATCCATATTTGCCACTAATGTTAGTTTGAAGAGGAAGAAAGATAAAAATAATATTTCCTTTAGTGTTTCTTTATCATCTGTTAATTCAGATTATTACCTTGTATTTCTTTCTGTTGTCATTTTGTTGATCACTACAGTTAAATCCTCACTACAAATGTATTACATACTGAAAAGGTTGAGCTTAGGAATTCTGTTCAGTTCTTAGATTCTCTTTCTTTTTGTCATAGATTTTGGTCATGGAGAAGCCACTTGATCACTTATGGCTATGTCTAGATGGTAGAAAAAGAATGGGGACATAAATGTTGTAATACACTTAATTACCGTTTACTTTTCAGAATGAGTATGCCAAAGAAAGAAAAATCATATTACTTCATTCTGTTACAGAAACAAATATCAACTGAATATAAACACAAAAATCTCATGGACAATTTCTGAAACCTGTAGGTTTGAAGAAAGAGAAAGATTAGAAAACAAATATATTTAAAAGTTTCTGCTCTGAGTTTTTATTTTAAAAAAACCTCAAAAATATCTATGGTGCTGATTGTTTTAGTTGTTCCACCAAAACACTGAAACAGCGGGATTCTGATTGTAGGATAGCAGCTTAGCTTTTTGGAAGGTTTTGCTGCTCATTACACTTACTAGAAGCAAACCAATGAGCTCCATAGGAATTGATTCCCAACAGAAAGAAGCCATTCATGAGGATATTAAGCAGGAAATCTTATCACAACTGAGCATTTCTCTGTTGAATGATGTAAGCAAATGGACAAAAGAGAAAGAAATAAAAGTGGGTAGAGACTGCTAATACAACATACCATAGCTGTTATATGCTTATCATATGACATTCATGTGCTTTCTATGTGATTTAATGTGTGATTCTGGAAAATATAACCTCACAAGATAAAGTACTCTGTTTGCTATTACTCTAGATAGATTCAGGAATCCTGCTCATCTCCTGAAGCTGGGTTAACTCGGGTGTGTTGCTGTATCCACTTAGGCATGTGTTCAGAATCAATAGTAATTTAATGTCCCTAAAAACCTACTGAAGATTCAGAAATATTTGTTTTTCACTTGTCTTCCAATCAGTTATTCCAGTAAGGATTGTACTTTTTGTTTTTATTTTAAGTTTCATGGTGTTCTCAATATTTAGGAAGCATAACATATGTCCTAAATAACTATTTAATACAAAGTTGAAAAGTAGGCTTCATGGTACATGATTAACTACTTTCTCGTGGACCATGAAAAATGGATTTTCACCATTTTTAGGAGAAATATAAGTAGACACAAGATAAAGGATGAGAAATACTATCCACTATAAAAAAGATTCCTGATAACTGGGATAACAGATTACATTTTCACATGCTGTGAGTAGGAATCCTCTATACTTCTCATTATTAATAATGAACAAGTTATGTGTGTGGAGCTCTCACAAATGCTCATATAAAGTTTCATTTTCACCAGTCATTTTCCATTTTTGTCTTTCCCTTGTGGTGCTTAGGATGCTTGTCACCTCAAGGTGTCAATGTGACAAAAGCAAAGTTCGAACAAACAGATCCTGAATCACTGTCATAGAACTCTATCATATAAAATAAATCTGATACCAAATTTGCAGCATAAAATATTGGTATGTCCTGCTACAAGGAAGTGTGAATCCAGAACACACTATCCCTTTGTGTAGGTCTATGCAGAATAAGTCATACTGAAGACAGTAATTAAATGTTATTTGCTTGTTAAATTTTACTGCCTTGGTCAGCGATCTGCAGTGACTTGGAGCCAAATTCTTAAACAAGCCTTAATTACATAGTCAGCTTTGTTCTTGGAAGTTTCACATTCAAAATTTTGCAAGTTCAGTTGTGGTAAAAGAGTTGTTGTTCCCTGTCAGGTTGTTAAATTCAATGGCTCAGTTCTCACAGAGAATAAAACCAGGTGACGCAGAAAAAGATACAACAGTTCCAGAGAGGAACATTATAGTAAAATGTCTTAATTCACAAACAATAACCCTAGACTTAGTTATACAAAAGCTTTGCCATTTTGTTAAGTGGTATTCTTTCCTAATAATTACAAATGTTTTAGATATTCTTATAAATATCAAAATACCTTCTTTCTCCCAGTCTTGCCACAGCAGCACGTTGATAATAGATCCAAATGTTTTTTATTTATTAATTTATTAAAAATGTTTCCTTGCTCATTTCTTTGGAGAAACCCTAAGTTGTTATGAAATAAAAAAATAAAAATACAGCTCACACCCAAGAGTTTGAGGAGATAAATAACTGATTAAACTTGGAGGTGCTTTGGGGAAAATAGTGATTTAGACTTTTTCTTAAACGTTTTGTTTATTTGCACACCTTTTTCTCCCTCTTCATTTGTGTGGCCTCATGCATATCAGATAGCCATATATCTTAAATTACAACATTTTGGTTGTTTGGCTGGCCCTGTTAGTCCTGCACATTTACACATGGATGTGCACACCTCAGGGAAGGTACCTTTAGTATCTGACCAACAGGATATTTTATTTCAATGTCAGTCTGAAAACAAAACCCAATATCTCTCTTTTCTTTTTTCAGTTCGAAAGGACATAGTTCATATCCTCTCAGATCTGGATGTTGAGGTCAAGGATGTAACAGACTGTTATGATATTGGGTCTTTCCTTCAGCCACTTTCTTTGGAAGACGTATTTGAGAGAACAAGCAAAGAATTTCCTATGGTTGCTGAGATAATGGAAGGGCCTTCAGGAAGCCAAAAACCTTATAACTTATTGTCTACAGGGAAAGAGATTGTCATCTACAAAAAGTACCAGGCAGCAAGAGTCCTAGCCTCTGAGATGAGAAGTGATTCCTCCAAAAGGCATTTTTTAATCCCTATGAGCTACAAAGGAAAGTTCAAGAGAAGACCTCGGGAGTTTCCAACTGCCTATGACTTAGAGATAGCGAGAAGTGGAAAAGAACAGCTTCATGTTGTAGCAACTAAAGCCTTTACTTCCCCTTATAAAGAGCTATTCTCTGTTTCAGTTGGAGATCAATTTCTAGTTCAGCAATGCCAGACTAGTGAAGTTCTGTATGAGGGAAGAAAGGAACTCATAGATGTTTTAGCTTGTGAGCAAATACTAAGTGATTCGTATAAAAAAGTGCTCCTCCCTATGTACATGGAAGGTGGCTTTGTGGAAGTGATTCATGACAAGAAACAGTACCACCTTTCTGAAATCTGCAAAGAATTCCATTTGCCTTTTAATGTCAAAGTGTCCGTGAGGGACCTTTCCATCAAGGAAGATATCTTGGCTGCTGCGCCTGGCCTGCAGTTTGAAGAAGAAATCACAGACTCTTACTTGCTGATCAGTAGTGCCAACAGCCCAGTGGAGAGCTGGGAGATTCCTGTGTATCGCTCAAACATGTTGGTCCATTTGCTCAGCAAAGATGTCCAGCCAGTTGTACCACCCGTGACAAGGACAGCAGTGGAAGAGCTCAGCAAAGAAGAATGCTATATGCTGCGGAGATTCGAAAACCTAACCTTTCATCCACCACCCAGGCCTCCCAAAAAGCCAACAACAGCACCACCACCTGCTTTTGCAGTGCCCAAGCAAGGTGTATCTGATGTGCTACAGGCTTCAAAGGTAAGGTATCCTTCTTGTTTTTGAATGTCTTTCCATCACAGGCCGTGTTCTGTGGGTTTAAAACCTCCATTTCACTGTTCTATCCTTATGGCATGTACACAGATGGCTCTCAGCTCCCTTTAATAGGCAAATTAGCCATTACAGACAGGAATGGCTAAAATCTCCAGTGTGTGTTAATTGATCCATGAAAAACAATGGAACCATGCCGACTCACAATAGAAATCTTGGCTGTATAATTTTGCATGGATAATCCTTTTCTGCACCATTGTAAAAGTGAAGGGAGAGACTTGAAGTGCCTGTATTTAAATCTTTATTAAGGGGAAGCATATGTTTTCGTGATGTAAAGATAATTTTGCTCAGCTGGAAATTGTAGAATTAAGTTCACAGAGAGAGAGGTTGTATAGAAATTTTTGAATTCGTTGTTTTCCACTTACCCAAGTGGGAAATAGCTTTGGAATTAAAAAAACAAAAAAAAAAACAAAAAAACCCCAGTTCATTTAGAAGAGAACTTGATGTTAAGAAAGAAGTTCTCCTTCTAGGGTGATTTTTTTCATGTTCAACTGTCTTTATCTGAACCTGACCGTTTTGTTGCTTTTGCTCTTTCTAATGAGATCAACATCCTGATGTCAGGGTGGACCGAGCGCCCTGTGTTGTGTTGCTATGCTTTAAATACAATGTAACTCATGTAATTTTATTCTGGGGGATTCAGAGGAAGTTATATTTTTGTGTATTGGTATGAAACTAAAGTTGAATTGTAGCCACTCTGAAAAGGCAGTATTTGTAGTACCTCTCTTTGCCTTCTGGAGGTGTTCCTCCTCTCATTACTCAATTCCAAGACCATAGACCAGCCCAAAGCTCCACAGAGATTCTGGGAGATGGCTACAACAGCCTATAGGAGAATTGATTGTACAAGGAGGTTCACTCAGATAAGGGTTCTACAAAGAAAAGATGTGTCATTTTCTCTTGTCTTTACTACAGAAATTTCTTTTCTTCTAATTTTTACAATGAACATCAAACAGATTAAATAAGTCATCCTGTTGTGCAACGAAGGACACATGAGAAACTTGTCCATGGAGCTAACAGGCAAACAGTCACCCTGGTACTGGCCAGGGTACAGAACTGGGGGAAAATAAAGTGTTTCTGGTTGATCTGTACCCTTTTCAGGAGGATTCAGACCTCCTGCAGTTACTGATGGCTGTGCGTGCAGAAAAGCAGGAGAATGCTGACTCCAGATCAGGTTCATGCAGAAGGCAATAATTTCCTAAAGTGAGAAGAGAGCAGTAGGGGCAGAAGAGGGATGAGCTGAGGTTCTTTTGCACATTCATGAGTGAGAGCAATCTTAGACTGCAGCTGTCCAGACAAAGGAGATAATTTAAACACTTTTTCAGAAGACCTTTTTAATTTTTTTTTTTTGGGCGGGTGCCTGTTATAAATAAGTAATAAACTGTAGTCAGAATGCTTGGAGTTATGCATATTGTAAATCTCCTCCCCTGGGAAGGTGAAAGAGTAGACATCCCTTATACACTAGATTAAACATACTGAGTTGTAACATATTGTGTTTAAAGTCACACAGAATGCATTATCTTTTCCATCCTGCGCACCATGAGTCCTCTAAGACATGGATGGCAGCAGCTGGGCTCTGCCTTGGCCCCTCTGCATTGCTAGGGGAGATTGTGTTTTCTTTTTAAATGTATCAGGAATGTCTGAGGGTTCAGAAAGTCGGAAACTGTGCCAAACTGATAAATAGCCATCTTTGCATATTTTGTGACTACGCATAATAGGCTTATTTGCATAAATAACAGATGAGCGTCCTAATGAGCTGAACTCCAGCCTGACAAGGTGGCAGCCTGGGATAAGCTTTAGTGCTGCATGAGTTGCCACGCTCCTCCTGCAGGCAGTTCCACGCCTGGTGCTTAGGGAGCTCTGGCTGCTTGCTGTAGAGTGGTGAAGGGTTTCTTTGCACACCAGTTGGGCAGCTCTGCTTGGTTTGGAGCTCCAGAATAAAATGCTGCTGCTGCTGCATGGGTCCACAGAAGATTAAGACCTGTCTGGTTTTTGACAATAGCTGAGGATTATCTGCAAGCGTGGGTCACTTTTAGCTACAGCTTGTGCTTTGATTGCCTCAGCTTGCAGCAAGGCTGTGAGGGCAGAGAAGCTCCAGCTGTCTCTTCCTGCTGTTCTCTGACCTTGGTAAGGAAACTATGGGCCCAGGAGCAGGATTGCATGCTCCACTGCACACTTTGGGTCATGTGAATCACTGGATTGTATGAGATCAGCATCCAGCATGGACTGGAACCTCAGATGAGTGTGAGACCTGCCTCCACTTGTTGCAAGGTGCAGAGCTGCAGAGATGTGGATGTCTGCACAGTTCAGCAAAGTCCAGAGACAGCAGATGAATTCTCAAATGTGATACAGCTGCATTAACCAAGCACTCTGCCCAGTCTCTTCACAGGGTTAATTAAGTTGGCTCGACTCCTGCTGATACAGCAGGGATCTCTCCTCTCCCCTTCAAGTACATCTTAGACTTTCCCTTTCTCTCTCATATGAATATTTTGTTTGGGTAAGAAACATCCAGACCATATTTGTTTGCAATTTTGTATTACTTGCTAATTGTTTTTAAAAAGGCAAGCCCCAAGAAAATACACGTAAACTAAACAAATGAAAAAAACCCAAATAAACCTTGTATTGAATGATGAAATTAATCTGATACTTCATACAGCAGATATCTGTCTGCTATTACTAGCTGATAGCAGATATTTGTCCTATAGCCAATACCTCTACCCACAAGCACCTCAGCTGAGGACGGGAATGACAAAACAACTTGTATCCTTTGTCTCATGGTAAAATGTATTATAAAACTCACCATAAATTTATGTTTTCTTTGCTAGAATCATTGGAATGAATTTCAGAGGGGTTTTAACTAGCATGTAGAAGTAAATGGTCATTCAGTTTCTGATTTGTGAGCTTATCTAGAAAGTGAGAAAGACCTAATAAAACCCTAGAAGTCAATGTTACTGATTTGAGAATGGAGTATCTCACCCTCTTGCCAAGGTGTTCCTGGAGAGAAGTTCCTGTGGGAGTACCCAGTCAGGACTTCACCTTCTTGAAATGAAAATTCATTTAAAGGGAAGAACCCAGATGTGTCTGTTCTTTCCTTGCATTAGAAACACCACTGTGAATATAGCAGGCCAAGTTTTCACTTAATAACTTCCTTGGAAATAGTTTTCTAAAATTTCCTTTTTTACGGGCTAGGAAACCTACTTTTTCTTCCCCTTCAAGAGCATGCAAGCCGCAAAAGTTTTCTAGCTTTCTTTTTTCCTATCAGTTCAAGGAGTAAATATCCTACACATTTAAGATGGTGTTAATCTGTGAGCCTCAATGGTTTTGTAATAAATTTAAACAAAAAGTCCACACCAAATATTGTTAAATGCAATCTTAATTAATGCATGGAAACCCACAGTTCAGCCTTTGTACTCCAAAGACCATAAGGGCACTAAGAGCACTGCTTAAGGGCTAAAGCAGTATTTCACTCCTGATACGGAGTAAGCTCCAACCAATGTTATTTTCAATGGTCTGTTTAGTCATTTATCTAACCTGAGCCACAGTAGAATCAGTAAAATACTCACTAGCTGGATTGCTGCTAAATAACTTTGTGAACATGGAACTGGAAAATATAGTCAGAGGCAATAATCTGCTGATCTCTGGCAAGAAAGCTGAGAGAATTCCAGCCAGGGAAACTGGAATTTAACAAAATAGGAGCATCAGGGCATGATAGTTAATCGTCATTTTGTGCTAAGGTCCATTATCCTTTCAAAAGTCATTACAGTGTTAAGATATCAAGAACTTTCTTGCTTTCTTGCTTTTTATTTCAAAATTAAAATTAAAGAAAAATTATCACTTCCATCTGGCTTTGCAGTTCTACAAACTGAGCTATCGAAATCTGCCATTAACATATTTATCGCATCTGTCTTCACAGCAAAATGAAGACTTATCTGGAATTAAGTTAATAAGACATAAGCTGCATTTCTCAGCAAACGAGTTTTCCTGTATGTCTCCTTTCCTTCCGCATAACTATTTCTTTTCTGCTTCCAGAGAGTTTTTCACATTTTCTGGGTCCTTTTTAGAGTAGATTTAACACAAATATTTCTGCTGTGTAGCAAGAAACCTAACCTTCCTAAACAAAAACATATTAAAAAATGGAGTCTGGACAGCCAGGGAGGAATAGGTAAGAACAGACTTCAGGAATTAACAATCTTTCAGGAAGAAAATGAGGAAGAAAAAAGAGGTTCATTAGCAGATGCAGAAATGTGCATATGCAAACAAGAGGAGTACGGTTTCTCTCTGACAGGTGCTGCATTGAGGCTGCTGATGCTGCACCTGTGCTTCCTCCTTTTCTTTTCTGTCCCCACAGAAGAGGAGGTTTCCCACTCGATGGAAACCTTCCATCCTCTCTTTCCCCCTCCTTTCCCATGTCCTATCTTTTGTTTCTTCCTGTCATTTTCCAGTACCTTTGTAAGTCCCTAAAAAATAAAATGTGAAGGCTGGAAGTATAGCTCTACAAATTGAGGACCATCCCATACTGTCATTGTGGCAAAATTCCTAAAGTGTCTCAAAATCCCATCCCCACCACAGCCTCACCTGGTGAATCAGACCTTGTGCTGCATATTCTCACTTCTCCGAGCACCACGTCTGCACTGTGCCATGGTTTCCTTTTCCTCCTAAAACCCATCCTGTGACACACATGCCTGATTTTCCCCAGAGTTGTGTGTTTGGGTCTCCCCCCATACTACATTTTCCATGTGCCCTTCAGACTCCCTAACCAATGTGACATTTTTTCCCCAGTCCCCTGTACTGCTTTCTACAGGCTTGCCTTTTCCTGCTCCTTGCTTCTTCCCAGTACATCTCCACTGCTTGCTCTTCTCTCACATAATGAGCTGAAGCTGAGGTCACAAACCTAAAGGAGTGGGAGCTGCAGGGACATCTCAAATTACACACAGGCTTTTGTTGCCTTCCCCAGCAGCACGTATTCCATACCTCAGCTCAGGACTGGTCTCCTGCTGGGATCTTAGGGGAAAGCTGAAGTAGTGGCGGGGTAGGTGCTGACATGTGTCAAGTAGTTTCATTTTCTTGTTGGCTGGACGGTCAAAGCTGAAGGAGTTTGTATTGATGCTCTGCTGCAGAGCATCCTTATAGCTGTGTTTGGCTCTGGGGGCCTGTGACCATTTTCTGGAAAGCCTATCCACATCCTGGTACTATGCTGGGCTGAAGTCTACACATGTGCCATCCCACTTAACATCCTGGTGTTTTCCACAAAAGAAACCAAGCAATTCTGGCTGGAGACCAGGACTGTTGGGTGCCCTATGAACTTTGCATGAACCAACAGGAAGAGGTCAGAGGAACTGGAAACCGTAAAGCCCCAGCTAATAAATGACTGGAGTTTTCCTGATACTCTCAGTATCCTCTTTTTCTTTTAAAAAATACTAAAAGCTTAAAATTTCCACGGAGAATCATCAAGTCTGCAGTAGGCATTTACTGTGGTTTGATGTTAGTCTCCAAACTGAAATACAGTGGGGAAGATATCAGTGTGCCTGCCAGAAGGACAGGTAGTACATAATTGCCTGAAAAAACAGCAGGGCAATCTGAGGTGTAAGTCTCATTGCAGAAAGGCATTAGCGATACAGGAAATGATGATATAGTACATGGAATTAAGGAAGGTACAGACGAACATTTGGATATGCTGACTGATGAAAATGTCAACTGGTTAAAAGCAAATTGCTTAATTTAGAGCTAAAAATGAATTACTTGGAGAACAAAGAGAAAAGAAATATAAAAATAAAGAGGATGCCCAGAAGAAATAAAAAATTGAACCACATGAAAATATGGAACCCTTGATAAGAAGGAAAATCCTGAATAGAGTGTGTGAACTAAAAGCCATTGATGTCAGTAAGGAAAGAACTGGCTGGCACATTTTTTTCCTGTCTCACAGAAAGCACATAACATAATAAAACACACAGCACAACAAAATCATATAATTATGTATAATTATGAAACACGACGAGAAAGAAAAGTGGAAGAATAAATCTAAAATTCAAGGAACCACTGCAGCAGAATAACTCTCCAAAAATAGAAAATAGAATTGGGGGGGGGGGGGGATGTCACAGAATGTCGGGTTTTTTCAGCTGGAGTTCCAAGAAGCCTGACTTCCCACAAAGCTGCTCTGCAGGCTGCATTTTAGTGTCTACCTGTCTCCTCAGAGCAAGAAAATTGGAAAATTAAGTTTGTGGATAGCTAGTTGTTGAAACACTACCTCTTATGAACTGTATTTTGATCTGTTTGGAAATCACTAAAGTTTTCCAGTTTAAAATGGCCAGAGATAATATATACCAAAGTGAATTCCCAGCAGGAAGCACATTCTCCATACTCTTCCAACGCCCGTGTGCAACACTGGCAGTGACCTGCCAGGCAGCTCCCAAGGATCCCCCAGAGACAACTGGGCAGCTGCTCCCAGGCTCCCTGACTCCATCCCAGGGATGTTTTCCAGACACTGTGTAATCAACTAGTGTTGATATAGCCACTTCTAAAAAAATGATGGTAAGAAAAAGAAAAGAAAGCTCTTCACTAAAGTCACTTAAGTGTTGTATGTGGTCAGTGTAAGGGACAGCACTGACATTGTCCATTCACATTATAGATTCTTTCATGCAATTCAAGCTTTGGCAGTATTGGCAGCTGAGCCTTCTGTAAATGAAAGCATCCCAGAAGGTTGGGGTTATGCTTTGAAATATATGCCCCAAGAAAAGAAATGAGAAAGTTGCTGTAAGTGTGATAGCAGGGTCACATCCTGTAGCAATGGTTCACGTTTTCCAGAGAGTCCTTGCAGTGAGGAATAGAGTGATTATCAAGAAACAGAGAGTGCTGTGGAGAGGCTCATAAAATCCATTAAAATTTGTAATGACTGTCCAAGCCCTTGGCATTCCTTCTTTACTTTTTGAATGTGTTAGTCCATAGATATGATGATGGAGTTTTAAGGGCTAAAAATGAATGTATTTACTGTCTCTACCACGAACATGTTTTTCTCTTTATGCATAGAGCTGTATAATTTATGGCAAACTTTTTCAAGATATTTGACAACATTGGTCTTGTTTTGCCTCAGAATATGAAATAATTTTACTAGTAAATAGATTGTGATGGCAGTATGCTGTGATGAAAAATTATTTTTTTCTTTTTGTAATACAGAATAATAAGCGGATTAAAAATGTACAGACTTAAGTCTGTCGTGATTCCTGTAGTGCCACTGAAAAACCAGAGCAGTAACTCCAGGCTAGCAATTACTGTAGACAGTGGCTTGTATCAATATCAATCCACCTGAACTAGTGCGATGGAGACTGAGTAGAGGGTCACTTAATAGGAGTCACTGGGGGGAAAAAACGGAAAATAAGGTCTTTGCTCGTTTGTGGCATGTCATGGACCACCCTGATGGACAACATTGGTGATGAACCCTGCTCAGACTCTGCTCTATTTTGGATTCTTAATAACCAAGAATTGATATCTGATTAAAACCAGCACAAAGCTATTCCCAAAGCATCACTTTTAAACTTTAAATGTAAGTATCTTTGAAAAAGTAAATAATATTTTATGTGTGAAATGAAGAAAGCGTGTCTGGAAGCTACTTTTCGGGATCCATCTGTTTTGCATAAGAGGTAAATGCAGTATTGATGAGGAAAAAGTGGTTGAGTTTGCTTGTGAATTGCTGCCATTTGAAGGGAAATGTGCCAAGCAATTGAACAGTAGCTCTACAAGAAAATTCTGGCCATATGAGGAGTGGGGTTCACAGGAGTTCAATAGGTCTGGTTTACATCGCCACTTCTGTAAATGCTGCTTCAGTGACCACAGGCAAATCACATGAATATCATTGCCTCCAGATACATGAAGAAACTGCCAGATGTGAAGAGGGAGTGTGGATTTACAGCTCATTAGTTACTCTATATGGATGCTTAAAGCTCAGGTAAATGCAAGATACATTGCCTCACTTTCAGTAAGGGCCAGAGCTCCCTCGCATTTACTCTGGAGCAGTAACCACACAGGCAGTTGCCATGGAGTATTAAATGAGCTGTAAATCCATGCTCATTTACAAGGTGGCAACTTGCTCATGTAGCTGTCTCCTCTGTCTGTGAAATGGGACACGGTGCTTCATTTTCACATCTTGGATATTTCTATAGACAAGAATAATTTTTCTATGTATGCAACATTTTGCGCATTGGCTACTGCAATAGAAACAACAAAAACAACATAAAAATAATGTCAGCAATGGACATTAGTACACTTTAGCCTTGTTTAAAAGTTTTTAGTCAATCTACAAAAGTGGATTTTGGAAGTTAATCTACAAAAGAGGTGAAAATATCCAAGTGACAGTTGTCTAGGACAGATGGATTCTGAAGTCTGTGTGTTTGAAAGAGGAAGAAACAAGAAAGAATAACTTATTTAAGAACTTATACCACAACAAGGTGTTAACCCTGAGGCTTGCTCACACCTTTGAGAGATCAGTCTTTTGTTAACCAGTTCATAGCTGATTCTAATAGTAGACACTGGCCTTTGTTCTTGTCTTCTGCATCTGCTGTGGCATATCTGGTGTCTTTAGCCTTGTCTTCACCTGTTGGCTTACAGAAGGTAGCAGTTAGTTTCAAGACGGAAAGTCAGATGTTTCTTTTAATCCTCCATAAATTTCCCCAGCTTGTGGGACCTTGACAGATGATTCCATTAAACTAAGAGCTGCATGTTAAAGGTTAATTTGAGCTAGTACAAAAGGCGTCACAAGAGAAGAAAATGAGGAAAGGATAGATAGATGATAGATAGATAGATAGATAGATCTCTTCAAATATATATTTTATATTGATAATTGCATTAAAAAGTAGTGGGACATAACTGATGATGTATAAATAAATGCTGGTTATTTTTTGAAGTCAACCTGGCACATCATTTATACTACTTGCAATGATGGAGCAGCACCTCCATTTGGGTGGAAGAGCGGATTACAGAGCTAAGCTAGGAAGGCGAAATTGAGAGCTAGTGAAACAGAAAAACAGAATATCCAGTTACATTCTGTCAAACGGGATGGGAAAGTAGAGTTTATGTAGGATGGAGGGAATCGCATTTTTGTTACAAAAAGGACTTTTTGAGGGTGAGCACTTCTCTTTCTAAATACGTCCTTTTCCCCTTCTGAAGATCTTAATTCATAACTATCCTGCCCTCACTGTCTCAAAAAGCACAGTAATGTAAAAAAAAACCTGCTGTGTTTGAGCCAGCTGCATTCACACATACATGTTGGTTAACAAGAAATGTCTGCTCTTTATCTGTTCTTTGCACCTCGCTGAGCACTTAGACCAGGGAGGTTTTGGTTTGCCTCCTACTTTTACACCATATCATCAACATCGGATGGTCTGAACACGCAGGCTATCAAGCTCCTACACTCCTCCTTCTCCCTCCCTGTTTTCATGGCTGGAGCAATAGGAATATGGATGCAAAAACGTGGGCGCTACAAGGAAAACAGAAACTAAATCCTCAAAACAGCAGGCCTGGATTTTGCATTAGGCTTTTCATTAGTTTGCATCTCCAGAAAAAAAGAAAAAACAGAGATAAAATCATCTCTTGAAATGTTGAAACCACTTCTGCCCATATGAATAGCTGAATGTGAAACATCTCAGTCTACCCTCTGAAACGGAAAATAAACCTTCTTATGAATGTTATGAGTTATTGAATAATAATATGGCAGTAGTCTAATGCTGCTATTGTTGAACCTAAATGAAAAACCTTATTAATCATGGATTTGACAGCTCATTCAGTTATAATAATGTTTCCTGTCAATCCAAGCTCTCATTATAATTGGATCTTACTTAGAATGGAAGATGCTCCATTGACTGCTCAGATGGAGAAAAATACAGGTTTGAAAATGAAAATATCAGTCTGAATTCTGTTACCAGGGAGCCTGCTTATGCATTTACAAGTTGGATAACACTTTAATCCTTGCTGTGTGTCACATTTGGATGTTACTATAATAAGATTCTCCCACTGACTAGACACCAGCTCTACAGTCATGACAGTGAAAGTGAAAGCAGGAAGAGAAATGAAACTTCTTCTTGGGATGCTGGTGTATCATCACCACGACCTAGTTGCAAAGAATTAACTGAAATAGATGGCTTTTCTACAGAAAGTGGTGAGTTCAGCTGTGAATTTACAGCTAATTTGGTTTCCTGCATGCCCTCTTTTGTGGTTACTCAGTTTGCAAAAAGTATTAGATATTTCACATGGCATTGAAAGGAGATTAAGTTGCTTCAAACTGGGGCAATTTAGTGTGCTGTAGGGGGTGTTTACAGTGAGAATTAGGGGCAAGGAGCTGTAAATTCATTCCCTAACTTATTGAACAATATCTTTGTAAACAAGGTCAGAGACAGAGCAAGCAAAAGCATCTGAGGTGGTTATCAAAGCAGATGAATATTCAGGCTGAGACTGAAAGCACTTGGATAAGCATTTCAGATAAATATAATTTAGAATTTCAGATAAATATAATTTATAATTTATAATTTAGCCCACCACTCTGTGGGCTAAATCTGTAAATTGTATATTGGAAGCCCCAATTTTGTGGGTGTAACAGAGGGAGGTGGTACAATCTGTGCAGGTCACAACTCCTCAACTTGAGGACACAGGAAACACAGGGTAAGTAAAAGTTATCCTCAAATTTATAAAAGAAAGGTTTTATAGAAATCCTTTTTCTAAGGTAGTTGAAACAATAACTCCCAGAAGGTGTTCTTGTTCATTTGTAATCTGGTGTAGTTACAATAACTGGGAATTTAGAGTAGTTTTCTAATGAGTAGTATAGTGCTTACCAGCATGGACACACCAGACTGTTTTCACTGCCTTGTAGGACAAGGAGTAAAAAATCTGGTAACTTCAGAAATTCTTTGCATGAGTGTAAGGACTAGCTGTTCGTGTGCTTGATCCTACAGCTGTCATGCACACTGAAAAGCAATTAAGTAATCTTTTCTCCCTCCATGGATCAACCAGATGACGCACATTTGGGAGAATAGGCTGCAATCCACACCAGAATTTAGTAGTTGCATTGAGACAATATGCTTCTTCTATTATTTGTCTTCAATCACTGCAGTTTAGCACTGTCTTTTATTTTGCTTTGTGCCAAGTGAAGACTGCTCAGGTCATCACTGAGATTGCAGTGCCTGAGAGAAATAAGGGCAAGGCTAAGTATGAAAGTGTTACCGATGTGAACAGAAATGCAAATCTAGGGGAAAGTGGAAACTGCTTGTTTTGGTTCTGTTGTTGTGCATTCCTATTTTATTCACAATAGCTGACTGATTTCTCCTCTCTGAATGAATAAATAGAAGTTAGATTTGTTTCAGGTGAAGGGTTGATGACAGAGGGGATTTCTTGTACTGTTATAGTGCAAAGATCACCCAGTTGCAGATGATCATATACCTCTACAACCACTAAGGCAGTGTGAATTTGTGGGGCTTATGCAACAGTTTGTAAGGTGCCTATTAGCATAAAATGCCTATAAAATTTATCTTGGAACTCTGTAATTTGAGTGGTGGAATAATAATTCAAAGAATACGTTTCAAAATATATAACTTGATCAGCAGCTGTTGAATCCATAAAATAAATATTTATATTTGCGTGATAGCGCTGAAAAGGTCAAGTAGCAGACACTTTAATCCATGTTTTCAATTTGTCGCTATATGTTTAGAGTAATAAATCATAGCAGCTTTCAAAAATAACAAAGGCAATAGTAACATATGGCTCTCAAACATCTGTGGACTGTAGATTAATCTAATTTGTTTTTCCTGAGCACCTAAACACAATTTCTTTATTTGTTGGTTGTGATCTCTTCTGTAATTACAAAAAGAGATTTGATACCTAATGGTATAAACCATTATGCTAACAACTTCAAATTAATGGGAACCTGCCGCTTATTTCAAAAGATACATTGCCAAGTGCTGCCATCGAATTTTCCATAACTTTATCAACTGTAAATACATTTTCAGATGTACAAATGTAATTTGTATTTGCAATATTCAAATGTAAATGCAACTTCTCACCCTGTTTGCAGGTACAGCACAATTGTAATAACATGACAGTCAGAGACACTAATTTGTTGATTTTAAAAATACTTTACAAATGTTTTATGTGCTTATACATTGTGTGCACCCCTGACCAAAATGTCATGCTTGGGTTTCTCTCAACATGTCCTGTCATTCAGATGTAACCACAAAGCCTCCTCTCTGATGTGAGGACTCCTGACGGAGCATTTGGCTTTTCTGGCTGACTTCAGTCACTAGGCAATGGTAAATAGTTTGCTTTTTGAAACCCATATTATAGGGTTTCAAAAAGCACACTTTTAGGCACACTTTTGACTGCTCTGCTGTTTGCCCAGCTCTTCCTCTGTGCCTACATTGTGGTGCCTGTGTCATCTTACAAAATGTCTGGACTGGGATAGATGGACCATGTGGGATGTGTGGGCGTGATTTAAGGAAATACAGCTCCATTTGCTTTAATGGAATTGAAGCATCTTCCAAGAATTGTGAATTTGGGATATTTGTTTGGGAAGAGCAAAATGGCATTTGTGTCTCTTCAGGGCTGGGCCAGCATGCTGCAGTGATGGATGGCCTGGCACAGCAGAGCTACAGAAAGAGGTGCCTTTGCTTAGGCAGCCACATGTTTGAAATGTGAATTACACTTCTGTGTATAAGTTTCCACTCTGGTTTCTACTCTCAGTGGTGCCTAGAGAGCCAAGTAGTCCCTTTGTGGTTAGCTGGATCCGGTTTTTATCTGCATTGTGGAGACTTCCTGACTGTAATCAGAGCAAGGACATGTGAAACATTAGATAGATACATGTTATGTACATTTTTGTGTCTTGATCTGGAGCTGAACTCCAGGTCTATTAATCCAAAGTGAGTGTTAGGCATGTTTTTCACAATAAGGCTGTGATTAGTGCATTGTGTAGGGAAGGGATCACGTTATGGCTGTTAGTACACACAACACCCATCAGCAGCTCCAGCAAAACCCTGCGGCTACAGATGTGTTGACTTGGACTCTGCAAAGGTCTGAGGGATGAGGTGCAGCCCTGATCCAGAAGGAAACGCTTTGGCAAGGAAGGCTCAGGCTTAGGTGTCATCCAGAAACCTACAGAGGAAAACCAACATTGTCAGACAACTGTTTTTATCCCTAGCCTACAAGCTGCTCTAGTGTTTGCCTTTTTCTGTCACTTAGGTATGTAGCATGTGCCAGTCTCTCAACCTTGCTCAGGAATCTTATAGGGTCTGGAAGTTTGGCCACATGCATATCAAGGATAAAGTTCATACCTTCATAGAAACAGGCATAAATACAATTTAATTTACAAGTCAATCCCCAAGATAAAGGTCTGGGGATCCATGCCTTTCTGTTGTCCACATTTAATTTCTATTGAAGTAGAAATATGTTCAGGAAAAAAATGTAAAACTAAACATTTAATGGAATTACTTATTACAGCTGGGAAAATTTTGTTTTTCTCCAAATTGTTTTCCTTAGTAAAACTTAATATTGCCATGCAAATTCTTTCTGGATGAAGAGACAAAGTAACAATTCAAATTGAGCTAGACCTCCTGTATCCACAGCACTTGCAATGCGAGTAATTGAAGGGCACACTGGATTTGGGATCTCTGACAGAGCCTTGTTTTCATCCAGCACTTTGCTTTTGTAGCATTTTTTGTAACAGGAAGCAGAGGTATAGGTGAGAAGATCCATACATGTTTCAGACACATAAGAGAAACTGAACCCTCAAAGACAACAGTCACAGCTTTTTTTTCTTCAAACCTTTATTTAAAACAGGTTGTGTTTGGTTAGTGGTATATTCTTTGTTTGATTTCTTGAAATTGTGGAAGACTGTCCTCTGCTCTCTGCAAACATGCACACACACAATAAGTCACAAAGATGAAAACTGTTTATTTTGACAATCTAATCCCATAGCATGCCCCATGCCTTTCTTACAACAAGGTGAATAATGGGGATTTCTGAAGACTTCATCTTTACTGTGGATAAAGATGTAAAGTATCACATGAATTAAAAAGTACACAATTTCAGTAAGTTTTTAATACCTTTATTATGAAAAAGAAAACTTTAGTTACATTTGCATGTGGAAAATCCACATGCATTGGCAGAAAAGCATATGATTTGTAGTCCTGCCATAAATTTTGATTCCTATATACTGAAACACTGCACACGTGAATGTGTCTGTTCAGTTGCCATCCCAGGTAAAAGAACATATACATGGGCCATGGTTTTCCTTTTCTTACTGATATTTAAACTATAAAAATGTGCTAAAATCCAACCCCACACACACAAAGTTGTTAAATCAAATAGGTCTTCTCCCTCTCCCTCCCCCTCTCCCTCCTCACTGTATGTTGCTAATGTAGCATGACAGAAACACACAATTTTTTAGCTTTCCTCCTCTTTCTGAATTTTATGAATCCACTTTACTCACGCTTATTACACAAGCATCTCGCTGTATTAAACTTCTGTCCTAGATAATTTTCAATGGCAGATAAATAAAATCATCCACAGAATAATTTTTTGCTGAAATTCTTTTTATTTCATTGGTATTTAATAAATGTGTCCCCACCTATTAATCTCACAAGGTTCATATTTTCATTAATAGGTGCAATAAAGCAAATTTATTTCTCTTTCATGTTACTTTTTGATTTTTAGCTCACTAACATTTCTCTTTCATCTGTCAGATGTATGTGAATAGACTGAATTTTTAGAGAATTATATTTTAAAGAACACCATGCCAATAAGCAAGGAGCCCTTGCCTAAAACTTAGTAAATATTTTTTTCTATTAATTTACTTGAAATAGTCATAGTTTAAAGACAGATAATCTTGGACAAGACAACTTTTCTTTGAAATTTAAGAAAACTATCTGCTGATATACAACCACTAAGAGCATTTTTGTGCATCTATGTTCATTACATTTAAAAGCTTGTTCAGTTAAGGAAAGATGCCATATCTAGTCTTTCAGAGAAAGAAACCAAACCCACAAAAAACATATGTTTTCACATTAGAATTTTATTTAATACATCCTAGTCCAATAATAAAGGCCGAATTCAGCTGTAAAATTTTTTTAACCATTTAGGTTCTATGTTCTACACTTTATAATAAAAGGGGTGATATAAAACATCGCTGTCACTGTACTTGCAGAATATAACTGATGAGTAAAATGTTCTTAGTAAAACATATTCAGTAGAAGTTCAGAGGACAAATGCCTTGCTAAGGCCTCTGTTCAGAGCCTAGCCTCCTACTATCACAAATTTTTTTTTTCATTTTAAATATTTTAATGTTTATTTTAACAACATCTTCTTCTTGTTTGTTTTATTTGCTTTTTTGGGAGCCCATTTAGAAATAGTCTTTGAGAAAAGTGCAGCTGTTAGCTTTCCAACATTCCCAAGGAACTTTTCACAAGAGAACTGTCTTGATGTGCAACATCAGGTAAAAGTACCATTACCTTATGTCTCCCGAGAAGATAAAGAAAAGAAGAAGACCCCAAAGCTACAAAGCAGTATTGTATCACCTTTGAAGCACCATCAATGTACCACAGAAAGATGAATAGCCCAGTTGTAGTCCCTCTGTTTGAAGGGATCATAGCCAGTTGCAACAAAAACTTGGGCTCCAAGGCAACGCTGATTGCAGCCATGTGATTGAGTCCGGTGATTCTGGTGTGTTGTGTCTTGGGTTCTCTTCTCTGGCAGCTCAGAGGCACAATTCCTTCTCTCCATAACTTGCACCTTTTAATTTTTTTTTTTTTTTTTGACAAGGATTTAAATCCTATTATAAAAAAAAATTGAATTTTTGCTACTGTCTTGTGACTGATGTGTATTCTTGCTGAGGATTACATCCCACATGTGGATACTAATGGCACACACCAGTGGCCTGAGGAACATGCTCCACTGCTTGCCGCTTCTCTTTAGAAAGGTTTAAGTTCTCCATCAAGGGAACTGAAAGTTCAGAGGATACACTGTCTCTGGCAATAATTAATAGTAAATGAATTTTTTTCCCAAAATGAGAGAGTATCTATTTTTATGGCCCTTTTCCCTGTTGGCTATTGTGGCCTTTAAAGCCAAAATTGCAGGAGTTTTGCATAAGCCATCTAAAAACCTTGGTTATAGATTGCCCTTGTCCTCCAGTGCTTCATCTTTTTGAGAGCTATCAATTCATGAATCCATATATGCATTCTCCAGATCTACAAATGTTGGAAAATCTATTCACTGGAGATGCCCAGAGGATTAATGATTTAAATAAAAACAATCAGGACTGAGCTAGTGTTTTAGAGTCAAAAAATGTCTTTTCCCTATGCTATTTCCCCTTCTGGTGCATAAATAATTCCTCTAGCATTAGTGGAGCTATGCTAATTTATACCCACAGAGGACTTGGTCTCAAAAGTCTAATTTAGATGACAACACTGAAGTGCAAAGACTTACCATTTTTATTTGTGTATAAAGTACCAGCACTCAAGTAGTTGTGTGTCATTAAATTATTTCTAGAAAATAAATTGCCATTTGGAAGGTTTGCTCTTGGGTGAAATTATATCTTTTTGTATGACTTTAGACAGATGCAATGAGTTAATTTGAACAGCTGCTCTTCAGTTCCCTAATTTCGTTCTCTCTTGTCTCCTCTACTGAGCATGCCTTCTTCACTACATCTGACTGAAATAAATACATCCTTGGACAGTAGCTCCTGTACTTCATTGCAATGGTCCCTCTGTTCTGAAGGGCCTTGGTAAAAAATGAGGTGGCAGGGCATAAAACAGGTCGATGCCAGCCATAGCTCCTGGGACAGCTAAAAGTTGGATGATAAGAAGGCTGTTTTAAGCCATCAAAGCTCCCTCTTCCTCTGCTGTAATTTTTTTTGTTGCACAGCACAGAATTTCACCCTGGGGTTTTTGACTGAATAGTGATGGATTTGATAACAGTCTCACCTGCACACTGGACATGTAACCATTAATGGGGCACTTAATTTCAGAGGAACCACAAGATTAAGACAGCTCATGTGCTTCTACTTTTCTTGTCTCCTGTTAGTACTTTCATAAAGGCTGTGTTTTGTATTCAGCAGTCAGTTTTCTCTGCATTAATTGCTGGAGTATTTGCCTTAGTGGTACCTGAGGCATGCTTCCATGTAGCTCTCCTCCAGCTCTGATGACACACATTAGCCTTTCCTTGTGACAAAATTAATTTGAAGTCAGCAGGACAACCATGAACATTCATAAGTGTTTCTAAACATGAGAGGGTTGCCTTGTTTGCAAACAGTGAAGAAGAAAGGAGCCTTGCTGAAAGAGCTTGCCATCTGGGGAGGGAAAAAATAAATCTGCAAAAATAGCCTGTATCAAGGTTAAGGCTGGTGTTATAGTTGATGTAGCAGAAACAGAAAGCTTATATGGCCTGAGAAGACATTATGGGCAGTGAGACAAGCTATAAACTGATCCTTTTGCTTACTAGCATTAGTTTCTGTGCCTGCCATTTTATCTCAATATTCATCAAAGCCTACCTGCCTTATGGCCCTGTGGAATACACTGTACTGCATTCTGCTTCCTATTTCGTGCAAGTCAGGCCCCCTTGGTGCCTCAGATAACATTGTGAGCAAGCTGGTAATTATAGTCATGGTGACCAGAATACAGGGTGAACCTTCACAAAAGGCAGCTCTTTGTTTTGAGGAATCAGGTTTACATTTTTTCAGTGGGTTTAAGAAATTGGGATTCTAATGAGCACATTTATGTAAGGATGCCATTTTTATGATAAACAAATTGGTTGTTGGAGATGATTTTCTTTATGGGTTGACTATATGCAAATCAACTCAACCTCACACCCTTAATCATTGCTTCGGGGAAGTTTTCTGACCTCAGACCTCTGCTTCATTTAGAATGGTTCCATCATTCTTTGTTCAAAATATATGTTTTATAAATATATCAGTATTTGTGATGTGTGCCTGTTTTGTCAAGACTAGGGAAAGCTTGATTTTTTCCCACATTTTTCATGTTGTTATCAGCTGTACAAGAGAATTATAGAAGGGTAATATGGAAAGAGATGGGAACAAAAGGCTACTGCGAGCTATAAGGATGCTGGGAAGGTATTTAATACTTGCAGCTCTCTGTAGCTTCAATTTCTAGGCAGCTGAAGAGTTTCTCACACCTGGGGACTTGCCTTGGCTGATCACTGGAAAATAAGAGTAGGATATTTGGATGAGATAAAATTCCACTAGGAAATGGTGTGATGGTAAAAATCTATTGCATGGATATCTATAGTCATTGTATCACCTGCAGGTCCATGTGGAATGAGGGTTCTGAGGTCTCTGAGCCCTGCAGAAACACACAGTGAGTGGCAATCCCAGCAGATACCCTTATGTTCTAAATAGATGGAGAACGCATGTCAGAGAGAATAGATAGCAGACGACTTGCCTGCAGTCACTCAGCAGGTTAGTGGAGAAGTTTCTTGGCTAGCAGACCTGTTTGGTCCTGAACTAAATCTCTGGGCAGAACTTCGTAGTTTTTGATGAAAAAAATAGGCTGAGATCCCAGATACAAAGTTTGTCAGTCAGCTTACAAAATTAATTCTCAGCAACCACAGTACTTTTAAGGATGTAGTTGTCATGAGGTTGTAATATGTCCCTATACATCTCCACCAAGTCTTAGGGAGAAGTTATGTGTTAAAATAGCCTCGTGAAATAATATTAGGCATGAGTTTGCAAAATAACTGTGAAATAGTTGGAGATCATCACGAGGTAGTTCTTTATTGAATGACGCCCACTTTTGTACTGACAACCAGAATAAATTTGCCACCTTACTCTCCTGGAAGTCCCTCTTCTTCCTTCTTTTGTAGGGGAAAAGTGAAATTTATGCAGGTAAGAAGAAGTGCTATGGCAGTTGACTACTGTACTTAACTCCCCTCTGGAGCAAAATCCTTGACATTCTTGTGCCAACATGTGCTACTCTTTTCCTGGTCCAAAACATTGAATTCTACCATGGCCATGGCATGCCTGTAGTGAAGAATTTTGGTCAGGTATGAAATAAATGCTTTTAAAGTGGTCATTTTGAAAGGAAAACTCTAAAATGGGCAAAAGAAGCTGTTTTAACAAAGAGTAAAGCCTAGTCTACTGTAGTATGGCTTTGAACATTTAAATTACTTTGCAGGCATTGATAAATTGATTTTCATTGATAAAGCCACTTTCACAGCAGTGAAAAACTTTTTGACTCAATTCTTGCCTCTGTGCATTCATTAACTCTTAAAACCCGATCAACTATTTAAGACCGGGATTTGATTTGGCCTCTTCATTTCATGCCTCTGTAAAGCTTCCATGTTCAGAAAAGGAACACCTGCCTACATTGGAAATCTCCCACAGACCTTTGGTTTAGCTTTGTCTTCCAATTACGGCTGTGACCTAATAATCTTCATTTTATTAAATGTCCCTGTGATACATTTCTGGCAAAGAATAAAAAAACTAAATAACTTCTGGTACATAAGAGGAAAAGCAACATACACCCTGATATATTTACTTGTACCTGGCCTGACTTCCCTACTTTTATCACAAGCAAGACAAAAGTAACCATTGGAAGTAAAAGATGTGCAAGACTGTAAGAAAACAGAGTATATTAATGAAAAGTACTCAGCAGAGAGCCTATTACAGTATCTGTCCTCTCTCCCATGCCACTGCAGAGCTAAAAGTGATTGATAATAACCTTGTAGTTACTGTACAATTTTCCTACAATTTTATCGTTGCAGTCATGGCATTGATCTACAGTTAAATGAGATAATTCCTGTGTGCTATCTTGCCAGTCTGCCAGGAGCAATGTACCAATTGTACTTGTAAAGTCACTAAAAAAAAAAAAGAGTACCTGCTTGAGTCCAGGGTTTAATATAGAAGTTTTAGATAGCTACACTATGAAATAGCTATAAAGAATATTCTTAAGTTTGTAAGAGAAATGTGATGAGGACTATTTAAACCTAGAAATTTCTATAGTAGTACTGCTTTTATCCGAAGAAAATTTAATAGTCTCTGCTTTTCTCCTGAATGCTGCAAAGTCTTTTTTGGGGGGGGAAAAAGTATGAAACTTTGTCTTACTTATATTAAGTTCTAAGTTATCAGAAAATATACAGCAAAAAATCTACAAAAATTAGATTAGATAAAAATTAGATTTTAGACTACTAATAACCATTAAATAACATGGTTCAAAATATAAAATCTTTTATTTCTGCTGTATTTCGGATGGATCAAAATTCAAGCTCTTAGAAATTTTACTGGAAAATTCCAATGGAATCCTACTTTAGATTAGGAACCATGCACTTCACTGAAAACTTTCTGAAGCTTTCAAAGATACGTGTGAATCACCCAGTTTCTTCTCAAATGTCTTCTTTGACCCAACCCCATAAACTTAAAATGAAACTTTTGGGTCACAAAACCACACAGACCACCTCCTGCAAAGGTTTGCTGAAACCAGAACACAGTAAAACTCACTGACTTCAAAAAGCTCTGCACTATAAATGTGGCTTCCTACTCCTCCCTGGGTCTGGCTCTTGCTTGCATTAAAGCCTCTTTTCAGTCTGGCAGTGCAAAATGGGACTTCAAAAGGGGGCCAGTTACTGTCACACAAGGTATGTTTCACTGCTGCTAACTTGCTGACATAGAGGTGGCCAAACGGGCTGGGAGGAGTGAGAAGTTGCTGACCCAATAAATTCTGTCTCAAAAGAAGGCATCGGGGGTGCCCTCAGGTTGCCTATGACACAGCTTTATAATTCACATTCAGGATCGAATAATTTGGGAGGTTTTGTCTTAGGAAATGAGTAGTGCTGAAGGGAAGCTTCTGCTGGCAAACAGGGCTGTGCCATCCACGAATTGTTGCTACCTCACAGATGCTCTTTGATGATCCATGTGAAATTAATGAGAGATTTCAGTCCAACTCCAGGAAGATTTGAGAATTTTCTCCCTAGAGCCATTGTCACATGCAGTGTCACCTGCTGTTGATCTTATTAGTTATCTAAGAAACTGAAGAATGTGTTGGAGGGTGAGGCTAACCCGAGGCTCTGCATTATTTTTGTAATATTTCAAATGTTACAGGTACCCAGAAAACACGGATGAATTTGTTAGTTTTGAAGTTTCCTACACCTAAGCATAAGAAAGACTGTTAAACCAGAGAATTAATGACAACAAACTGTACATTCTTTTATTCTTGTCAGTCTTCTTATATATTCACAAAGAAGCAAATAAATAAATTATGCCAAGTTATTTTCTCTCTATTTCATTTGCATTTGGGTAGCACCCACAATTCGTTAAGCACTGTCCTCATGTGTGGAAACATCACCTTGAATGCCTTTTGGTTTAAGATGTACAATACTTATATAGCTGATAGATTATTCAGCTTCCTTCATGCCAAAAAACACACATTGCTGTAGAAAACATTGTTTCCAAGGTCCTGACTTTGCCAGCTGTTAGGCTTGTACAAAACCATGGTGAGATTTTCCACTTGCCAAAGGGGATTGTTCACCATAGTAAACTTAAGTATGTGTGAATGTGTGGGTCTCTGAGGCTCTGCTCCTGCAAACAGTGACACCTGTGCACAGCTGTACTCACACAAGGAAGAACACTCATTTAAACAGACCGATTTCTTCAACTGGTTAGACATTTTTATTGCATTAATCTGTTTCTCACCAGATAAAGAAGACAACAGCAGCCAAAACCAGACAAATGATTCTGAGATTTTGTATTGTTTTCATTAAACTCTCAACAAGCCATTTTTCAACCAGCTTGGAACAAGCATCAGCCACCTCAACTTTCTGCAATTTGGCTCGTCTTGTTCCAGGTTTGCCATTTTATTTCAGCTGGGACAACCTCACTTCTGCCACTGCCTCTTTGCTTGCATGATCCACAGCAGTCCTGATATGCTCCTGGTAGCTGGCTGAAGGCACAGCTGGGAGGCAGCCTGGTTTTCCCGGAGCTGGAACATTTTGCATCTCCTCAATGCTAAGCCCCTATACAGCACTGCATTTCCACAAACTGTGGTTTTGGTAAAATCACAGAAAATAACAGCTCTGGAGAAAGAAATGTCTTCCCACAATCGGCTTGCTGAGTCTTTCTTCCCCAAGCCCTTTGTTTCTGGCTGGCAGCGCCATGAGGTTTCCTCAGGCAACAAGGACCACCTCCTGCCACTGCAACCAAGAGCCCAGCCTCTTCCGCTCCTGCCTGCCCTCATTTTGCAAACCACGTGAAGGCAACGATAGAAGGCTGGAGGTCAGCAGTCATTTCAGCTGAGGAAAAAAGTCCTGCTGTTGCCAAAGCTGCCGGTCTGATTGGGCATGTTTGTCTTTTTCCTCCTGGAGCCAAAGCATGAGAGCCAAGTTGGTAGATCTGGGAGCAGCCTGCAACATTATTTGAAAACTTTTCTACAGTGTGGGGCATAATCATCTATTGATAATCTGACATGTAACATGTGTGGTTGAGGGGAGGCCTAGCCTGTATGTTTGGACTATTTACAGTTAGGAAGAGTGAGAAAATTGTCTTTCTTGTGCAATTAATAGAACTGCAAATACTGGCGTAAGATTGATGTAATAATAATCTGTTTTAAAACCTTCGGAGAACTCATTTAGAGTCATCTCAATTTCCACCTCCTGAGAAGAAAATATTCACATCAGAAAAAAGACCCAGCTGACCATCTGAATGCTGAGCATAAAACTTCAGGGGAAGACAGCATAATATTTTTAAAGGCTGGCTGCTGAACTGAAAAGCAAGTGAACAGTTAAGCTTGGCTCAAAGCCGACTGAGATGAAATTTTAGGCTGCAGAAATAAAATCTTTTCTAAATCCCCAAGATAATTTAGTGGACTGAGGAAACCAAAGCAGTCTTATTGATGAAACTCATGAGAGCTACACAGCTCTTTGCCCTGTGTCAGTGGTTTGAAGAGTTGTCCACCAAACAAGTATTTATTTACTCAAAGAATGTGTTGTCTGCTGTATATATGTGGTCATTGTGGAAAAGCCCTCTGAAAATGTTTGTGGAGGCTCTGACAGGTCAGAATTTAACAGCAGAACTGTGCATGCCAACAGCTGCTTAATGCTCTTGTCAGCTGCAACGGTGCTTAAAACCACACCAATGAGGGGTTCTATGTTCTTGGGTTCTGTAAATGTGTAAATGTAGTATGGGAGTTATTTACTTTATTATTTTGGTTATGAAATGCAGATACTTACAATTTAGGATGTCTTCTGCACATAGAGTCTTTCAGAAAAGTTTTAAGCAGGTGGTTTAAAAGGACTGGTTCAGTACATTAAGCTATCTGCCAAGTTCAAACACTATTCCATGAAGCTGGACATTTGCTGAACATGAATGAACATGAACTGAGGATAAGGAACCTCCACTTTCAAGATTTTGCAGTCCTGAGTGTCATCTATAGAATGGGAACTAACAACCAAGGTTTTATAAAGGTATATTTGGTATGAAGTAATACTACTGAATATGAACTTGCTTTTGCTATTTGACATTTCTTAGCATATGAGCGAAATACCACCATCAGTGTTTTGCATGCTGCTTGTTTGCATGACTTTTCAGTTTTGGTTGTTTTGGGTTTTTGTTTGTAAGCCAGGGAATAATTGGTTGAGATTTGTACAGATCCTCTCTTCTCAGCTGTCTCTTTCTGAATGGGCTTAAAAGGCCTTTTAAATGCCACTGAGGCATAGCTCTGAATACTGTTGGAGTGCCAGGCCTATGCTACAAACTCAGCTCTAGGGACAGGACCTAGAAAAGATATGGATGTAACAAAAGCTTGGAAAACAGTTATGACCAGAGAGGGATATTTAATTCTCATTCTCACAATTTAGTATTGGGACAGATTGGGCTACAGCCTCCCTTGGGAGAGGACTTTGATCTCCAGGAGAGTCAGTGCCTAGGAGGGAGGGTGGTTCACAGCAGGGTCAGGTCAGGAGGCAGGGTGGGCACATAGAAACATGAACATATTTTCATTTTGATACCTGGGAGTAAATGCTCTTGAAAACCTTTCCTCCCCTCAATTTTTGCTCACTGTAATGAATTGAGGAAATAAAAAATCTAAAACACCAACAGCCAGACTCAAAAAAACCTTCTTTTAACAGTTTTGGCAAGTATTTGTAATCAGAAGTAAAATTTTTTTCTGGTGGGTGGGCACTTCCCAATTTGCAAAAGGTATCAGAATGTGAACTTACTTTCTGATGGGGAAAAATCCAGATCCTTTGCAGGACATGGTTCAATGTTGCCAACAAACCAAAGACCCCTGTGGTTCGCTGGGTTTGCTAAACCACCGATGTGCAGTTCAGCACAGCTGCAAGGGAATTAATTGTCAGAACTTTGAAATTATGTCAGAATATAAAGAACAAAAAGGGAAGTGAAAACTGGGGCAGAATAGTTTCTTTCTGACAAAACAGGCTGGCTTCTAGTAGGTGAGCAGAAATATTTATATACTCATATCTATGTACATTTATATGTGTGTATGTGTGTGAGGAGGCAAAATTCTTGAAAGAACTGAAACCTTGCAGAAATACCTGTTAGAATAGGAATGCATTTTGCTAATAAAATAACCCACTTTCCTTTCACTCCTGCTGTTTCATTCCCTGCTGTGGCCTGGAAACCAGATGATTTTGAAAAACAAGAAGCCTGATGCTGAACTCAGCCATGACTGAGTAAATCCAGAATAATGTTTTCAAATTACAGGGAGAGACTGCAGATTTACACCCAGTGTCTGAGGACAGAATCCAGTCTGAAGTATTTAATTCCTACCAACTCAGTGTCCTGCTGCTTTCTCGAGGCTGAAGTCTGCTGTGCACAGCATTTTCTGTCAAGCAGTAAGAGGAAGTTAAGGGTGAGCTCTGCAAGCTGGACTTGCAGACTCATGCTAGGAAGGCCAGCACAGCAGTAAGGACTTGAAAACAATTTATTTTAAAAATCTCACTCCCCCACTTCCTCTCCACACTCTCTGCAGGACCACAATTAGAGGAAATGGGGCAGGATACATTCTGAATAAGGGGAGTCAGAACAAGGCTGGAAGCGGATCAGGAGTTCAAGGGGAGATTGGACAAATACCTGGAAGAGGGAGACTTTGAGAGTTACTAACAGACAAATCACGTCAAACTCAGGAAATTCCCTGAGCTGAAAATAGTAAGAGGCTGAGAGCATATTTGGATGTGACAGATCCTGACTTGCTCTGTTCTTACTCTTCCTTGGTGTCTGCTTAAGCCAACGGGGAAGAAAAAATACTCTGGGATGCATTTTGACCTGAACCAGTGTGGATGTTATTTAATTCTTCAGGGGACTGAGGGAGAGAGAGATGGGGCAAGAGTTCAGTGAGGTCTGCGTCTCCTGTGTGAGGAGTTACAGAAAATTTCATTCTTCTTTTAATTTAGTTTCAATTCACATTTTCCAGACACTAAGCTGCACTTACATTCACATAATTTTCATCTTTCAGATTTCAGTCTGTTGAGTAGATTCCATCTGCAGTTTGGCAAACCTGCAGGTAATTAGCTCTCCCTTGTAATTATATTTCCAGTTAATGTTCCATTAAAGATAAATGAAAAGAATTCACATCTTCTGCTTAAGTGGTGATAGCACAAAATACAACATTTCATAGTCTTTGAACAAACAAGCAGCTCCATTTGCCATGTTGAGGTGTATTTGTAGTACAGAAGTAGATTTCATTAATTTAGGTCTTCAGGTGTATACTTTTTCCCTCCCAAGAACTTCAGTGCTTGGTGGGTGAGTAGCCCAGGAGAAGTGCAGAGCCAGCCTTGGGATAAAGCATCAGACTCACTATGAAACTACAGGGTGCTCTTTTCTCTTCCTTTCAGGACTGTTGTGAGTACCATGGAAACCAGGATTTCCACAGGCTGATACTGACTGAGTTTTGTTGCCCAATCTGAAACAGACCAAGCCTAATTTCTTTAGCTGAGAGCTCTCAAGTGCAGCTGCAATTGCTGTGCCTGATGGCATGGAAGGCAGGCTGGTGAAGAGTCAGACTGTGTAGAAATGTGACAGCTGGTGGCATCTCACCGGTTCCTATCCACTTTTTGAAGCAACATAGAGAAGAGCACATTTCAATTGGCCAGCATGTAAAATGCAGAAAACAATACTTTTCTTCCACTGCGTGGTGTATTGAAGAGAGAGAGAAAGTGCTGTTTAAGTACTTAAAAACAGCCAAGCCTTAACATAAAGACATCACTGCAAAAGTAAATGCAATATTATCATCCACCTTACAGTAAAGATGAAAAAATTGTTCTTTGCTCCAAGGTACTGGGGATCAAGCACTCACTGCTTTATGTATTTAGCAGGGAGATGGAGCTGGAAAAGCACTATGCAGCTCTGTATTTTGCGTTTGAACTATTGTTAAAAGGTTTTTAAATACCCTTTTTGATTTGTAACACTAAGCTTAAGGTGTAAGTCTGGTGATTTTGTGCTGCCTAACAGAGCATTGTTTCATCCCAGGCCACTCAAGGGTGCTCAACAACATTTTCTGTTCTCTTTTGCTTGTACACACACAGAGCAGGGGGAAAAATACCTGGGAAAAAGAGGCTGACAGCTTCAGTTACCCAGAGACAGAAAAGATCCTTTGGTAGTAAAACTTCATTCTAAAGTCTCTTGAGACATAATCAGTACTATTCTGGGAACATTTTTGGTGGAGAAAAAGATCTCATTCAACAAATGATTAAACAAATACTGTGAGTACTGAATGAGTACACGAAAGTCATTAGATTAAGAACTAAAATCTTAGGATTCTGAATTTCTGGAGCAAGCAAAGAATTTCAGTAGATTGCCACAGCAGTACACTCTTGCATAGTTTTTTGGGTGGTTTTTTCTGTTTGTTTGCTTTTGTTTTTGTTTTTTTTTTGTTTGTTTGGGTGGTTTTTTTTGGTTTTTTTTTTAATTGATGACATAATGCAACTTATTTTGTTTCTATCAGCTGCAAAAAATTTACCTGGGCTGATGGAACTGTCAGAGAAGAGTGGCAGTATTTCATTACCTTCTTAATGCCCTCACAAAATTTCCTAAGAAAGCATGTACTGTTCACGTACAGCAGCCCTTTTTAAAGGTCATCCTATCAGCTGGATCCCTTTTTCCCCCTCTGTTTGCTATCCCCCTGCAATTATTAAACCTCAGCCTGTTAAATTACAAGATCTTAATATTTTACCACATTTCATCCCAGAAAAATCATCAAATTTGATCAAGTATATTTTTTTTCTCCATAGTCCCAGACGAAAATTGTTGTGCGTCGTTTCAGGCGGGGGGAGAGGGGCCGACGAGGAATGTCGGAGGAGAGTTGGGATGTCAGGCTTTCCTATTTCAGCGCTGAGCGGCGGTCCTGAGCGCGGGGATGCTCCGGGATGCAGCGGGATGCGGAGCCCCCTAGCGATGCCCGCCGCCTGCTTCCCCTCTTATTCCTTTTTGTCTGGATGTCTTTGGTTGTCCCAGCTCACAGACAAATTGCGGTCGGGAAGGGCACGGCGCCGCTGATTTCTCCAGGGACGTTCGGCTTGGTTCATTATGTTATTTTATTTTTTGTAGAAATGGATCTGGCTGGAACATGGCTTTCTGCTCTGGTTTGTTTTGGTTTTAAATCCAAATATTCTCATTCAAACTCTGAACAAGGACTAACTAATTCTGTCCCTACAATTAGGAAAACAAAAGAGTTTAAATATAGGGTTTGAACCCTTAGAATGCACCTACAGTAGCATTAGCCTACAATCAAGCATGATTTTATTTATAATTTCCCTCTTTTTAACCTTTTGAAAAAGAACCAGGAGCAACCTGGTCTAGTGCAAGGTGTCCCTGCCCATGGCAGTGGAGGTGGAACTAAATGATCTTTAAGGTCCTTTCCAGCCCAAACCATTCTATGATTCTATGATAAAACCCAGACTACTGGCAATGAAAGCCAAATTTATTGTAATATTGTTGCTATGTACAGAAAGTACCTTGTGAGGAAGAAATGTATTAAGCACCTGAATCTGGATCACAGGACTTAATTTGATCATGTGGGTTTTGTCCCTTTTAGGCAGAGAATAACTCACAAATTAATACAATTTTGTTTCTGTCTTTGAAACTATATAACCTTGACCCTTTCTTTGTCAAAATAGTTAATCTATAGTTTATAGTACCTTATGAGTCCTGCAGGCAAATAATAATTCTCCAAAGTGCTCTCGTCCTGTATATTAATGAGGCTAAATGAGGATCCTCTTTATTGCCCATGGCCTTTCTGAAGTATCTTCTAACTAGCTCTTCTCCTTTTCCACACTCCAGTGGACTGTGGAAAATGAAGACTTGACATCATGTACCGGAATCAGTGCAATGGGGAAGACTGTTAAAATTCTTTGCTACAAAATCATAGACCCTTGTCAGTACTCTTTGTTATGGGTACACTGTGCCCTTGCAAAAATTACCTTGATGTGCAAGGTAAGTTGACTTGCCAATAGATCATGCAAGAAGGCTACCTTGGGATGCAAGTGAATAATAATCCAAAGGTAATTGTTTCTTTTCAAGTGGAATAAATCGATCCTAATTGTCTGCCATAATAATACAGATTTTGAGACATGTCAGCACTTCCCATGTGTGTTCCCATTATTCAAATTTGTGTTTCCCATCTGTTAGGTAAGAGCACCCATTCAGATTTCTAGTCATACAGTAAGTGAAATACATTAGCATAGAATCATGGAATGGTTTGGATTGGAAAGGGCCTTAGGGATCATCTGGTTCCAGTCCCCTATCGTGGGCTGGGACACCTTCCCTTGGACCAGGTTGCTCCAAGCCCCATTCCAACATGGCCTTGAACACTTCCAGGTGTGGGGCACCCACAACTTCCCTGAGAAACCTGTGCCAGTACCTCGCCACCCTCACAGAAAATAATTTGTTCCTAAAATCTAATCTAAACCTACTCACTTTCAGTTTAAAACCATCCACTTTGTCCCATCACTGTGCTGCCTAATAAACAGCCCCTCCTCTTCTTTACTGTAAGCTCCCTTTAGGTACTGGAAGGCTGCCAGAAGTTCTCCCCAGAACCTTCTCTTTTACTGGCTGAACAACCCCAATTCTCTCAGCCTGCTTTCATAGGAAAGGTGCTCCACATCATGTTTGTGGCCATCCTCTGGACCCGCTCCAGCAGATCCATGTTCTTCTTATGTTGAGGGCCCTGGAGTTAGATTCTGGGTGGGGTTCCACAAGAGCGGAATAGAGGGGGGATCACCTGATGATGAGCATTGGTGTAAATCTGACCAATGTATATACCCCAGAATGTACTCCAGCATATGCCCTTGCAAACTGGAAAGTAATTCAGATTTGTGACTCAGGATGGTCTAAGGCTCTGAATATGATAGCACTTACTCTGGCTGATACCACCTGGGAAACAAAATCTGTGCATCTTTTCTGATCCACTGTAGTTCCAAACTTCCCCTGCAGAAATTCAGGCAGATATAATGAGTGTTGGAGCAAAATTATATAGGTAGGTTGTAATTATATAGGTTCTGAAGCTCATAAAGTCTTCGCTATAAATCAGCAACTATGAATACTGATATGTGTCTCTCTACCACCCTCTCTCACAATTTCCTTAAAATATTCTGCAAAATATTTAAAATGAAAACTTCATCCAGCCTGGTTTGGGCTTCCCAGTGAATACAGTGCTGTACTGCTCTCTTGCAGAACTGTTGTATGCAGCTTGTGGGGATAAATTGTCTTTTTTGTCTGTGTTTGGACAGTGAAATCATTCTTCACACTTTCATTCTATGTATACACCTTTTTCTTCTGGTGGAAAGGTGCATGCAGCAATTAAGGATTTTATAGATAAATATACCCATGCAGCATTTGCCAAAGCAACAAATATGTGTCTGGAGTTTTGGCTTGGGTTTCTGATTGCTGTAAATACTGCCACTCCAAGCTGTTTTTTAAGATTGTAGTACAAGGTTTATGTTCTGCATCTACTACCGTGGGTGGCTTCTAATAATGTACTCCAAAGGTGTAGTGCCGTGTCCAGCACTGATTGCTCCAGCAAACGAGTACTCCTCTTCACTAGAGTCATTTGTAATCATGTAACAGCTTGACTTTCAGTCTGGAAAAGCAGAGTTTTGTCAGATTGGTTTATGCCACTACATCTCTCACCACATTTTCAGAGACTATGACAGCTGCTGGTTTCATATTTACTCCCACATTTTTCTGTACTTTAAACAAATGTTGTTTCCTTCTTTACTCTGAATGTTCTAGATGCTGTTGAGGTGTTCTTTCCTTTAAAAAAAAAATCAAACACGAATGTGTATTATGAAAACATGTATTATTTTCTTTTTTTTGTAACCAGATTTAAATTACTTTTTTCTTACTTGCTCTCAGAGCTTCTCTTTCTTCTGTTCTATCTCAGTGGTTACAATAATTTTGCTGGGCACCTCCAGAGTTGGGGAGGGGCAGCAGTGGGGATTGTTATTTGTTTGCTTGTTTTGTGTTTTTTTTATTGTTGGGCTTTGTGGGGGGGTTTTGGTTGGGTTTTTTTGGTTGGTTGGTTGGTTGGTTGGTTGGTTGGTTGGGGGATTTGGGTTTTTTTTAATGTATTTTTTTTGGCAAGAACTTCTGTTCTCTCTTATGGGCTTTTTGAGCAGTTGTGACCAAATACTGTTGTCTGAAGCATGTGTGGGATGGGGATTGCCTTCAGTATTTTTGGGTTGTATCTTGCAAAGGAGCACATCGTGAGTTATACTTTTACTCCTGGAAGGGGAAAGATTGAATACCAGAAACTCTTCTACCTAAAGAAGAGGAGACTCTAGAAGATGAGTAAAAATCTGAATGCTGGGAGAGGAATTACAGCAGCAGCATGAAATTATGTGTTAGGGCCATAAAAAAAAAACCTCGCAACTCAAAGTAAATTTCAGTGCAGACATAAACTGTGGCATTTGTTGCCATATGATACTGAGAGCAGAAATGTAAATGAGTTTAAAAAAACAATTAGACACAGTAATGAAAAAAATATTCATATGGATACAGTTGTTGATAGCCCAACTTTTAAATTGTTAATAGCCCAAATTTTTTAAGTCGGAGGAGAACACAACTTGGAGATGTGAGACGAGAGCAGATATTTATGTTGCAGAGGAAATCAGCATTTTGGGAACAGGTTTTGTGTAACTGTGGCTGTAGATAGGGAAAACATTATTATTCGTCCAGTGCCACTCATGAGAATAAGAACTATTGTCAGATTCCACACTTCTGGAGCAGACAAGCAGAGGGAAGCCTTGCTTGAGAAGAGAGCTCATGTACGCACACACATATACAGATACAGTGCATTAAACTCTTCAGCTGATCAAGGGAAACTAATTCAAGCCACTTACTATAAAACTCAGTTTGCTTGTGCAATGTTTTCAGTTCGTGCGCTCATTTACAGCTTCTGCTGAATTCTGACACTTCTGTTCTTACTAAAGTGATGCATCTCCAGCCCTTTAGTTCTCACCTTAGCTCTCACACTTTTCTGTGTTTATCCTGTTTGACACAACACCTCCTATTTCCTGAGAAGGACTGTGCACGTTTAGACTCATTTACCTTTACAGCTTTTTGCTTTGACTCCTGACTTGCTCCTGAACCACAAGCAGACCTGAGGATGCAATGAGCAGTTCTTAGCCATTGCCATAAAATAAATTTTTAGTTCATGCACCTGAAGCTGTTGGCTTTATTTTTCAAATGCTGAGATTTAGGATTTCCTCATGAGTACTCTTATAACAAATGTCTGCAGCTCAGATTATGAGGTTTTAATTGAATTAATGTTTTTCCTGGCAGTAACTATTGAAAATTATGGCTGATACCCTGACGTTTTTAAATTAGTGGAACAACAACGCTGCCTAGATAGAAATTCTGTGCAGTTAAGTTTGCCAAGTATTTGAAAGACATCTGTAAGATTTCTCTGTTATACAGTTTTTAAAAAGCAACTTATCTTTGTTGTTCTCTAGCATAATTGTTATCTATAGTGCTATTAAAGATGTCAAAATGCTATCAGATTTCAACATAAAGTGATGTGACAGTTCATTTTCTGTAATCCTATTTGTTTTTAAATGTTTGAGTTTTGCATATTTTAATTTGTTTGCAAGGTGCCCCAGGTAACTATTTTTTCACAGTGTGTGGTTTTGCTGATGAATTATACGATTAGCACAAATTCCAGATGCATTTTTCTTAATGAGGGGATCTTTCTATTTTGATAACAAGGCCTGTTTTTGATTAGTTAAGGCAATGCAAAATAAATAAACTCAAAATACTCATATATCATATTGATTGCTAGTATTAATAGGGTAAATAAGGAGCTGACTAGAAAATAAGAGAATTCATGTTGGGTTTATTTTAAATATTTTTAATGTCTATTATTTAAATTAAAGTTCCATTCTTCCCTGGAAACTGACCATTAAGTGAAAGCTTTCTGTGTGCTAAGTATGCCAAACAACTGGAATACAGGAATAATCTGCTTGTGAATAATAAAGTTACCCTACCCTTCTCAAGACCTTCAATTTGCGATAAAGAGGTATGAATGATACCAAGGATGAGACTAGTTTAGTGGCAGATCTGAAACATGATTATTCAGGCATTTCTTTTGCCCAAGCAGAAAGAGAGCATTTCTCAGTAACTGCCTAAAAAGTGAGTTTTCATATAATTGGGTAGCCTGGCAACAAACAGGTGGGGTACACAGGCATGTTTGGTGCAGAAGGTCAAGAAGAGGAGATGAAAGAAAAGCCATGCCATGCTGGTGAAAGAAAGTTAAAGATCCTGTAGTCTCTGAACCTATTCCACAACACACTCAGCACAGTCCTAGTCTGAACAGTGCCTTTTCCATTCCGTTATTTTAACTGCCCCCTGTGAAGAATTCATTCTGACATTTCTGTCCTCTTAGCAAAATATTTCTTAGCTGAATTTCTTTTTTACAAGTCCCTGAGTTGTTTTGTGGTATTTTTTTTGGTTTTTTTATTGTGAATTACATCACTGCTTGCAGCTTTGCCGGGTCTCAGAGGTTCTTTTGCAACCAAGGCAACCACTACCCAGCACTGTAAGACCTATAGGGCACAAACATGCATTGAATACTGTAACCCAACTGACCCCTGTAGGCTGATCTTAGAGGAGTTTTTTTAGAAAAAGGAGAAAAGTACCATAGATTCCTCTAATTGAAAAATAGGGTCTTCCACTTGTGCAGTATTGTGACCCACCCACTGGGGAAAAGCATCCCTATGTTTTATAGGTTTCATCCTAATCTGTTCTTATTATTATACTGTCCTGGATTTTCTGTTTCAATTACTAGAGACTTCTTTTGTTGCTAGCTGATTTTTTAAATTTTTTTCAAAAAGGGCAAATTGTCATAAAATGTGGGTTCATGTTGCACTTTCACAAATTGTGGGTTGATTCTGAAAAGATCAGATCCTATTACTGTGTAGCTACTGTCAGATTTACCAACATGACCTTATCTCTCTGAATAGGATGAGCTTTGTCATTGCTGAGGAAAAAATCTGCATCAAATTTTGAATGGAAAATCTATACTGATTATTTCTTAAAATACATACTCTGGTATTATGGTGGCAATTGATCTGTACCTACACTGCAGGTATTTTAGAACTTCACCAAAGATATATTTTTGACACTTTTAATTGACTGTCAGTTGTACAGCTAAAAATATGTATTTGACTGGAAGTATTTATGACATAAATACCTCAGAATTAAAAATAAAACATCATAATTAAGAAAAGGTGTGCATGAAGCTTGAATTTCAAGGGATGCAAATATTGCAGCCATCTAACTTACTTTTCCCAGTGTAATAAAGCTATAATTAATAACTCCAAAATTATCTTTTCCCACCATCTGACTGTACTATGCTGTGAATGCTACTGGGTAAATGTAATTGAAATGTCAGACTTTATATGAATTTGTGATGTAATATGTAACAAAACACATTAAATGAACAATCGATACAATAAAAATAGCTAATCAGAAAGTAATCTGAATCAACCAATAGGGATACATAAATTTCCTTTTGCTTGTGTGACACCATATAGCTAAAACTAAAAAGGAAAAGAAAGACTGGAGATGTATTTTAGAGGTAATCTCTTCACCTAGAGTGCCTCCTGGTCATGTTATTTTGTGATGTACAAGCCTGAAAGACAAGCTCTGTGGTAAATGTCATTGATGACTTTGACAAACAGAAGGATCTGTAGTTAAACCTCACAGAACCCAAAGATTGCTGCTCTTGCACGTCACATCAGTTTGGAATAACAATTTACATGGAAAGTTAATGTGCACTTCTATGTAATTTCAGAATTTCCACGTAGACACCACCAAGAAATTGTGCTCAGATCAAGCTGCTGATGTTTTGGAATTGCAAGTGAGTTGTCAAAATGATTTGGTGCATCGTGAGAATAAGAAGGACATGACTGGGAAAGCTACACTCATGGAAACCACTGCGATTAAAGGTCAGTTAAGCTTTATGGTTTGAGCTATTAATACAACAAAGCTTGACCCCAGCCCTGATGAAAATTTGACATTCAGGAGGATCATGTGTGATTTCACTTGGAATCTGTGGCTTAGTCAAATAGGGATGAAAAGTGAACCTTTCTGTTCTTCCCTCATAAATGCCGTAAGGTAAATTCATCCAAGCTCTCAGCAGCAGCCTGGTATTAAACTCAGTTTGACACTGCAACATGAATATTCAGTGGATTTTAGGAACAGACGATTGGAAAATGTGCTTTCCATTTGCTTTAGAGTGATACTTACATATAATCTGTTATTAAAAAATACTCATCCCAAAATGTTTTAAGATGAGAAAGCCATTCACATTAAAGATATAGTAGAATGTCTTTAACTCATATTTTTGTATTTTGAAGAAAAAAGTAGTACAGAGCAAATTACTTGACCAATAATTGTTTTTTAAGTCTTCATTTATGTGTCTTTCCTTTAAATTTGAGAGATGGCAAGTTTTTCTACTTATCTTTCAAGTTTTTCCTTTTTCAGAAACTAACTGTACTGAAGTTGAAAAGCTAGATGATAAGGGGACAAATCCAAAGTGTATTTATTATATATATTTCAACTTTGCAGTTAATTAAAAAAAATCATTAATCTCTCAGTCTCAGGTTGTAATTGAAATATGAACACATCACATTAATTACAACACTGGAACATTTGGAAGAATAAAGCACAAATATTCATCCTCACAGCATTTGTTAACTAATGATTGATATCGACAGAAGAATTTCCTATAAAATTTCTCTTTTTTTTTTTTGTCATTCAGTGTGTAAGGCTCTTCAAAAGAATTATCTATTTGAAACTATGGGTATTGAAACTTCTAAAAGCTACAAAAACCACCTTTCTAGAGAAAAATTACAGTGTCATGTTGAATATTCACTAATCCTTATTGCTGTGGAATTTGATTATTTGGGGACTGATTATTGAAAGCGATGTGCTTTAACCCCAGTCAGCAACCAAGCTTCACACAGCTGCTTGCTCACTCCCCCACCAGCAGGATGAGGGGGAGAATTGGAAAAGCTACAAAACTGGTGGGTTGAGATAAAGACAGGGAGAGCAAAAGCCACTCACACAAGCAAAGAAAAACAAGGAATTAATTCTCTACTTCCCATGGGCAGACGGGTGTTCAGTCATCTCCAGGACAGCAGGGGCCCATCACGTGTAACAGTGATTTGAGAAGAAAAACTCCATCACTCTAAATACCCCCTCTTTTCTCTTTCTATCCCTTTGGTCGCTCTGGGTCACTTGTCCTGACTGTGTCTCCTCCCAACCTCCAATGCACCCCCAACTTCCCTTGCCAGCAATGGCAGCATGAGCAGCAGAAAAGGATGTGGCCCTGTGCAAGCCCTGCTCATTAAAAAAAAAAACCAAAAAAAAAAAAAACCCTTGCACATAAAACAAAAATCTCCATATTATCAACCCTGTGTTTAGCACAAATCCAAAACAGCCCTGTACTGTAGTCACTGTAAATACGACTAATTCTGCCCCAGCCAAAACCAGCACAGTATTTCCTTATAACAAAATATATATATCAGCTTTGAACTAACAATCCAGATTTTTTATTTTGTGGCTTTGAGAAATCTCTTTTTGGGTTCCATTTTGTCACTGTTTAATGATTTGATTAGATTTTATAGGGGTAAATGGTGAAGCTTGCATGTTAGCAGCTACAAAGGACAGTATCCTCAGTTTAAATCCCACAAAAAAAAAAAAAAAGGGAAAAGCGACATAGGTTAACATGGTACTAATTTTTTGTCAAGGGTACTTCCTATAAATCACTGAGGCTTGACTTTGAAAACCACTGTCCAAGTTACAGGGATTAATTGGATTACTCGCATCTCTGTGGGGTGAAGCAGACATGAGAAGCATTTTCTGCACACCTGCTGAAAATGTGACCAGGGCTTCTTTGAGGAAGAAGGCAGACATAAAACTTATGGCTTATTCATAAGCAAAGAAGTCAGTGCTTGAGTAGGTGCTTATCTTTTATTGGCCTAGACTCCTTACAGACAGGAAAAAGCACACAGGATAAAGTCTCAACATGCCTTTATGATGGAGAGTCTTCAAATATTCTTCTGAATGCAGCTTCTCAGTTTGTGCAGCAAGAAGTGAAGTTGTAGAGTCACTTCCTGTGCCTCTACAACCTCCCCCTCCTCTTGGGAACTGTACGGCAGTTTCCAAACTGAGATCCCTTGGCTGAGAAGAGCAGTGTGGAGCCACTGTTACTAAGGCTTCAGCTCAGTAACAGGACTGGGAGGTCACTCAGTCTTTCCATTTTCCTAATGTGAGAGTACTTGTAACCGCTTGTGTTTCTTTTGTAACTGAGCACCACTGAGAAGTCTCTGTCTCCATCTTCTTCATACCTTCCCATGCTCAGTGAGAAGATCCTCCCTGAGCGTTCTCTTCACCAGGCTGATCAGTCCCAGCCCTCTCAGCTTTCCTTCTATTTCAGATGCTCTGGGCACTTGATCAGCTTCATGACCCTCTGCTGGACTTGCTCCAGAACATCCATGTCCCTCTTGTACTGGGAGTCCAGATCCAGACCCAGCACTCCAGATGTGCTCTCACCAGAGCTGATCAGGGGGACAAGGACCTCTGCTGGCACCATTATGCCTAAAGCAGCCCAGGAGGTGTTGGACTACTTTGCCACTAGGACACATTGCTGGAGCACAGTCAGCTTGTCTTCCAGGACCCCAATGTTTTTCTTGGCTAAGCTGCTTTGCAGTCATTCTCCCCAAACCTGTGTCGATGTATTGGGTCATTCTTCCCCAGGTGAAGGACCTTGCATTTTCTTTCACTAAACTTCATGAAAGTCCTCTCTGCCCAGTTCTCCAGTCTGTTCAGGTCCCTTTGAATGGCAGCACAACCATCTTAGCTGCTTCTCCCAAGGCAAACTTACTAAATGAAGCTTATTCCCATTGACTGTTTCATTAATGAATCACTGTGTCTGTGGCAGGCCCACACAACATCGCTCATGTTGGTCTCTCCATTAAATCCTGACCCAGAAACTCTCAGGGTGCTCTTCACCTGTCCCTAAGCAGAGGGCTGCCTCTGCTGCCCACAGTACCAGCAGAATTTCTTCCTTCTCCTTCACGCTGCTTCTTAGCTCATGCAGTTTTGATTATGGACACCAAAAAACAGACTGGACTTTTTGCAACTTTTCTTGATTTGGACCTTCTACTGAACATGTTTCTGCACCATGGGGAAACGATGCAATATTGCTTACTGTCCCATCTACTCTGCTTGAAGTCTGTCTGCCTTCTCTCTTTATTCACTCAGAGCATCACTCTTTTGTCCACCTCATTAAGCCTTATTTATACATCACTGATAAACCTTTTTCAAAATCTTGAAAAGCACTTTACTTTTTTGTGATTTTTCAGTTTCTAGCACAATTCTGCTTTTTTAGCCAATTCTTCAATTGCTCTTAATTCTGAAACAATCTAATTGAGAAGAATGTTTTTTCTAGGGCCTTTTTCAGGTTTGAAAATAACTTTTCTTGATTATTCTTGCTCTATTTCCTTCGGCTTTCATTCCATCAAGATCCTAATATTTGCTTTTACATCCCTTCTGAGAAAGCAGAGTTTACTTTTCTTCTGGTTGAGACCCGCATGTCAATACTCATGGTAGACTGATGACTTAACTCCTCCTGCTTTCAGACATAAAGTTTTCTTAAACTTTAGCTATTAGTCAGGTTTATTTTTTTCTTTCTATTTCCACGAGTTTATGGCTGGAGACCTGTGCTTTGTAGGTAGCTTCAGGTGTATGACCAAGAATATCAGAGGAGAAGAAATGGTGTTAGGACTGCGGAAGGCTTGCATGACTCTGGTATTGCAAAGATTCACAGCACTAACTCTTCCCTCCTAGCTCAGTTCTTAGACATGTATCTGATTCAAAAGCTCATCAGTCACAGGTCTCCTGCCTCATTTCTCATGAAAATTGCAATTAGTTAATTTGAAGTTCATCCTATTTACTGTACTGGCTTAGGCTACTCACGAAACACCAGATAAAGGACAGCTTTTGTTATTGAGGATTCCAAACAAACTCCTAGTACCTCTCTTAGTATGCACACGGAAAGTCACAAAGTAGTATCATACTGATTATTCATTTGCAAGACTTGGAAATTCCTTCTTGTTTAATTGCCTTGGAGTACATCCCTTTACCAACTCTGTGTAAATTGGAGTACAGTGGGAGTTTGAGCTAGGCAGATGCAACCCAGTCCAAAGAACAGTGATGGATTGTACACTGACATACCCAAATCAAAGCTAAAGGTTTTTCTGAAAGTTGTGTGTTAGTACAGTCCAAAATTATTTGGATTGATTAAAAGATAGATGCAGAATTATACAGGAGATTGGATTAGATTATGTAACAATTCTTCCTGGCCAGCCAAGGAATCCCCAAGAGACCACTGCTGCGTGCAGCAAGCTTGCCTGTTCCAGAGGGTGTACTCTGCTCTGCTAATTCACAAGATAATGGATTAGAAAATATGTCAAGACTAATAACACAGACACACTCCTGTGGGTTTTGAGTGGGAGGAAATGCACCATTCACTGACTAATCTTTAAACTTCTACTGATGAATGTTAAGCCACCCTCAAAAGCACCAACCTGTTTCAAATTCCTTATAAGGACGTTGACTCTGTACTCTCAGAAACCCCCTTAGTTACAAGACAATTGTTATTTCTTACCAAAGACCAGATGGTTGTGGAAAAAAGCAACATGATTTTCTCTCCATTTTAAAGCCTCTATTGTCTTTCCTAATAGAGTTCATGTGAATAAAGATAGGATTTATTATTTTTTCTAAGAAATGAAACCTTTTTCCTCTGTTGCAATTAAACCTGAATAGGCAACTAAAGAAATTATCATATTTTCTTATATTTGACCGAGTTTGCATTAATTAAAAAAGGTCACAATATCTGCAGGATAATAACTCTCATCAGAAATCTGCTGTATCAGTTTTTCTTTATCCTTGGAATTTATTCTAAGTGGAGGTTCTATAACACTACGTAATCTTCTTGTCCATAGCATAGGTTTCTGGAATAGTTACAGTCTGCAGCAAAACAGTGTTTATGCTGATTTTGTTTATTGATGTCAGGATATTTTAGGGAAGGTATTTATATATTCTGTCTCTGAGCACTTGGTTTAGGAGGCTAGTGGGATGGAGAAAAAAAAAGCAGGTTTGGGCCTTCTGTTCGTACATTAAGGTGCCCATATGGCACTAAAGATACTTACAGAAATTTCTGCCCCTATAGCTTGCCTTCTCATTAGTTAAAACCATATGTTTGGCTATGGCTCTAAAGCAAATATTAAAATGAATTAAACATAGTAACCCCAAAAACTTAAAGCAAAACGTAGAACTCTGAATTATTTTGAAATAAAAAAGGAAAGCTGCTCTTTTTTTGATGATATCACAGTGATTTTGTATTACTATTCTGAAGCAGGCTCATGGGAATAAGCAGTATGAATAGAGAATCCTTTCCTTCATGTGTATGTGACAACTCCCTCCAGCTTTCCCTCTCAGCTCAGTCTTTGATTAGGGCAAAACTGATATTAGATTCTTTGACTCCCATGGTCTTGTAATTTTCTTTAAAAAAAAAACACAAACCAACAAAAACAAAAAACCATAAAACTTTCTGTGTTTTTGGCTGTAAACACAAAACTTATTCTTGGCTGACACATCTTCTGAGGCAAGTTTAAAAAAACTCAAGAAAATTACTTAAATTATAAAGATCATACCATTTCATAGGATGTGAGTACTCTTTACCAAAATATATTGAAACATTTCCAATCAGCTTTGCCCTCAACCAAACTCTAACTTGTTTTACAGCAAAGGGAAGAAAGCATAGGCTCTGAATCCTCCTGATTTCGCTGTTTTATTAGATATGACTGATTTTAATTGCAGTAATATCCAGAGGTCTGAGGCAGGAGCTCAGGTGGTTGCAAGGAGGTGGTTTGGCAGTGTTTTATGTCGTTAAACTAAAGGGTATTTCATGCCAGGGCCCTCTCCCACTCTCTGGCAGTGCTGCCTTTCTCTGCTCCCCCAGTCCTGTGCAGAGCAGCACTTGAGCCCGGTTCTGCATCCTCTTGCAGGAACTTATGATGAGGCAAGAAATATGAGATTGTTTAAAACTTGTGGCAACAATTTCTGATCTGCAAGAGCTGTTGATACATTGGCGATTTATTTTACATGAGGCAGTAGTGAAGCAGTAGAAACTAAGTCTCAAAAAGTCCAATAAAAACAGCAAACCAGACTAGAAAATAACCTGACAAATAAAAAAAGTTAGAAGTTAAAGGACAGTGAAAGAAGTCAACAGTTGCTCTTTCAGGAAATTAAAGATTTTTTAAAAGAAATTAAGATTAATATTTTCCAAACAATAGGTTAGTAGATTCCAGAGGGAGATAAATATTACCCATACATTAAATGCAACCCTACAGTTGCATTTTGATTGTCGCACTTAACAGTTTTTAAAGATAGACTACATCATCACATGAAGTAATAGTTGATGGATATCAGCTCAAAAAAACAGTCCATTAGTTTAATGGGCTCTGATTCTTCTATCACTGATCAGCTTTCAGCAGCACTCCCTAAGGAATTAGTTCTCATTAGCACTGAGGGGCATCAGAATCAGGCTCACAGCAAATAAAATGCTGCTGTTCATAAAAGTGTTTTGGTTTTTGCATATACCTTCGGTTCTGTGCATTTTCACTTAAGTGATGTGAAGAAATAAGGATGTGGTTCTACCATGTTGAGTTCATAATATTATTATGCAGAATATTTCACAACTACTTTTTTCAAGTTAGGCATAAATAAACAATAAATGCTATGTGGTTGAGTGTTGATTTATGCAGTGCTAAAACTGATCTGAAATATTTACCATAGTTATAAAACTGTGTTATGGTCACAGAGCTAGAGGCATTTAGGTGTGCAGCCTTGTATGTACATGAGTTGGGGCCTCTAGCACTTGTTTCATTCAAGCAATGGTCTCGATGGGTAGGGTCACTTCTGTTGCCTACATTTTGGAGAAGGGCAAAATGGAGACTTATGACAACCATTTCTGACCTTGAAATTTGTGAAAAACAGCAAGTATATTCTGAGAAAAGGCCAACATATCCTACTCACTTGAGGACACAAGTGAAATTAATGGAAATTTTTAGTCGTCAGGGCACTAGCCTTCCACTATAAAGGCAAATATAATTACACTAATTGTTCCAGGAAGAGCAGAATTAATGAAATTTGATTTAATAAGTATTCAGGACTGTTGTTCCCGACTGATCCTCTCTGCCTTTCCTGATAATAACCAAAACTCTCCTTGTGGTGTTCCTATCAAAAGAAAAAGAGCAGGTCTGGAGCTATATGTGTGTTGAGTGGCCAACCAATATGCAGACGCTGATTTATCCTGCTGTCTGCTGCCAAATGGAGTGGATAACAGCTGTGTTCTGCATGCTTCTCTTTCAATAGAGGAACTAATTCAACTCCAGCTCTTGTAACCACGGTGAGACTCCTGTCTCCTTTTCAAATCTGACTGAAATTGGCAGAAATAAACTTGTAAAAGTACTGAAGAGATTGATGGATGGATGGACAGCACGATGACATAAGCCTTGTTTTCTTGGCAGGCTGAGATGGTCTGTCTGATTCAGTAATTCAATGTTGAGCCTAATAGATTTTTTTTCAAACAGGGAAGAAAATTGCATTGATTTCAATGTTCAGAATCCCCCTGGGATTGTTCAGCTTGCCTCATTCATTACTTAATGCTTTATTGAAGTGTAATATATACACCTCAAAAGGCACCCTGAACAGGTTTGGGACTGGGTCCAGCTGTGATTTAGTCTGGCCTGATGACATCAACATTCTTTCTCCTTGAGCTGTCTTGCTTAGAAGTGCCTCGTTTTGTTTACATGTGTTTTGGAAAGAAGAAAGCCTGGCTATGCCATCCATGAGAAATCTGTACCTAATATCCATATTAGCAAGTCTAAGTGCACAAATATTTCCATCATCAAATCAGAGGGATTAGTTTGTTCTTTCAGTGCCTGTTTTATTCATTAGTTTGCTTTTACTGATATCAAGCGTAGCCAAATTGCAAATGAACTACAAACAAGGAAATGTTTATTAAAAAGATAGTGGCCACATGTGTGAGTGAGATCTTCCATGCATTTCTAATCATATGATTGGGGTTTTGGTTTGTTTTTTGTTTTTTCTTTTGATGCCTGGATCTGGAAGCACTTTGCTAATTCAGTAGTGGGGGACTCCTAGCCATGTAGGTCTGTGACAGACTCTGCACTGCTATGTCCAGACAGATACTTGATTAACTCAGTATTTATTTCCAGCCTTAGAAAACCTATAAAGGAAAGGATCACACCTTTATAAAGAAACTACCACTACCAGTTTTCAGGGAGAGACACCTCAGTCATGGAGAGTCTCAAGAGGAACACAATGTTTGGAGACTGCTGAGAAATCACAGAGATATTCTCTTGCTGAAGGGGCACACAGTGGTTGCAAGAGTAAGACTGGGAGGATTCATATTTGAGATGCTTGGTCTCATAAAAAAAAAAGCTGTTTGACAGACATGGCTTGCTGGGAGGTCAGATAGTAGGCTATGGTAAGTAGTTTCAGGTTGTGTCCTAGAAAATCAATCAACCAGGAACAGTTGTACCCACAGCAATATTTCACACTGCTTTGCAATTCCAGGTGAAAGTTTTGGCTTTAATAACACAGTATCCTCTGCTCCACTGCCTCTCAGCCTTCCTGATAAACTCTAAGGGTGATTTGCTCTTGGCAGAGGATCTATGATGATATCACCACCAGCTCTAGCTGGTCCTATTGCCACCTGGCTCTTGCCCACCCCAGGCTGGGCTAAGGGATGGGTGGCCCTGAAGGAGTGAAATAGAGTGCTCACAGACTGATCCTTATGGGGTTTCATTCCATGTGAGCAATGATCCCATGTGTCTTGCAGTGCTTCCTCTAGCCTCAGGGAAGTGGTGGGCCACCCAAGCAGGGGAGGAGACCCTGGGGCCTCCTGGGGCAGCAACCTGAGCCACTGAGAACTGTAAAGTGAAGTTGTTACAGTGCCCAGATGCTGAGTAGAGACTGCCACAGTGCTGGAGCTGCTGAGAGGCCTCCAAAGAGGGTCTCTCCTCTTGTGGGAAACCACTGCTGCTTTCTGATAGGTTTGTCCTCAGTCCTGCCTCAGGCCAGTCTGGGTGGATATAAAGAAAAGCACTTCAAAACCTTTCCTTTTAACCTCATGCTATTCTCCAACCTGTGTCTCTGTTGTATCACCTTCTAAATAAGAAGCAATGGGAGGATTCTTGCTCTAGGAAATCCCCAGGTAGCATCATGGTTCCCTGCCTGTAGGGCTAATCTTATCAGGCAATGAAACATAAAAGCATGGGAGCACATCTGTGGTAGGGAGGGTTGGTGCAACTCATGGCAAGTGGACTGCTCTTCTCTTGATATGGTCAGATAGTTTTATCTGCCTGCTTTTATGCTGTTAGTGATTGCACCAGTCAAACCTTTCAATAAACTTTAAAGTTATTTGTGCAATAATAGCAAGGAGTGCTCAACTTAGAGGTACAAGCCTATGCAAAAACTGAAAAATAAATTCTTGAGTGAAGACTCTCTTGTAAAATTCTCAGCTCATTTTAATTCTTGTTCTGTCACAGATACCATTCAGAAATTTGGGCAAGTAAGAAAAATATAAAAGTGTAGAGAATATTGTTTTATTTGATTTTATGGTTGTCTTTCTGAATTGTATATTTTTTCTTTTCCAAGCCAAGGGTAGAGTCTTCCATTTCCTTAGAGTTGTTGTTTGCTAATTTTTCAGGCCTAGCAAGAAACTATGAGGCAGAAGACGAAGAGGAAGAAGAGCATGACTACAGCTATATTGATGAAAACATAATTGAAAACATAAAAAAAGTATTTCATGACACCAGCATTAGAAATAAGTGTGCAGTCTCCGAAGGAAGAAGGTGAGTGTAAGCTGTGGATGCAAACAAGTGCAGGCAGAGTGATTTTTCAGACTGGTTCACTTCCCAAAACAAGAGAGGCTTTCCCCTGGGAACTGCTGTTGTTGCTGCAAATGTCCTGTGTGTAAGGCAGGAGAGGCTCCTCTGAGGTGCCGCCTGTGACCTCCACTCCCTGTTTGCCATGGCACCTTTGTTGAAGGAGCACCTATTGTTGTTCTGGGGATAGAAGCACCCAGGCCTTTTTCTGGTGTGTGCTAGTATTGCTCTAAAATTATAGTACTGTGAATGCAGCCCTTTTCCTCTTTATGGAAGTGGATGCCTTGTTGTGCATGACTGTTTTATTGCTTTAAAAGCTTTTGGGCATTATCTGTGTTTTCATTAAATCTGCAAGGCTCTTCTCTGGCAGTCTGCAATGACTTTAAGTGCCTGTGAAGAGGGCCTTTGCTTCTAAAAATCGCTAGGCTTCATTTCCAGGTAAACACAGACGAGATTTTTTCTAGATATGAGTGAAACTGTGGTCCCAGTTCTTTTCACTCATAACTGAACCTTCTCTGAATTGCACTTGGTTCAGCTGAATTACTTCTTTTGTGACGAGAAACCCTTGAAAACACAGGAAAAACTTTAACCATTGTGTTTCAGAAGTTAAAAAAAATTATTGTGAAATATTTAATTTCAAAATGTACTTTGTATTTATTTTTAAATGATGTGCACCATTAATTCTGTGTTTGAGTTAAGCAACATAGTGAATGTGAAATAAGGTGGGTTTTTCCCAGTAACGCTCAAAACCCTCAAATCTATGACATCCAGGCCAGTGTCTGACCATGTCTTCCCCTGCTCACAGACACAGAGACTCAAAAGTCACAGAAAAAATGAAAAATTAAAAAAGTAGGATGTTTCACATAACACAGTATTCCTCAGTCCACATGCTATTGAGGTTCTATCATGGAAAGAAGTTGAGAAAGACAATTAAGCTCTCTTTTGACTAAAAGATCCCTTCTGACCATTGGTATTAAGGGGAAAGCACACTTTCAGGAAGGAACACCAGCCTAGAGGATCATCATCTGTTTATACCACTTGCTGTTGTGGCATCAGTTCCTCTAACTCTTTATCCACCTGCCCTTTAAATTTCCTGCCAATGAAGGCAAGGTTTCACTTTATTAGTTGTCTTTTTGAGGGTTCTAGCAAAACATGAAAGAAAAGGACCTTTGCTGCCTTGAGGGAGATCACTCTCTTTGGATAATCTTTGTATTATAGAGCAATCCCATAAATTTTCATCCTTAATGGCTGATGACATTTCCACTCACTGAAATCATTACTAGCCAAGGAGCATGTGGCTCCTCCAGCCTGCTGGTCTCCCCTAGACATCAGAAATCTCCACTATGTTTTTTTTCTAACACATAAAGTTTCTATCAAGATTCCACAGTTAAACTTGTGAGCATTTTGGGGAAAATGGATTGGCATGGGCATATGCAATTAACTTTTAATCAGGCAAAAGTCTTACAAAATATGTAGCCAGATAAAATAAGCAAATTATCAGGTTTAGGCTTATATAGAGGATAATAATGCACCAAAATATGTTGTCTCTTTCACCTGAGTCAAATATCTAATATCTGATCACGATAGTTCTTGAAAAATTCATTAGTTAACCATTTCCCACCCATGGTGCCTCCTTTCCTCAGGACATTTATGGCATTTATTAATATCTACTTTTACTAATTTGGTATGTACAATTTATCAAAATTAAGTCTATTGAGCTAAATTACTTTTCCATTGAATAGTTAGGAGGAAAAATAGTTTTATTGAAATACAGAAGTAAGCCGACAGGTATACCTTAAAAAATAAAGCAAAACAGTATTTATTATTTGCAGTATTTCACCAGTGTTTCTCTCAAAATCTTTCCATGATCAAGACTGAGGCATGCCAGGGTTATACCAGTAAAAAAGCTGGTCCTCACCCTAAGCAGAAGAGAGAAAGAAAGAAAAAACAGAGAGTTGCCTCAGGTCATTGCTATGTTAATTTTGATAGAATAAATGTGCCCAGAGGGTCAATGATGTTAACATGACCTCATCACTTCAGAACAATAAGCAATTAAGCAAGGGACTTCACTACAGATGCCTGAGCTTGCTATAGCAACAACCATTATTAACATATTTTAACCTTTCATTAAAGATTCCAGGGACAGTAAGAAAAAAAAAACCACACCACCCTGGAAGCATTTAAAATGTGTGGCTTTCTTTTCAGCCAGACAAGTTTCTCCCCTTTTATTGCCATGAGTTGTTTCTGCTTTTTTAATGAGGAAAGCCCTCAGCTTGACAGTCTTTTGGACAGTATTACAAGTGTCAACAGAGGCTTTTCTCAGTGTGAGAAAAAGGCAAGATGGAAAGTCCTTTGCAACCACTGATTTGGAATAGCTCTGGTGCTGCTCTAATGTCTCCTCCTGTGTCCCTGCAAACAAAAATGAGACTGAGGCATGCAGGAACAGAAACAGCAGCAACAACAAAACCAGAGAAGGCAGAGTCTGTCTCCAGTGTTGATAGCTACATGTAACTCATGGCTGGAAAAGGACAGAAACAACATGGTCCAGCCACCTGGAGAGCTGAAAATGAGCACTGCTGTCAGGCTGTTTCAGGAGGTTGCTTTCTGGGCTTGAACTGCACACAAGTGCTGGAAAAGGAATGGTCTCAGCTGACTAAGCTTGTGTTCTTATTAAATAGGACACAAAAAAAGGAAAAGTAGAAAAGAAAAAGAAATACTGTAAGAAATTGTAAGCCTACACAGCTGTGTTTTCCTGTTCTCATGATCTCAACAGTTGAGGTGGTTCTGTTTGAACAAAATAGTTTTCTTTATTTTCAATTTGTACCAATTTTTTTTTAAAGTAATTGTATGAAACAGAATAAGGTGCTTTTTACTTTATTTTTTACCTTGGTTGTGCTGAGATGCAGGCTCCCTCATATTTGAGATCTAGAGACAGTGCCTCAAATGAAAATCACCATTTCTAACCCCTGTGCATCTTCATTAATCCTTTTGTACTGTTTTTCTAGGACATTTCTCTGGAGCTGACATGCCACTCACCCTCTGAGCAAGCCATTTCTTTCATAGAAAAGCCTCTGTGTGAAAGGCTGAGGCAAACTTTGTAGCCTTGGGTACACTGGAGTGAGGAACCCAAATCCATGACTGTAGTTGTGTGTTCTCAGCAGTCCCCTTCCTAAGTAAATTTCAATGTAGATTTGGGGGCATCCTCTACCTTGCTAATTTTCATAGTTAGATATTTTTTCAGCTGCTTGCTGTTTTCACTTTTCTCTAATATGAGAAGCAAAGCTTTTTTCCAGGTTGCAATCAATGGTGATTACAGAAAAAAGAAAGAGTCAAGCAGGGGCAAATAAATAGTGTGTTGCTTTAAGAGCTGCAAACCTTAGCTTTGACTGAGGCAGGACTTCAAAGAATCTGTCTTAAAGCAGTTGAAAGTTCAGAGACCTTAAGGGCAGGGAAGACTACCATGATTATCTAGATGTTCTGGATGTTCTTCCTACTCTAACAAGCCCTACCATTCTCCCCTGGGGCAGATTCAAACATGTTTTTATAGTTGGCAGAGCTGGGAACACAGCCCACTGGTGAAGTCTGCCACACTGACATATTGCCATTAAATATTAATTAAATTATTAATTAACTTCCCTCCAGGTCTGCAGCTCTGCTACATCAGTCACAGGGCACATCCATTGGAAAGCCTCTCCCCAAGAGGGAAGGTATCTCTTCTATGTCTGCCAGACAAGAATATGACACAGGAGGCATTGTGGTTGTAATCACACTGGAGATACACTAGGAAAATTTTTGCTGGAGTCAAAGTTTATACTGACTAAATGAGTTCTTTTGCTTGGTGTAGGTTAAATATCCCCCTAAACTGCATAAACTATATGAGTAAAAGAAAAATTTACTGGTAAGAGTTTCACATACTTAACAAAGTTGCTGGCATAGCTGTATTGGAGTCGTACATTAGCTTTATTTTTGTTGTAGTCTTTGGATTGCTGGTGTAATTGTACTGACAAACCATTTTACAGTACAGACAAGCCCTAACTCGAAGCCATTAATTTGACTCAAGAGCACATTCACCTGTACTCCCTGTGCAATTTTTAAATCCAAATGTAAAATTTCCCATTTTACCCTGTCATTGTGTTTTGTTTGTTTTCAGAGACATCTGAAGGAAAATAATTCTGAAATTAACTGGAAACAAGTAGGAAGCTGTGTCCTTCGAACATCAAAACTGACTGCAAGTGTAAGGAAAAGCTGCTCATGAAAGTGTCCTTCTTGACTCCTGAAGAGCATACCAGGCTGTAATTCAGCTCTAATAATCCCCTGTGAAACTAAACTGCTTACTTGTCCTAAATAAGAAGTCAAACCAGCTAGTGTCTCATGACCCTTTGAAGGGACAAAGCTCTTCTGTACATATTTATTAGTGAATTCAGAGAACTATGCCAAGTCCTATCCTTCATTCTTATTGCACCTGAAGTTCCGGTTATGTCCTGAACCTCTGTAGGGCATATGCAAAAGAAATCCCTTATTGAAACAGCTGCATGGTTGTTTCCTTTGGGTTTGGGTTTGGGGGGTCTTTTTGAGCAGGAAAGGGTAATAAAGGATTTTCCAAGGTGGACATTAATTCCTTTAGCCAGTCTTACATGCCCCAGGTTAAGGCTCAAAACTGGAAATGACCAGATTCTGCCACTTTTTCACATGATGAACAAAGCACAAGTAGTACCATTGCACAACATGTAATTTGCCCTGGAAAGCAAAGCCACTCCTCTCACAAGGCCCAGGAGTGCCTAAATTAGATAGCATTGCCATCTCCACAACCCCTTGCACAGCTAATATCTAGGATCACCTAATGTTGTTATATTCAGCAATTTGTTTAAAATGCAGCCAGGAAGGGTAGACAGGATCTGAAAAATTAGTGTCCATGCCATCCCTAGCCACATAGAATAGGTGCATAACCCTCTGGCAGTGATTTAACTTTCAGGGAAAACTATCAAGAACTGATGTGTAGACAACAGTTGATGTGCCAGGGGTTTCCAGATTCAACAGCGGCTTGATCAGAGTGGCATATCCAGAAATCAACAGGGTGGAGAAGTGGAATGCGTTTAAAAAGCCTGGGCATAACCTATTTTTAGTTTTATTCAGTAGTTAAAAAGCAAAACCTCTAAAAATGCCTTAGTATACTTTAAAGCGAAAGTTGTTTCAATCAGACAGTAGAGTGTCTTTAGACTTGTCTATTAAAATTCTACTGAATGATTAATTTTTACTAATGCAAATTAATTTAGGGTTTCTTAATATTGTCTCACATTAATGTATTCAAGATCCTTGTTAAAATCAGTTACAATTTAAGTATTAAGAATATTACTCAGAGTACTTTGATTCCATGCATATGCAGCATAGAGTGTTTTGCATATCACTGGTTAATACAGCTTGCAGGTGTGTACAAAAGTGGCTGACACATCACTTGTGGATATTTTAAATACACATTAAGCATTTAAAAAAATCTGTATTTCTCTTTTGGCAGCTCAGAACAGCCCTATTTGTTTCAGCACAAATGCAGCCTTGTATTTGAATAAAAACTTTTTTTTTATTTTACTGAATTTTTTTTTATTTTTATTTTTTATTTTACTACTGAAAGTGATGTTGTCATTTGTTGGATTTCTGAAAGGTGTGATATGTTACTACCATGATTTCCTTAGTAAAGTAGCAGGTTTCTGTAGAAAAAAGGAGAGGGAAGCCAAAAGCCTTCTGGGCTGCAGTGGCAGGATGTACCAGCAGGTCGAGGGAGGTGACTCTTCTCTCTGCTCAGCACTGGTGAGGCCACATCTGGACAACTGAGACAGTTCTGGGCTCACTGGTACAAGAAAGATGCAGACATACTGCAGTGAGTCCAACAAAAGCCCATGAGGTTGATTGAGGACATGGAGAGTCTGGCACACAGGGAGAGGCTGCGGCACCCTAGAAAAAGCAAGGTGCTAGTTGCTCTAAGTTTAAGGATGGGTGTGAACACAGTGGGATGCAGTAACTTTCCCAACAAACCTAAGCTCCTTTCAGACATTCTATGTCGGCATTTGGGATCTAGTGAAAAAAATTCCAAAGGCTTATCAGCCCTTTTTGAAAATTCTTCTCTTTAAAATCCTTCCAAAGAAGCCGTTTCTCTTCTTTGCATAGATTCTGTCACTTAAGGGGTCTGGTTCTGTCACCCTTGTCATGTGCTGCAATCCTGTCTTGTATATTCAGCTTCACTGATTTGAATGAGTTTCATTCTTCAGACTAAAGGTGGCAGTTTTATGAACTCTCTAAATATATTAGCAGCAGAGATGTCTCCCACATCTTTTCCTCAGGCACATGAGCCAACTTCATGTCCTAGGACAGAAATGGGAACTGTCCTGGCTGTTCAGTTTCCATGACACAGCGGGACAGTGACATTCGCATTCGGTTCTGGATGCAAGAAAGGACGTGGTGCTGTCTTATGCTGTGAAGAAAGGACATCCAGTCTTGCTGGGGAAAACAGAGGGGAGGGAGGACGCATGAAGTAAGATCCTTATAAAAGGTTTGTGTTCGATATTAAAGGCTTAATAAGTATTGTGATTCCCCTTTGGCACACCGATGACCACAGTGATTTCATACTGTTTGCTAATACATGTTTGACAAAGCTATAATGTCATGACAATCCTTGAGGGACATGGTTATCACTCCCAGACATTAATGCTCAAGAAGACTGGCATTCAGGAAGGGAAAGCCATTTTTAGCTGAACACAGACCACAATCGCTTTGCCTAAAGAGAATACAAGTGTATTTAAATAATAAGATATTTGCTTTGCAAAAGATTGGCATAAGCTTTTGCACAGACTTGTTAGCTTAAAGGCTTATCTCTTTTAATGCTAAGAAGTATTTCCAGTGTGTTCTCACTGAGGGCCTGATCAGAAGCAGCTGCTTCCACAGCACTCATGTGTGCATAAGCCCTTAGTGAGACAGCATTTTGTGTTTGGATGATCAACATGCACATTTTTTTATATATCCCGCTTTTGTGCCTGGGAAGATAAGAAGAATCTTCTCCCTGCATTCTTCTTTAAATGCTAAAAGTCTTGTTTAAATGACATGTGTCACAGGAGCATTTATCTACCACAACACTCGCAATAAAAAGCCACTGTTCATTCTTGCTATCTCTTTGCTTAACACCTATCATATCTTTCCTACCCTTTCTAAAACTGTCCAAGTGTTTTCTTTACATTTTAGACTTCGATGCACCTTTACCATGTGAACTTTCAGTTTTTTGACACTATGTTAAAACTGTTTGTCTCTGAAGACAAAATTCTGTTGCTTCATTTATTAGTGGCAAATTTTGCTGTTTGTTTGTTTTTTAATTTTCCTCCCTTGTATTTTTAATGTATCTGTGTGACTGGGAGTGTTCTTGTGCTTTGCAATAATAGATCTCTTTGATAAACTTGCTCTGTATCTTCTTTTGAGTTTTTGTATTTTTTAAGATAACCTTTCACAGCTCTTTCTCCGGGACTGATAAACCATGTGAGCCTGATGTTTGTGCAGACTGCCAGCTGCTGGCAAGCTGAGTAGGAAGAGCAATTACCCTGCCTTTGCCTTGCTTTTGCTGCTCTTGCCACAGTCCAGTGCTGCCAGCTCTGTCCAGAATGGGGATACCAGGATGGATAGCTCAGTATGACCATTTTAAATTCCTCATATATGTTAACTTCTGGCCATATGTGGAAACAGTTGCAAGGTGTCTCAAGGGGTTGATCCCACCAGGATCTAAGAAATGCCTGTATATCCACGTGCCTTATCCCCATGTCCTCTGTGACATTGTCCCTGAGGCTCTGGACACAGCAGTGCTCAGGCCAGCCTCAGAAAGCAGTAACTCTTCCCAGGGCAGCCTCAGATGTCATGATCTTCCTTTCTTGCAAATACACCTCTCTTTTCTAATTCCTCTGATCCTCATGGTGCAGAGGAAGGATCTGAGTGGGGCTCAGGATTGCCCCACATGGGGCACTGCAGCTACTTTGTCAGCAAAAATACTCTTTTCCTTTTCCCCTCTTATTTCAGTTGCCTGCTCTCTTAGGTTCAGTGATCACATCTGTTAGTATTTTGGGACCTAATGTCACACAAAAGGAGAGGTAGAAAGAGGCTATCTTTCAGAAATGACTTTACTAGTCCAGAAGGCTGGTTTATACTGCCACTATCTGTCCAACTTACCTGCTGCAGCCCTTTCCTGCAAACACACACACACAATTAATGCAAATTTTCCGACAGTTAAAACTGTTTGCAGAAGGAAGTGAGAGACATTAAGTATTTTATTTTATTTTATTTCTCATTCTGTCCTGGAGAGTTTGATTAGTCATGAATCAGTTAAAAACAATTTTTAAATTATTGTTTGTTCTAGCCATGTTTTAAATAGGTATAAATGTCTTTTAGCAAGACTTTATGTGATTCTGCCTCCATATCTCATCCTCTGAACCCCCTTTTGAGTGACTATTAATGTTTCCCAACCAAGCAGCCCTTTCCAGCTTGTGCAGTTAGGCAGGTCTGCAGCCGCAGGCTCCCCTACACCCTCCTAGAGATGCTTGACAACCCCTGCCTGTGGCAGTTTGTGCTATGCACATTGTTCTTAAAACACCTCATGGCCATGGTGTCTCATTGTAGAAAAGAGAATTAAATCCAAAATGAGCTTAGGCTCACATCTACAAGTATATTCATATTCTTAAGTTGTATCAAAACCAGAGAGGCAACGTGCTCCTCCTGGGGTCACTGAGGTTAGGGTGATGGAAATGCTGTTACAGGTCTCCGTCATCTTGAATCTCACTGCCTTTGCTGGGAGGAACTGAAGGTCCACAGCCTCCAACACCCTACTGAGAGGGGCAGGTAAAATGCATTGGCCAGAAAAAATAACTGAACAATTTGGGTTTGGGAAATGCCGGGGGTTTTTTATGTTGTGCACAACAGTTAGAATACTTATTTTAGGTAGTTTTG